>JAHBCN010000622.1:0-164398 GCA_019359885.1 Listronotus oregonensis
TTTTGAAAACGCGTAAAGAAAAAGTTGGTATCAACTTTCCCCAAAAAGGGGGAATAAATATTTTAAAAATGCAAATATTCTTTCTTTATTTCAAATACAGAGGCCTATAATAACTTTTTATAAAAAAAAAAAAAAACATTACAGAAAAAAAAAAAAAATAAAGCCCTTTGTTTTTCCATTTATAATTTTTTTTTAGTCCAGTAAAAAGGGGCAAAAAATATTGTGATTTTCTATAATTTTTGTTTTAAGTTTTAAATTAAGTAATTTTAAAAAACCCCTTCATGGGGTTAAATTTTTCCCAAAAGGGGGAGTGAATTTTCGCAAAATTACTTTTGCAGAAAAGAAAATTGCTTCCAAGTTTATATTTTTGGGAAAAAACTTAAACGTATTTTTTTTAATAAAAAAAATTTAAAAATTTTCTTGATTCGATTTTTTTAAATTTTTTGGGGAAAAATTTAAATAAATTACACTCTTCAAAATAACCAAATAATTTTTTTTATTAAAGGTTTTTTTTAAAATTGCAATCGTTTGTTTTCATATTTTTAAAAACCCTCCTTTCAAAAGTCGGTTTTTTTGGGAAAAAAAAAAAACCTTTTAATTTTAAAAAAACCCTTTTATTCAAAAAATTAATTTTAATGCACTTGCAAGTCCCCCCCGAAAATAATTTGTTTTATTTTTAATACATAAACAATAAGATTATTCTTTGCCTGCATTGTATACTAATAAAACTTTAACACCCAAAAAAGGTTTTTCCCCTAGATCCTCTTAAGGAATAATATTTTTGAAAATGGAAATGAGACAACATTTGAAATATTTATCATATACTGAGTGTTCCATTGAAAGAAATACTAGTTTTTTTAGCTCTTAAATTATTCGCTCCAAATATTTTATTAAATCTCCAGTATACTGGTTTCATTGATTTCTTTTTTATTCATACTTGTTTTGCCATAATATAAGGCAATTCATTTTTGAAATAATAAAGCTTTAACATTATCATTCTAACATCATAAACTATTAAAACGAGAATATCAAGATTTGACTGAACAATATTAAAAATAAAATTTAAATATAATTTACAGTTTCGTAAGTTATATTTACCCAATAAATAATTGTTAATATTAATAAATATAAATTATGACTGAACTTCAAATTCAACAAGTTTAATAATACACTATACAGGGTTGGGTTTAAAAATTTAAACTTTATTTTTTTAAACTAGTGTATCCCCGGGGAAAAATTTTTTGGAAAATTTTTTTTCAATTTTATTTTTTTGATGTTTTTTAAAAATTTAAAACCCCAATATTCCCAAACCCCCGTATAAATAAAAAGTTTTAGGTTTACTTATATACCAGAATTAAACATATAATAAACTATAAATTTTTTTAATAAATCGTTGGAGAAAATTTGGGGTTTATTATAAAAGTAAAAAAAATTCCACTATGTAATTGAATTGAAACCCAAAATACGGTTTAACATTATACAAACAAAAAGGGGAAAACAAACCCAAAAATTTTAAATATTAACTTTTTTGGAAAACACAGTTATCAAAAAAAAATAAATTTTTTTCAACGTTATTAAAAATTTTACAGTACTATTTTAATACAAACATGACATTCATATAGCAACGCTAAACAGCTGATTCTGAAATTAAATTCTTCCTATTAAAATAACTTGTTAAAAATAAGGCTGCCAAGAGAATGATTTAAAAAAAGATTACAGACTGATATACTCATCTTTGGACGACTGTATAATTTAATAACTAAGAGCATTATGATGTGAATGCGACTCGAAAAAGATTTTGAGACTGAGTCACTGGCAATTTTCTACCTCACTAAGTTATATTCATTTTGAGTCATTTTAGTAAAATCTCACTCAAGTTGCAATTCGGTGAGATTTCTTTTAGCAATTTAAACAAATACCTTTATTATTTATATTTTTTCTAAATGCGGCAAACTACGAGATGCAAGTTTAAACCTGTCAGTCTCGGTTTTTACCGACGCGGCATAAATAAGTAAAAATATAAAATAGAGTAGTGAAGTGACATCTAGTGGCAACAGAATCAACTCGATGCGCCGAGTTGACTCGGTAACTCGAGTGGATAGAGACTCAAGTAATATTTTTTTTCAATCGAGCACGAGTTTGAGAAATTCACTCGAGTGACTCGAGTAAAAACAGGCTCAGTCGCATCACTGTTATGATGCCATATCTTATATTAAGCCATCAATATAATGGTTCTTTAACTGTAGGATCTAAAACAGAAAATATACTTTTTAAACTTTGGCCGAGAAAAAAAAACCACCCACAAATCTGTATCCTATGAACATCCAGAACTAATCTTTAAGAATTTTAATCTTGATCTGTGTGACTTATTGTGTACTAAAATTTATATCTTTCTGCTCCCGGGTGCTCAGAACTATTGACCCTTATAAACTGGCATATCACCTGAAACAAAAAAAGAAAACCCCCCAAAAAAATAAAGATGTTTATCTACGTTTCGGTGGCAAGTCTGCCACCGTTTTCAAGATAAAATTATTCTACAGAAATTTAACTAAAAAGTGAAAAATATTTAAAATTAAAATTGTTAAAATTTTAATATGGAAAATTTAAGAAATTCTGAGATCCTTTTATCAGAATAAGATACACAGTACATTATAAATTCTGACAAAAATATTTCAAAACTTTTTAAATTTTTACATGAAATCTTTAACAATTTTAAATATTATTTAACGTTTACTTAAATTTTTACACAATAATTTTATCTTAAAAACGGTTGATGAAATTCCACTGAAATATAGATAAGTATCGTGTTTTTTTTGTTTTTTATTGGGAATTTTTCGTTGTTTTGTTTAAAGCGATCTGCCAGTTTATAGGGGTCAATAATTCTAAGCACACTCAGTTTGTATACCCCGAGTCTAGGACCAAGGACTTATTAGTAATAAATATCTGTATACGTTAAGAATTTTCAAAATATTTGTAAATTATTGTTACCAATTCCGAAATCTGATTTAGCTTCAACCTCATATTTTAAAAATAAACAGACGGTATTTCGGTTTTTAAAATAAATTTGCAAAGCATAGGTCAATAAACTGTAAGTAAAATTGGATAGCAATTCCATAACACCTATTCTAACTTGATCAAGATCAAACGGACCTCTATTAATTTTAAAACTTCAGAATCAGCCCCCCTAGCGTCCACTTGTAGTCTATTCAATACCAAACGTATTAGTCTCTTCAACCGCTAATAACAATTTTTCGTACAACACTTCGAATGTGGGGTACGGAGGTAGATCTAACCTATTAAAACAAGTGTGGGCTCTCGGAAGACTGTTTGGTTTTCCCCACTTTTCTATACAGAATTTTCTAGAGCCTATTGAACCTCTTAAGGCGGAGAAGCCCTCGAAAGGTATGCTTGAAGTACCCGTGACGAATTGAAGCAGCCTTAACCTTTGTTCATTGGTAAATCTGAAAAAAAAATTGATCTTAATAATGTGTACTTCAGGAATTCTATGTTTAATTAAAGGGATATTTAATATTTATTAAATAATAGAACTTTAGAGCACTTTTCGGCAAGAAATACTACATTCCGAAACTTGGTACAATTTTGATTTTGTGTATTGTGTGCTGGAATGAATGTATAGAGTGACAATATTTTTTAGATAAAAAAACCGGTATTTTTTATGTGAAAAAATGTAATATTGTTAACGAAGATTACATATTAAATGTTGATGCTATAGTTCAGTAAAGCAGCCCAACAGATTTCAAGTAAGTAGTAGACAAAGTATTTTTTCATTTATTACATACACAAAGGCATGAAACCCAATTCTATAATTTTAATTTCAAAATTGTTTACGGAGTTTGATGCTATGTGTCTTAAAAGTAAACTGAAATACTTTTAAAAACATTTTTACGTCAATCAATAACTTGAGTCCAATTAAATCGTAAAACATCCTCAATACTCTCAATGACTTTTAAATTAATACCAAGTCTTCCTTTTAAAATAGAAGTGGTAAAAAATAAAATAATTTAAAAACTACTAATTTAAAAAAAAAAAAACAAGAGATAATAGAACAAAAAAAGGCTGGATTAAACAAATCATCAGTTTATTCTACAGGTCTTTAGTATCTGTACGTAAAAACCCCTTTAATTAGAAACTTGTCAGAAATAAATTACAAACGAATCGAAAAAATTTAAAAAATATATCTTTTTTGAGTGGTAATTGCTGTCTCAAATTTATTTTAACATGCACAATATTATTTTACCTTTCTATAGCCTGCCAGAACCAAGATATGACAGGGTGCTGGTCGTGGTATCCCCCTCGGTATTCAGTGTTATTTCGCCAATCTACCAAGTCTATTTCTGCCGTACCTGCTATGACTAACTCTAATTCTCTTGCATCAAACACGCTTACTAGTCTTGGATCTACAACTTCGTAAAAGCCTCGAACAAGAGATTCTGTTTGGTCAGCTACACCTCTTTCTAATCTCCAACGGACTATCCTTTCCAGATATTCCTGGAAACATGAAAAACAATTAATTAATATTTCATTCTCTTACATATTTATTTAATTTTCGTTATATCAAACTAGAAGCATTAAAATGAAAAAAATATATATTTTAGTTTATGAGTTTAAATATTTTCAAAAAATCACTCTATACACACCTTTTTATTTTTTTCTGTGACTGGCACATTTCTTCCCCCAGGCTTTAACTCTCTCTCCATAACCTGACCAAACACTTCTTCCGTTACAGCAAAAGTCAGCTCTAGTTCCCCTTGAAGCGAAACGTCATGTTCCTTTATCCACTGAAGTGACTGATGGAATTCGAAGTCTAAGCTTTCTAAGTCGGATAAAGCTACTGGCAGTCTTAGTAAGGCTTTGTAAAATGGCCGCGTGAAGAAGGCGTCTAAAAGGTACTGATGTACTAAGGCTAGGCCGAGGACTCTACCACTAAACCTAAACCTGAAAGCAATGATTGGTATAAGATTTCTAAATCCGAAAAAACCCTTTTAATTCATGGCCTAAATTAAAACCACGGTGTAAGAAGTTAAGGTGTGTCGACTTCAGTATGGGCATTTCTTGTGTCGCTAGTTCTTCACTTTTCCGTGTGGGCGCTGGAGTTGTTAGAGGGTAAAATGGCGACCGCCAGCTGATGGACTCTTCATCCGCCAACGGCAGCGGACGCCATTTTAACCTCTACGCGGCGCTGGCAGCGCAAGTGGGGAATAATGGAACTCAAGATTCTCTCGGTTCAATGGATTAGTAAGGAGTTAACACACCTTAACTTCTTAAACCGTGATCAAATCTAATTTTACAGGGTTTAACGTCAAAGTCAGCCAAATTTTAAAACTTACCAATCATGATAGTTATCTACAAAAGCAGACATAGGCGAGATCTGAACAGTGTATGTGTCATTGGCAGAATACTCAAAGAGACCATAGTAAGGATTGAATAATTCCCTAGATAGCAAAAAGAAGAATTCCCTCGAAGGTCC
This sequence comes from Listronotus oregonensis, assembly GCA_019359885.1. Taxonomy (NCBI): domain Eukaryota; kingdom Metazoa; phylum Arthropoda; class Insecta; order Coleoptera; family Curculionidae; genus Listronotus; species Listronotus oregonensis. The sequence goes on from JAHBCN010000622.1 coordinate 5,489, forward strand.
ACCATAATCTAAACCTTCCTCATTGTCCCATACAATGCAAAGTTTTCCTTTTTGGAGTTCCTTTTTATTGGCGGACATTATTTTTCTAAAAGCATCTTCTAGTAAGTGATCTCTTCTAATATGTAATCTGTAAAAAAATATAAACCTGCATAAACAAAAACCATTTATGTTTTATAACTCAGTGACAATAGAAATACAGTATTGAAGCTATTTTTTTCGATTGTGGTAAAAACAAAAAATCTTGTTGGTTTTTATCATATTATATAAACAATGAGGTGTGTTGAGAAGATTGTTCACAAGCAAGCCCACATATTTATCATATCGATAAAGTTAGAAAATTTTGTCAAACAGAACTACAAATTCTATTAAAAAATGAAATATTTTTTTTACAATTGGAAACTTAAATATAAATACATGAAGAAATTATTAAATCAATATACTTTGCTAAAGTGAAGAAGAAAATAATGTGGCGGCAAAAGTTAGTCTTATTGTTTATTTTATTTTAGAAAACGGGATCGCTCGGCTCTAGTGAACCCTACTTGACCTAAAAAAAATATTTTGTGGGAACACTATGTTGGTAAGGATCGCCAGACTTTTCAAGCAGTTTTGTTTAGACAGCAAGTTTTCTCATATGTTCAGACGCTACGACTGCTCTCTTAAAATATTTCAGCCTTTAGTGATTTAATACCGTGCATTTGCAGAGTATATGCACCACGGTTTCGTTATTTAATCTCTTACAAAACCTACATAGTTCATTTCAACTCTTGCCTTTCTTTTTGAAGTGATCTCTCTAGGGTCAAGCGCTGTCAGAAAATTGGTGACTATCCTGAGTTTATTTTTCAGTAGCCTCTTAGTATACTTAAGCGAGTATGGAATAAATTTCTTCGTCTGTCTACTTTGGCCTGAAACGTCAGTCTAGGTCTTTTTGTTTCATTCTCTTAATTCTTTCATTACGTGACCTCTAATGGTCTGGCCCTAAAATGGGGCCTTTGGCTAATTAAGGTTGATTAAGAAACTGTTGGCATTTTTAGGCAATCCTCGCGTCAAAAACAATGTCGTGCAATAAAATGATATTTTATGTCATACATTTTCGACAATATCAAAATTGAAATAAATTTAGTTTTGATTATTAAAGTTTCAGTTTATTTTTGTAATAATATCATTTTGAAATCGGTAGCAAACTTGGGGTTTTTCTTTTTTTTTATTCAGGCGAAACGCAACTTCAATAGTAATACAGTAAAACTTGTGTTAACGGGCACCTTTTTATATCGGCCACCTGTGTCATCGGCCACTTTCAAGCTAAACAAAATCTGCTTTATAATAAATCTCGTATATAAAAGCCCTTAGATAATGGACAACCTTATAAAACAGCCACGGCCAGAAAAATCTCAATTTTTATAACCTATTTCAGGTAAATCAACCTTTTTATATTGGCCAGAAATTCTTTGGGCTAATTTCTATTTTATTATTTTATGATTGTATTCTGCGAATTTTAAAGGTAAAAATACCCAACAATAATATTTATGGTCAGGTTCAAATAGCATTAGTGGCTTGGGGGATTATCTTCACATTATATTTTAGTTGTGTCTTAAATCGATAAGAATAAAGTTATCGTGTTCGGAATCGAAAAGTGTTTAATCATGTCCCCAATACGAAATCGTTTGTCACTGAAAGAAAAATTGATGTTATCGCGGAAAGTGAAAAGCACGCTTTGGGTTCGCGAAAACTGGCTGAAAAGTTTAGTGTTGGAAAATCCCAAATAAATGATATTATCAGGAATAAAGCTAAACTGAATGGAATGTTTGAAGGTGTTAATTTAGAACAAAAGGAAAAATTTCAGAAGTCGGGAGGATTGGCAGTACATCAAGTCGTCAACAATTGGTTCTGCAATGCAAGGGGTAAAAATGTTCTTATCTCTGGACCCTTAATTAAACAAAAAGCACTTGAGGCAGCAAGCAATTTAAAAGTGGAAAATTTTGTAGCCTTGAATGGTTAAACAACTATTACCTGGCAATACTGGCCACCCTTCTATAAAGGTCAATTATTCTTAATTATATGGTGGCCGTTATAGACAAGTTTTACTGTAGTAGTAAAAGATTAAAATAGAAATGTGGAAGTTATTTTGTTGCAATCTAAACTGTTTAGTTTTAATAGTTATTCAAACCTTTAAAAACGCTAATTTATATATTTTAATACTTTAAAAAAAGTTATGAATTAAAAATAGGAGTATATTAAATATGCTTATAATTTCCTGCAGAATTTGCACATTTCTCAAATCATACCTTAAATATTTAAAAAAAAAGTATGTCTTTAAAATGAAAGTCGACAAGATTTTTCCCGAATTTCGATATCCTTTATGTTCATGCTAAGGTCTCTATTTTGTAACATATTATGTTATGTATTTAAAAGCCTTTAAACTTACTTGAACTTCCCAGGTCCTTGTCCATATCCCTTACTCTCCAATTTCCTATAAAAGTTCCTTAATTTAGCCTCAAAGTCCCTTTTGTGAGGAGCTGGAACTCGATGCCGCCCTAGCCCTGGTGAGGCTATGGGTGAGGGCTGAGGCGAGCCCCTGGGACTTCGCGAATTGCTACCTGTAGTGTTTGCTGTGCGCGTCTCCATGGCCGGAACATATGACATAATCTCCTGTTCGAAAAGGCTGAAACAAGAAAATTTTGTTTTAAAGGGGATATAAAATTTAAAAAAGTGTTGAAAATACAACCATAAACAATCTTTAAACAAAGTAAAATATGTAGGTAATACTCTAAAGGCGCTTTTACACCAAAGTTGACAAAAGATTGTAGAAAACTAAAAGTGGTCAACTAAAAGTTGCTCTTCTCAAATTAGAGAAACAAGTGGAAGATTTTGTATAGAAAACTAAAAGTTGCTCTTCTCAAATTCAGAGAAACAAGTGGAAAACTTGTTGCCAAAGAATTGCCGCGAAAGGTTTAGGCAGTAGTTTTCCAGTTCTCCACTAGTTTTCTACAAGTTGCTTGCGCAAAGCGCGCAGCAAAAAATCTTCCACTTTAAGTTGTCAAATTTCTTTGATCTTAACCGACACTCCGCGGGAAATCAAAATTTAGTAAAAGATTTGTCTCTTCACAAATGGAAGACAGAAAAATTTGCTGTATTTTGTAGAAAAAGCAACAAATTGCCGCAACTTGTGCAAAACTTTGGTTTAAACGCGGCTTAATAATATTCTAGTCGGCACAGAAGTGACTGTACATGCATTAAAAATTACGCAGTACTTATTTGGTGTTGTTTACAGAATAAAGCAAAATTAGATACTTAGTAATATGTGTTGAATATAGCGAAAATTTTAGAACCCTGAATCAAATGTTTAAAGGTTTTTTTTGTCACAGCAGCATTAAGGACTTGTATCTGCGTTTTTTTAGGGGTAGTAAAGATATCTATAGATACGAGTATTATAGTTATATACCGAAAAGAAAAGGTTTACTTTAATTTTTATTAATATTTAATTTTATTTAAAAAATATATAACTTTAAAAAAACGTTTCTCAAATGCATGTCTTATTATTTCATGTGTTGATTTTCTTAAACATTTTATTTCTAAGAATTGTTAAATTAGCTGGTGTACAATCCAAATCAATATTTTACTAAAATAAATAAAAAGAAATATTGAAACACAAAAGAGCAAAATTAAATATTTTTTTAAGTTTTGGTTGTGTTATGATTATTACCAAGAACTATACCCAACTATTTCACAAGTATTTATTTTTATTTAAAAAAAAGTATATCTAATAACATAATATAGCGTAAAAAAATTTCAAAATACATTCAAGAATGTTAGGGTAAGTGGATCCATCATTAACGGTTATTCTACAAATAATTAAAAATTGGTCATAAGTATAATATGCTATACAATTAATTTCTCAAAAATTGACTCCCACCAAACACAGTTATAAAAGTGGTTTTAAATTAATTAGAGAATCCGTTAAATATGATCCGTTTACAACTATATCGGTAAATTTCGTTTTAAGAGGTCTCCATTTTTTATATACTTTTTTCTTTCTGAAAAACTTTATAGAATATTTCACTTATGTATAAATTTTCCCATAAGACACGTTAAAAATAAAAAAATTTCAGCGGAAATTTCACGTTGCCTAGACAACGTGGTGTTTCCACTTACTTACAAACACAGAACAATCGAACTTGTTTGTTTGTATTGTCAATTAGAAACGTCAAAATCAGTCAAAATAAGAAGATTTGGTCATGTACACGATGAAGAAATAGATAAAGTAATTAATAAACGATTTCGGTTATAGTTTTAATTATGTCCCATATTTCTCCATTTTAGAAATATTCTCCTTAAATACCGCTCGTGCATAAAAATTAACCAGATAATTTTCATTCAAGCTTGTTATACAAATTCCACTCGTTCTTCGAACTCGTGGAATTATAAATAACAAGCTTTTATGAAAATTATAGGTAATTTTTAAGCACTCGTGGTATTACGCCCGAAAATTTTTCCAAAATAAGGCAAAAAATTTTAATAAAAGCAACAAGGTGTTTACGATCTTACCAAAAGTTTAATACAAATACTTATAATATCAAACTTTTACGCATAAAATTAATTAAACTAATATAAAGCAAATTAGTATCACTGATTCCAACGAATTACTACAATGCTTTAAGAATACTTAAATAATTTATTCGTTAATAAAAATTACCTTATTTACTAGCACTCCAGTACAACTATAATAAATGTATACAATAAATATCAACTTGGTCATTATTCATTGTAGTGTTAATAATTACGATTTTGCGGCAAAATAGGAATAGTTTTGTTATAAAAATATAAAAGTAATAAGTATATCTGTTAGGTTTTTGTAGCTAATATATTGTACTGCACAAATAGGTTCATATTATCATAATTTACTTACGACGCAGAGGCAAATAAAAATTTGTGCCCTAAAAAATATAACTTTGCTTTACAAACTGGCAAACATAATACTTTATATATCTTTACTGTTTTCAATAACAAATTAAGAAGTAAAGTAGTTCAAAAAATATTAATTCCAATGCAGCACTGTCAACTGTAATTCTGGAAATGGGGTACTAAGTAATTATTAAAAGCATTCCTAGTAGTTCTAAAATTAAATTAATGATCAAACTAAACGCTAATTCTAAAAATAATTTAGTTGATAGCCCATTTTTGTTCCTATATAATATTATATATATCATATTGTTAATATTTATATATATATATATATATATATATATATATATATATATATATATATATATATATATATATATATATATATATATATAAAATCCTTTGTAAAAATTGCTAGGCTCAGAAGCCCTTTCATAAATTCACGTATCTAACCAAATTAACTAATTGTTTTAACCCGCTTTTAACCTTATGTCTTGTTAACTCCTTTTTGGTAAGGGTAAATAAGAATTTAAAAAAATATCTTATTCAATATAATTTTCAATTTTCAATGATATTCTTTAGAGTACCATTGACCAAGCTGTTATATGTTGTATGTATGTTATATTTTGTAAGTTCAGTACAAGAAGTAAATAACTTAAAATTTTGTAGTTTAAGTTATTTAAAAAATGAGACAATACTCACACTCGAAACCCTAAAAGTCATACACTGTTCATCCATTTTTAAACCTTAATAAGTCAATAATCAGCAAATTGCTGTTAAAGCATCAACAAAATGTAAGTATTTCACCTTATTTCTTTCAAATTTGGAGTTATCTATCTGGTTATAACTAAAGCCACAATTTAATACAGTGGGAAATAATAATGTGACATTTCAAAAAATTGATGTACGCGTAAAATATAAAGCTTAATAATTAAGAAACAAACTTTTTGGCTAAAAGGTACAAGTGTATATCTTCAAAAATGTTTTTGTAAGAACGAACTTTTGTACCTCTTTGGCAAAACGTTTTTTTTTAATGACATTAAATTTGAGATTTTACACTTAATTCAATTTTTTGAAATAAATCACTTGTACTTGAATCTAACCCACTTAATTAAAAAAAGGTGTAAATACATTTGCAAATCACATTTAGAAACAATTGAAAATCTTGACAAAGTTACAGTTTGGAAACGGTAACTCAACTAGTTTTGATGATTATTTTCTACTCACTAATGAAGTAAGAACATATCCATATAATGAAAATACAATCTTTATAAAAATGCTTGATTTTCATTAATAAAGTCCTTTTAAGTAAACCGTTTTGTAGATGCATGTGTTACCAATTAACCAAATTTTAGTTATTTGATTAACTGTATAAGCTGTCATTTTAATAAATAAAAAATGACAAGTTTATAAGTTTTAACGGGTGTGCCACAGCGTTTACAAATATAGGTATTTTATTGATATACTCCAATAATAGGCTCATGTATCATACACCAATATCAACAATTGATGATTGACGTTATCTCACTATTGATTTTTCTATTACAAGAAAAACATTTAAACCGTCGTAATCAACCTTTAAATATTTACTCATTCATATTACTTAAGTATTGTCTTTTCTATAGTAAAGGCAATATTAATTCTTAATATCTTTTTAATGACCTACTAGTACTTTTAAACTGATATTCCATACTTTGACATGGGGCTATAAAAGGAAAGAATTAAAATAGCAGACGAAGGAGTCACCAGTTTTTGTAAAAAATCATTAACTTTTGGTCAGGATCATTTTATAAGAATGTTAAATTAAATATTTATTGTGGTTGTTTTCAAAATTGAAGAAAAAGATATAGTCCACTTAAGAAATATTGATTATTTCGTGTAGGGCGCATTAAATTGAAGTAATTTTCTAATATTTAACAAGGCACATTTTCTTGGTAAGATTAAAATAAATTAAGTAAATTGAATAAATATGTAGTAATATTTTATTAAATTTTAGTTAGCACATAAATTATAAAGTTTAAAGGTCTTTGTAGCTATTTATGTAAGTGTAGTTTGTATTAAAATGTAAAGTTGAAACATTTTAATTTTGACGATCAGTCTGTCAATAAAAGAAATCTGGAATGTGTTTAAATTTCAAGTATGACAAAAATGATAAACAAGAAAACTTTTAAGGCAAGTTAATGGGGCTTGTGAATTATTTAACTGTGGTTTAAAGAGGATCAAAACAGCATACAAAAAATAGGCAAAATTACCAATTTAAACAGATTACTAATGAAAAAAAATGCAAGAAAGCAGTTAAAAGAAGGGATATATATTATAACAAAAAATTAGGATACAAATGGAAAATGAGGCTACAAACATTCAGTAAGAGACAAGCACAATGAAAAAAAAACATTATTTTCACACATCTTACAATGCTGGTTTTTAACTAATAATGCTAATTTTTAAATAATAATGGTATACAGTTCTAAAAACTATTTCAGTTAATGAATAAAACAGGGCGATTGTTTAAAATTTTGGACTGATCCAAATATAGTTTAAAAATTATTTTTGTTTTAAAAAAGTGAAAAAATAATACGTCAGCCACTAAAATCATTGTTAAATGGATACAACCAGTTATTGTTTTTTTTACCGAAACTTAAAGAGCTATTTGAGATAATTTTGAAAGAAAAAGAAAATTGCAGAGGATTATAAAATACACGGAAACTACACTATACAGTTACTAATGAATTATACTGTTTTATTGCAACCGATAGTAAAAGATTCTTAAGAATCGTAATCCATACGCGTGCAGGTATATGTATCTTTATATATTTATATATCTAGATATATTTATTCTTAATTGCAAATAAGGTTAATAAATATTAAAAGTATTCCGATTTCTTGTGTTGTGTCAACTAAAATTATACTGATTTTCTATCCTAATATTTTTATTATTTACTTTACTTATTTTTTGTATACGATTGCACAGTTTAATGTTCTGTTCTTATGTTTGTTGAGAACAACACAAAATAATGTAAATAAATTTAAATATTGGTTATTCCATAACTAAAATAAATATTTGAATAAAATATATATTCCAGGAAGTTGTTAGGCCTAATTCAATCTGCCTTCCTAATGACGGACGTACCGACGGCCATTATTTGGCAGACCAATTAGGTTTGATTAATGTCTACCTGTGATAGTCCTTATTTGGCAAACTAATAATCTTTTTAAATGTGCAATTGCGTAATTCTTATTTTTGTTACAGTGTTATAGTGTTACAGTTGCCAAAATGGCTTGTTCAACAACACGTGCACACCTCGGCCATTTAACATTAAACGAAAAGCGAATTGTTAAAAACGTATTCGATTATATCACAAATGAGCAAAAATGTGATTTAAGTGTGGAATGATAGAGTTAAAAAATGTGCTCTAATGACCGGAGTTGCAAAAATGTCAGTTTACAGAATTTTAAAACAAGAAAAAGGGGGGTATAGCGTTACCAAAAAAGCGACCATGCAAAAAAGAACTTCAGATAACAGATGCCACAAAGCAAGTAATTAGACGTATTGTACATGGTTTCTTTATGAAAAAAATCCCGACTGTGGATAGTATTTTTCGAGCTGTCGAAAATTATCCGGAAGTGCCAGAAACAAGTAGGTAAAACTATGGAGAATTTTAAAGGGTTTGAATTTCCAGTGAAAGAAGTTCTAAAGAAAATCTTTGTTAATAGAAAGTGGAAATATTGTCCAATGGAGAAGAAATTATTTGAGAAAGATAAAAAGTCCTCGTTCCAAAGGAAAAGCAATATATTATCTAGATGAGACCTGGATAAATGAGGGATATACGCTAAAGAAATTTTGGCACGATGGGAATTTCATAACTGCTCGCTAGACTTTTAATAAAGGCCTTTCCACGGGTTTAAAACCTCTATCTGGGAAGGGACAAAGACTAATTATTACTCATATTGAAAGCAAGAATGGTTTTGTAGACGCAGGTCTTTCATTGTTTAAATCTAAAAAACAATATAACCAATACTTTGTAAAACTTTAGCACTGTCAGTAAAAATGTATATGGTTACTACCACATTTGCAGAAAAAGATTTCCTTAAACATGACAAAAAATGGACGACTTTTAGGGTTTTTTAAAGTTTTTTTTAAGTAATATATATTAATGTTATTTTCAAGGTAACAAAAAACTGTGTAAAAGACCTTTAAACAACAACACTTTATTTGTTTATTCATATTTTTATACTTATTAAATTTAAAATACCTACAATTTGCTGCTATTAGGTCAATAGTGTTACGCAAAACAAATCAATACCTCAATTATAAACTACATGTAGTACTGACTTTTTTTAATTTAAAATACTTATAATGTTATATAGTTGCCGTGGAATATATATTCAATTTACTAAAAACATTGTAATTGATTACAATTGTCTGAAACACGTTTTTGTTTATTAAAATGGTATTTACTCAAATTGTATAGCAACAAAATTGAAACAAATACGGTGTACGTAAGAAAATCAGTAATACTGCTGATTGATTTCAAATTATAGTAGGTTCATTATTTATCATTTTATTAATTTATCATTATGAAGAATATATTTAACTATTAATGTATTTTCATGATTTTCTTCGCAAATTTATTTTAAATTAAACTGCAAACATTCAATTTTTTAAGACAAGGCAAATACTAAACAACCAAACATATTCCACAATTCGAATACACTGAAACTTGTAATTGTCTTTTTAAAATAGAATATTAAAAAAGAATATTGAGACATTTTACTCTGTTTTGTTCGCATCGCCTTCCTGACGTTAGAATTGGCATTAAACAGCCTAAACCTAAGAAGTAAATTAATACATGTCAATATCTTAATAACTGAATATGGGGGTAATGTTAGCAATTTTAAATGTACTAAATTTTTTGTGCCATAAATATAATCTGCTTAGCCTAAACACCTAATGAAAGTTCTACTACATGACACACAAATTTTTGAGTGCATTTTTTAATCTTGATAGCACATAAAATTTCATGAAGCGTTATACTAGGACCGATGGGTGCTGAATTTTTAGATGTTTAATCTCAAAAGAACTAAACTGCATGCGTTTCAGACCATTGCAGTTACAAAACTACTGTGGCAGAATTGCAGACCCTCACTGTACATGGGAAACTTATTAATAAACACATCTCAATTATTGTAGAAAGCTAAGAATTTAAAATTACTAATAAGCCTAATAAATTAAGTTAAAAAAATAAATATAAGTGATGTAAAAATAAAATCATCAAATTATAAGTTATTTATTCAAAGGTAAAAGTTAAATTTAACTTTTAAAAATAGCCAATTTATTCAAGAAACTGTATCTCATAAATTAGTCGGTCCAAGTGCTATTAAATACATTAAAATTAAACACTCTTTGTTCATTTCCTTTCATAGCAGGAGATATTCTAACAATAAATTGAAACAACAGTAAGACAAAATATAATTAACTTCTCGACAGACCCACTGATAGATTAACAGGAAATAATTTTGGATTTTACCACTTTCTTTGAATATAATAAAAACGTGTAGAACAGTATAGGAAACTGTAGGTTGATAAACGTAATGTGGGAGGTATCTTTTTTCAAGAATAGATATTTAGGGAAAGGTTAGGTAACATTTTTTTTAATTAAAAAAGTATTATTAAAAAAATATGACTTATATTATGATTTAAATTGTATTTATAAATGGAAAAACGTGACGTCAAATGTAATAAATATGTACTTACTTATTTTTTTTTAACAAACAGCCAATATATTTTGAACATACTGTATCTCGGACAAAAAGCATTTCCAGACATGGGCTTATTAATACATTTTCTGGGCGATCGATCGTGCGAAAACCGTTCATCGGATTGAAAAAAAAATCAATTGATCAACTTTGCTCAGAAATTATTGGGCATTTGAAGAATAATTTTTATTTTAAGAGGAATCAGTAGCGTACCATCAATGTCTGCCAAAATTGGCAGGTCAAATTCCGTACGAACGCCACTGGTAAAAATTAAAATAAAATTGGTACACTTAAAAAGCGTCTCTCTCTAAGGTGGTATTACAGATATTAATAAAAAATTATTTATTTTTAAAAAATTTACCACCCTATCTGAAAAGTTAAGATGTTTAGGACATATGTTTATATGAAGTTTTCTTCTTAAAATAGACTTAAAAATCGCCCCCTTAAATATTGACATTCAATTAGAAAACACCCTGTATATATTTTTAAAATAGTTTACAATATACATTAATAAGGAAAAAGAATGCAGGGAATCTAAATTTTATTTAATATTCTTCACGAAAAACAAATAATTTCAATTAGAAATGCCCCTCCGGTCTCTATAATGACGATATGCTCTTAAAGGAGTACTCTAAAATCACTGTATAAGTGGCCGAAGGTATTTTCAAATGATGATACCATTTTAATTACACGGTGTGGAACACTCGCTTATACCAAGGTTAATCTATAGCCATATTTTAGGCGAAAAAGTTTAAAGGAATCCACGCCTCTAGGGCGAGGCAAGCTGAATTTTAAAATTCATTTTCATATGAGGTTCTATACCTTTTTAAGTTATAAATTAGAAACTGTCAATTGTATTATCGTTAAATTGTAACGAAATAATAATGTTTTAGTTGTCAACTACATGTCAAAATGATAAAGCTTGGATTCCTTTTTCGAGCCAGAAAGTATTTCTCTCCTTCTAATCTGTATACTCTGTATGTATCCCAGATCAGACCCTCTTTAGAATATTGTTCTCATGTCTGGGAAATGGCATTTCCTACAACGCTTAGCATTTTTGACTCCATCCAGAGAAGAGCTGTTCGTCTTATCAATGATCTCACACTTACAGAAAAGCTTCCTTCTTTTGCCCACCGACAAGCTGTAGGGGATTTGTCCCTCTTTTATAGGAATTTTCACGACTTCTGCTCCGAAGAGTTGGCCAATATACTTCCTACTTTAGCAGCTCCCAACAGACCAAGTTCCATTTTTATGCATCCTTTTACAGTCCAACTTGAGAGGCCCCGAACACTTGTTCGTTTCTTCATTCCTAGAGTGTGGAACCTGCAACCCGCAAAAGTATTTCCTTTTCCTCAAATCTCCAAATATTTAAGTTTCGTTGAATAAACTCCCTATACCACGCTTCAGACACCCAAGGGTTAGTACTTAGGTCTTAGCCTTCGTGGACTGTCCCAAGATAAAAAAAAACCATTTACGCACACGCATGTTTAAAAGTAACTTTTTACGCACACGTGCATACAACAATACAATTTTTCAAATCATAGAATTGTACATTAGACGCATATACATTATTTTTCATTTTGTACATCCTGTACACGTAAAAAAGATAATACCATTCTAAAATTGCTGATAGAATGAGAAACGAAAATGGCAGTGCATTTTTTTTCTGTGGCCCTTAAGTATAGATATTGTTGACTCCTGCATCCTGCAAGAACATCGTCTACAATAGTGGCCAATATGGACGTTGGCTCTAGGAACTCCAAGGAATTCGGCAATCTTTTTAGGTACAAAACCAATGACGTCTGTACGTCATAAAAAATTAATTGTGATCAATACTACATGAAAGTAGCCTAGCATATTTACAAAAACTTCCAATAATAACTAACTCATTTTAAGTCTTCCTCTGATATTGCAAATAAATTTAAATTTAAAATAATTTTGAAATATTGGTTTTTGTATTGGAAATGGTGATTTTAACGAACAACGTAGCACCTCCAATGTCATCCATGCATAAATAAATTAATTCTTCTCTTCTACATACTCCAAAAATATTAACGATAAACACTTTTAATAAACACTTTTCGTCGTCAGTCCCTTACAAAAATGGTTCGCATATTTTGGAATTTCTTACTTTATAGCTTCTTGACTTTGTCTTAAATGGCGTAATAATATTGATATAAGTATATATTATACTGATATCCACGTTTTTATTAAGATACCTAAATTCTATTATTATCATGGAAACGAGGGATAAGTAAAAAATGTTAAAAATTAGTTAATGTAAATTAAACAAAAATTACAATAATTTAAAATTAAAATTTAAAGATTTTGGCAATTCTGGTCCCTGCTTTTAATTAAAAAAAATCTTATTTTCTAAAAAAAATACAGAAAAATTTAAATTATTATTTTAATTAGTGTTTTACATTAACTCGGTTTTTATATTTTTTGATTTCCCTCTTTTTCCATTAAGGCTCCAATTACTCCACAAAATAGAAGAAGCACAATTTAAAGATAACTGGAAAAAAAGACTGGTACCCCAAAAATTTGGAAACATCCATAGATGGTTTAAAGCCACCATAACATATATTAAATTTTGACATACCACAATATTGTCGGAGGCGATATTACTTTTTTTATCCCTAAGCTCCTGCACTAGTACAATAATTACTTAATATGAATTTAATAGGATGTTAAATGAAAGTGTTTCATCTAATTGCTGGCTTTTGATTTAATCGGTGTTGTTTATGCACGATTAAATTGAATAATTTTTAGTGACATTTTGCACTTAGAATAGAAATGAGGTAAGGTAATTTCTAAATATAAATATAAATCTGACATGTTTATATAAATTTCGAAAATATTATTAGTACTTATAAAATATACACATAAAATGTTTTGATGACACAGTTTATCAAGGCATTATATTTAAATTTTTTCAGTTGTCCCGTAATCCTGAAATGTATTGCTGCAAAATATTATTTAAAAATCAGCCTTTCTTTGGTTTATCTGTTACACTACACTTATATTCTATTTTAATTCTGCTTAGGATTATATTATTCTATACTTAGTAAGCTGTTAACTGCACATCTATTTTTTTTAAGGAATATATCCATGGAGACTAAAGACAAGGAGGACCATGTTACAAAAAAGGCCCTCAAGTTGCAGTGGCGTTGTGTTCCAGAGGACCGTTTTTAAACTTAACTTTATATATTTCGGTCAAGTTCATTCGTTCACACCATACCCACCGCTACACCAGGGCCTCTTTATTTAATGTTATTCTGAGGTCACTTTTGAGCCAAACAGCCATAAGAGAGGGTCCTCCCTGTCTTTAGTCTCCATGATTAAATTAAAAAAAAATGAACCTATCTGTAAAAGCTTATATAAACAAGCGTATGGGGGTATATCATTTTAGTTGGTCGCATGCTTGTGTTTTGCACTGCAGCCTTTTGGTTTATTGGAAATAAAAAAATCTTTGTATTTTGTGCAAAATTTTTATTGAAACCAATATCCTAGCAGAGCGCTTTCGGTAAAAACCATCATCAGTGCTATTCGTCAAGTAGGAGTTAAAGGAATTGCAGCGTACATAATATGTAAACAGGACATACACTACAAATTATGTACCCTCCAACTGCTGTAACTCCTGCTTGACCAATAGCACTGATGATGTTTTTTTTACCGAAAGCGCTTTGCTAGGATATTGGTTTCAATACAAATTTTGCACGAAATACAAAGTTTTTTTATTTCGTATATTCTTACGAGCACACGGCCACAATCAATTTTTATTTTGGGTTATTGTTCTCCCCTTTCCTGTTATAGAAACCCGCCTTAATAGATAGGTATTACCAATACCAATACCAAGTGTCTTTTATATTACAGTGGTGGTGGGTGGATCGTTGTGTATGTTTATTTTTTTGCAATATTTGTCTTATCTATGTCCCCTCAGAAGGGGAACCTCGGCTGTTAGTCTTTTAAAAGGGCCAACTAGCGTGGCTTTAGCATTACATCTTTCGTTTCTTTATTAGACTACATTCACATTAGGCTTAAAAGCTAAAATCATATTTTTTGTGTTTGTTTTAACATTATTCTCAGCAATGTCGGAATTATTTGTTTTATCAGTCTCTGCTTGGAATTTTGAAAAAATGCACAGGTTTTATGTCCCGGTACATTACTTTTGTTTTTTATTAAAAAAATCAAACAAGAATTGTTAGTAAAACTAAATTTATTAAAAAAATTACCAAACCAAAATCCAAAATCTTCTAGTCTAGAATAAGTTTGAGGAAATTTAAAATTATCTTGTTTTCTTTTCAGTTTTGTTTAGCATCGATTTAAAAAATACCCCAAGCGCTTTGAGAAATAAGGTTGAAAGTGTTGCAACGTACAATGAAAGTCATATTTTTACTAAAAAAAAGTTAAATTGAAAATTCAAAAATAATACAGTTTAAAATTAAAATATAAAAATGTTAATTCTCAAATGTAGTCATCTATAAAAATGTCAATTTCTGCTCAGCGTTAAGTTGGAATAGAAATTGATGTAAATGTAACCTTAGCTTAAATCCTGTTTGAAATCCTATATAATTCTAGACGTATAAACACAAATTTCTAAAGTGATTTTTTTTTCAACAATTTTTTTTTAATTTACCAGGTGAAATAGATATTTAAGTTGCAGATTATTTTTTTTATATGATCTTCCATGTCACATTATCTAGGTATATAATTTAATATTGGTCATTATGATCTCAAATTTCTGTATAAAGTAATTTTATTAATCAACCAATATTTTAGTTTTAAAATAACCCAAACGCTTTTAGATTATTAAATATAAAATATATATATATATATATATATATATATATATATATATATATATATATATATATATATATATATATATATATATATATATATATATATATATATAGATATTAAAAATATACAATGAAAAACGGTGATTTGCAACGTAAGTAATAGTCATATTTTTATAAAAAAATGTTTGAATATATTTTATTAATATAAATGATTTCAAAATATAGTTTATAAAAAAAGTATTTCTAGCTCAAATTATGTGAATACAATTGTCTAAATAGGATACTTTTTTTTTTAAATTATAATTATTATTAATATAAAAAAATTAATTAAAGTTTATTAATAAATTTTTTTTCTTTACCTAATAAATTTTGCGGTACGTCGTACTTTTTTATTCTCCGTAAACTAGTCAGAAACAAAATTCAAAGATGGTTTATTTTTTAAATAAAACTCTTTTTTTTATAGAATGCCTGCTATAATTAATAATTTCCAAAGATGTTCCTTCTACCTTTAACAAATTTTCTTCACACATGTTTTATAATAGTATAGCGTATATTAATTAGGCTGCTTTACAGTTTGGACCGCTTAATCAAAAAAGTAGTGTACAACAAAAAAATAATTATTTTTTTATTGCACAAAATATGAACAAGCAGTACATGATCATAAAATATTTTATGAAATAAAGGCAGTCATAATTATATATTTATTACTATTACATTACAGTATATGTATATGAAATATCAGCACTACCTTAACAGCAAATAAAACAATAAATAATTTCATGGTGTGGCATAATTAACTGTTTTAGTGGAAAACTTCATTGAGCAATTAAATAATTAATAAATTTAATATGTGAGATATAGATTATCTCAAAAGACATAACAATTATTGGAATTCTACCAGTTTTTTTTTAAGTAAATTAACATAAATTTCCAGCTATTATGCATGCAACTCGTGGCTCGATAGTGCGTACAGTTTCTTGTCGGACAAGATTATTACATATCATGAAAATATTTCTTAAGTATGTAAATTTTTTGATTGTAGGTATGGAGCTTTTTAATAATTAGAAACTTCTAGATCGTGCTATTTAATGGATATTGATATAATAGTGAACAATGGATTCGCTTATCTTTATCTCAATTTTTATCGAATAACTGAACAGCCAGTGCACTACTCAGAAACAAGCGAGTAATTGGTAGTAATTTTGACTCATCTAGTTTTTGACGTGGATTTACGTGTGCTTAATCAAGAAGATTTTGTTTAGGGCCCCTTGACAATGTTGTGTTAATTGGGAGTTTAAACCAACATTTAACTAATGTCAACTATAATATTTTTGTCATTAATAATTAAAAAGGTATACCCATAATTATTTCTACAGGCTATTATTATACAATTTTGACCAAAAAGTACAGGGTTATTCATTTTAAAGTAAACAGGGATTTATTTTTGAACTTCACGGTACTTTTTTAAAAAACGAATATAGCCATTTCGTTTATTTTTTCCGTAGAATTCAATAATCTAATCAGAAAAACATTTGAAACAAAAACAAAAGAGTTACAGCACGGGTGACGTATTTTTTAAATGGAATACCCCGTATATTTTTATATCAATAGATAGACATTTTCACGAGGAATTCGGTGATATAGGGGTTGCTGGGTTTATTTTCTGCGGTTCTGCTGCAATTGTCTAAAAACTGCATGATACTATAAGGATAGTTTCACCTGAAAGAACCTGGCTGCCACAGGAGACAGGTGCTTATTTGTCACAGTCAAGAATTTTAAAAATACGTTTATTACTGTTTGGAGTAGTTTTATAATGAGGTTTTATCAGAAGAACGGCTTCAAATTATATTATATGCTAAAAATGATATGATGAGGTTTTTTAGGTGAAACTATCCTTATAGTATCATGCAGTTTTTAGACAATTGCAGCAGAACCGCAGGAAATAAACCCAGCAACCCCTATATCACCGAATTCCTCGGGAAAATCTCTATCTATTGATATAAAAATATACGGGTATTCTATTTAAAAAATACGTCACTCGTGCTGTAACTGTTTTGTTTTTGTTTAAAATGTTTTTCTGATTAGATTATTAAATTTTACGGAAAAAAATACACGAAATGGCCATATTCGTTTTTTAAAAAAGTACAGGGAAGTTCAAAAGTAAAGCCCTGTTTACTTTAAAATGAAAAAGCCCTGTAATTGGGAATTTAAACCAACGTTTAACTACTGAATACTATAATATTTTTGTCATTAATAATAAAAAAGGTATACCATAATTCGAGTTGGTGTAGTGGCAGCGTACCAGCCTCTTAGCCGTGAAGACCCGGGTTCGATCCCCGCATTGTCCATTGGACTTTTTCATAGCTCGTCACCTCACAGAAGGCAATGGCAAACCACTGTGTAGTATTTCTGCCTAGTAAACCCTCTCACATGTGCTTCGGAAGGCACGTTAAGCCGGTGGTCCCCTTATCTGTGTCTAGTTGGTACGCAACACAGATATGTGGGAGAGGGCGCCTACACTCTAAAATAGAGTATGGCACCGCCAGAAGAATACCCATAATTATTTTTACAGGCTATTGTTATACAGTGTTTACCAAAAAGTACAGGAGCAATGCAAATATTTTTAAATGCTAATTTAAAAAGTTTTAGTCTTTATGAAAATTTGTACATAAAAAATTTTATCTCAATGATGCTGGGTGAAATTTAAAATGGAACCTATAAGGAGCCCAAAAAATTAACATTTTATGATCTTACTTTTATATGATCTTTTCTTTAGGGATATTTTATTATACAATATAAATAAACTTACAACCGCTATAATTACGATTTTTCTGAAGAACTGAAACTAATTATCTAGGTTCAGCGTTATTACTACTTTAGGAAAAAAAATACAAAAATAAGTTATTAAAAAAAATGTTTTCAAGGATAAAACACGACTTATTCGGCATGTTAAAAGACATATTTGACAATAATAATTTGCGTGGTATTATAGAAATTAATATATATTTCTTAAAGTATGAAATAATAAATTACAAAATGGTTTTTTCATTTTACCGGTGATGGGAAACATGTAAATAAAAATTCAAAAAATACTAAAAACAAAATATTATCGATGACATTTAGTATCATTGCGTAGGTATAAACAATGACAAAACGTTTCTAGCACTTTCTCAACAAGTAAGGGTTAAACCACAAACCTGTAGATTAAACCCACGTTTGCAACTGGACAGTTATCACTTAAAAACAGAACTAGAACAAAAACGTTAAAAAAATCACCTACTTGTATGCGATGAAAAATAACTATATATTTGCTTAATAAAGCTTTTTTACAAAAATAGCTTATTTTGCCAATCTAAGGAATTTTTAAATTTTACTATACAGGGTGTTCGGCACAAGAGTAGACATACGTAAATCTGAGATAGGTGGGGCCGTCTGTTATGCGGTCCACCCAGATATTTTGACCTGGGCCCTAAGATTTTTTTTTAGAATGTTTCTTTTTTCCAAAATTTTTAATTTTCAGATTTCAAACTGAAATAACTTTTTGAAAAATCATGAAACTGACAACATTTTTATTTTACGTTAATCTAGACTAATACTGAATCATACAAATTTAATAAATGGGGCCCATGACAGCTACAAAGAAAAATACCGGCCCTTAAACCACAAAAGAGGTAAAAATAATTCTAAGAGCCAACTTTGCATTGCTTAAAAAAACTAGGAATGATCTGAGTATTTCTAATTAGTCAAAAACCTCTTCAATTCATGCCCTTTTGAACGATATGCAATAACCACAATTTGCTTAAAAACAGCAAAAGTTATTTGTCAACTTTATAAAGGTGGGCATTTTTTTACGAAATTCTACTTTTGATAAAGTTGACAAATAACTCTTGCTTTTTTTAAGCAAATTGTGGTTATTGCATATCGTTCAAAAGGGCATGAATTAAAGATGTTTTTGACTAACTAGAAATACTCGATCATTTTTAGTTTCCTTTAATGTAATGCAAATTTGGCTCTTAAAATTATTTTTTACCTCTTTTTGTGGTTTGAGGGCCCGTATTTTTCTTTGAAGCTGTCATGGGCCCCAATGGTTAAATTTGTATAATTTTAGTATTATTCTAGATTAAAATAAAATAAAAATGTTGTCAGTTTCATGATTTTTCAAAAAGTTATTTCAGTTTGAAATTCGAAAATTAAAAATTTGAAAAAAATCTTATGGCCCAGGTCAATATACCTGGGTGGACCGCATAGCAGACGGCCCCACCTATTTCAGATTTACGTATATCTACTTATGTGCCGAACACCCCGTATATATTACCAAGTTACGTACTTGTGATCTTACTTTACTTACATAAGAATCATAACTAATGATGATTCTTTATTTATTAAAATATTTTGTATGATTGTATTTTTATAAATAATATTTTTTTATTCTTAGGATTTAAATAGTTGTTAAACTTAATATGTATATCACGTTATTCTAGCCGTTATTCTGTGCTGTCAAAACATAGCCCGTAACACCTTGTGGGTAGTTTAAAAAAATGAAAAAAACTTGATTGATTGAAATCGGGGATAATTAGGTACCTATTTGCTTTTGAGTGTTATATTTAACTGTGAAAGAAAAGGTCATCAAAAACTAGTTTTAATAATACAAATCGGTATTTTGTCGAATCGTTATGTTATATTAAAAAAAGTATTCGGCTAACAAAAAAAAGATAATTCTTATTAAGTTATTTGGATAAAATAAAAAAGTAGGAAGTATTAATGTTGTAACGCAGGCATTAATTTAAGTCAAAATTATATTTAGTCATGAGTAAGTCACGACATATTATATTAAAGTCTATATTTTTTGGGGTTAAAAACATGTTCTTATTTTTCGAAATCATAAATAATATTATCTACGAAAGCTGAAGTCACAAGTACTAACGTACTGTGGATGTCTTACGTACGCGTACATATCAGTTACTGTAAATGGTCATTCTTCCAGCTTCTACCAAATTAATGCTGGGGTGCTCCAGGGCTCAGTGCTGGCACCCACGTTGTTTCTTCTACACATTAACGATCTTCTCTCTTCCACAATCAATCCCATTCATAGTTTTGCTGACGATAGTACCCTCCATTCTAGTATTCAATTTCTTAAGCCATCATGTAATTTTGATTTGGAAAACAAGCGTAGGTCAATGCAGATATCTCTTTCACAAGACATTAAACTTATCTTGGATTGGGGCGCAAGAAATCTTGTTCAGTTTAATGCCTCAAAAACACAGTCATGTTCGCTGTCGCGGAAAAAGTCTGCCAATGCTCATCTGTTACATATGAGCGGTCAAGTTCTGCAGAACAAAGAGTTGTTTAATCTTGTCGGCGTTACTTTTGAGAATAACCTCAACTGGCACAAGCACATTACATCCATAGCCTCGGCAGCTTCAAAAAAGCTTGGATTCCTCTTTTGAGTCCGAAAGTATTTCTCTTCTTCCAATCTGTATACTCTGTATGTATCCCAAATCAGACCCCTTTAGAATATTGTTCTCATGTCTGGGGAATGGCGTCCCCTACAACACTTAGCATTCTGAACTCCATTCCAAAGAAGAGCCGTTCGTTTTATTAGCAATCCCACGCTTACAATCCTCTTCTTGCCTACCGTCGAGCTGTAGAGATCTGTCGCTCTTTTATAGGTATTTTTACGGCTTCTGCTCAGAGGAGTTGGCCAGTATAATTTCTTCTCTGGCAGCTCCCAGCAGAGCAACACGTAGTGCAACTTTCATGCATCCTTTTACAGTTTGGTTAGAGAGGCCTCGAACTTCCCGCTTTCTTCGTTCCTTCATTCCTAGAGTGTCAAGACTATGGAATCTGCTACCCGCAGAAGTTTTTCCTTCTCCTCCAAATCTCCAAATATTTAAGTCCTGTGTGAACAAACTCTCTCTCAACACACTCAAGACACCCACGGTATGTTAGTACTTAGGCATTAGGCTTCGGGGACTGTCACAAGATAAAAAAAAGAGGGAGTTTATTCACACGGGACTTAAGTATTTGAAGATTTAAAGAAAAAAAGAAACATCCGCGGGTAGTACTTTAATGATAAAGGAACAAACAAAGTGGAAAGTAAAGGGCCTCTTAATTTGAACTGTAAAAAGATGCATAAAAGTGGCACAACAAGTTGCTCTGTTGGGAGCTGTCAGAGGAGGAATTATACTGGCCAACTCCTGAACGTACCTATCAACAAGAGCCGGTGGGTGGGCAAGAGAACGAAGCCTTCCTCTAAGTGTGGGGATAAGCTTGGTCGCAAATATGCCGAAGAAAAGATTCTTTTAGCTTCCACACTTGTAGGTGGTAGTTTCAGTACATATTTGCAATACTGATGTAAATATAAACTTCTTAAAACTTAACTAAACCGTGTTCATTAGGCGATCTTTCTTTTTTATTTATGTTAAGAGTATTAAGACGTATCATGAGTAAAAAACCGCCGATAAAGAATAATGTTATTTTACACGAGAACAGATTAAAATTTCATTATTTACAAAAATCAGAATTTTCGAGATTGCCATACCCCAATATTGGGATTTTCGGGACTAAAAACTTCAGACCCTAGTGGAAAAGTATTCTAGAAAAAAAGAAGACTCAACAGTTTTGCTGCCATTTTACTCTCAGACTCAGCATAAAAAAATATATCAAAAGATTTGGAAGTATAGTTTTGACCAAAATATTTTTTTAACATCAAAATATTTTGCTATGACATTAACCTCCCCTGCAAGCAGTACTTGTGGCCAAAAAGACAATTTGTGTTAGCCTTGATTGGAAGTTATATTTGACCAAAGATAATTCTACTACGAATAGATGGTTCATTTAAATGGGGCGTTTTGAATCAGTTTGAAGATATCAATGCTTCCGCAAATGCGAATAAAATTAAGTCGGTAACCCCTGCCCCAGCGAAACAAACCGTGCGACATTGCCAATGTCTGTCGCTTGTATCACAGCTTGTACCTTATTCGGAACACTAAGTAGCGAAAGCGGGCGGCTAAACGGATTGTGTTTTATCTAGTCGCGTTTCATCACGCCAATAGTAAAAGCCTGCCGGCAACACTGTTTAACTTTCGTTCAAGGATAGCGCGAAAATCTCTCGATGGACATCGGCTCGCGTTAGCCAAAGTCCATTAGGGGTATCAAAAATATAGCATTGAATGGTTCATCTTATCCGTAGTAGTATTATCTTTGATTTGACGCAACTTACGTCGATATATAGTTCATATTAGATTAAGTGATTTCTCAAAAGTGATGGAAAATAGTAGCAGATATACAGATTTCAAAGAAAAATGTATTGATGGCCAATCGCAAACAAAGGTCCGTAAGGAAACTTAAAATATTCATATTTGACATCTTTTGAAACGACAGTAAAGAAAACGGATGTATTCAAAATTCAAGCACAATATAATTGACATTATGTGTAATTTTCATAAACGTTTTATAAGGTATCAATTAGTACCCACACAATTTTAATTATAAACATTAAACTATTTTATTTGCAAACAAACGACAGTTTATAATTTATTTTTTGTTTTAATTAAAACTTTTTGCAAAATACTAATTGCTAATTGACAAATACTGCTGATATCTTATGTTATATTCAGTAAAAATGGTAATTAAATATAATAAATTTAAATGTATACATTTTCTATCGACATTTATTGCAAAATTTTAATTTATTAGAGACGTACACCTACGTAAGATGTTAACAAGCACGCAAGTGATATTAACAACAATAAGATCCTAATCTTAAAATCTTATTAAGTGCAATAATGCCGTATTTTGTAGCAGATAGCTCATTCGTCAGATTAAAATCCCTCTGAAAATTAATATTTTTTTATCCAAGATTATGAACTCCTCCATTCCTATAAGTTTTAGGTCAGCACAATTCTTTTAGAAGTAAAACATTCATAAGTGGGTAACTCCAAGCCAGTTGGCAGAATTTATGCCCATCGCCCAGAGAAAAAAGCACCTTAGTTAAAATTTTTAAATAATTGTCTAAAATTTTGATTTAAGCTCCTTAAATTATTCTTTGATAACGTTAAAAAAACTGTAAAATAGTGTACCGGGTGTCCAAATAAGAAAGGACGCCGGCTGTATCTCAGAAAATGTTTATCGCACAGCGTTGAGGAAAAAATATTTTTAGTAAAAGTGGTCAAGAGAAATAGCTGGAAATTATTTTCAAGTTTCTGAAATGGCCGCTAGGGAGCGTAACTGCAATCTTAAATCTAAAAAAGTGAAGTTTCTGTGAATTTTGCTATATTAATCTAACAAAAAAATACCTGATGTTTAAAGTCGACAATAATCTGAACCTTTTTTGCTTGACAATTTTTGCTATATCTCTTAAAATAAAGTGGTGAGGGGTATTTAAAGGTTTCTGTAAAAAACACCCTGTATCCTTAAAACGGCCGAGCCGATTTTAACAAACTTGGGCTAGTTGAAAAGAGCTATTCTTGAGCTATAAATCTTAAAATATTTGAAGTTTTGTTAGTTACACATGTCGCCGCAAGAGGGCTTTTTTGAAATTCCGACAGAAATGGTTAATTTTCTCAAAAAAATTAAATGAAGTGTTTTTTTTTTTTCATAAAAAAGTAGCTAAATGATGCTTATCTCGATATCTTATTCTTTACCTAAAATTTAGGCCAAAGAAAATTTTATACGTCAATATCTCAAAAACTATAAAAGCTACAAGAAATTTTATATGACATTAATTATGTATTTTTACGGAACCTTTAATTTAGGTTATATAATCTTTTCGCCTAAATGCAATACTTTACGAGTTATAATAAAAAAAATCGAATTCCAGGGGTATACCTTAAAAAAATCCTGAAAATTCGATTTATTGATTATAATTCGTAAAGTATTGCATTTAGGCGAAAAGATTATATAACCTAAATTAAAGGTTTCGTAAAAATACATAATTTATGTCATATAACATTTCTTGTAGCTTTTATAGTTTTTGAGATATTGACGTGTAAAATTTTCTTTGGCCTAAATTTTAGGTAAGAAACAAGATATCAAGATATGGTTTTCGCGAGCATGTTTAATCATCATTTAGCTACTTTTTTATGAAAAAAAAATCATACAAATGCATTTAGTTTTTTTGAGAAAATTAACCATTTCTGTCGGAATTTCAAAAAAAGCCCTCTTGCGGCGACATGTAAAACTAACAAAACTTCAAATATTTTAAGATTTATAGCCCAAGAATAGCTCTTTTCAACTAGCCCAAGTTTGTTAAAATCGACTCAGCCGTTTTGAAGATACAGGATGTTTTTTTACGAAAACCCTTAAATACCCCCCACCACTAATTTAAGGCTACTAGAGATTTTTAAATAACTATATTCGAATACTTGGGTTGACATTGAAGCAGTTTTGAGCGAAATCTACGAATTAAAACTAGTAGTACAATTACCAAAACTACTATTTTTCTTAATAATTACCAAACTAGTATTCAATGTTTCCTCTAAATATAATAATAAAATTAATATTCAGTGTATTATACACCCTCGGATACGGACCTGCTAGTAAGTTTGTTGAATACATTTTAATAATTATAGTCAAAGTGCCAGGAAATGTACATTAACATTTTTCCTGCAATGACTTCATAAATCTGTTGGGTGTTATTTATTACAGTATAAAAATTGTCAAAATTAAAATTAATTCCCTTTCAGTCTAAACATTGTGACATTTTTAAAGGGGGATATATTCAAGTGGGTGCTAATAGCGGTCTTTAAATAAAAGTTAATATGATACAATTAAAATTAATATCTATTTCATTTTAATGCACTGCATTTTGGTATTGCGCTATATATAAAAAATAAAAATGTAAAATGCAAGTCCATATAATATATTTCGTAATATTTTAAGTTGGAATTTATTAACGCCGTTATGTTAAAGGCTGCAATGTTAAAAAGATTAAAGGAATTCAAGTCCTAGGTTATATTTTTACTTAGGCTGTGAGCCCTTGTGGTCCTAAAATTAAAATATTATTAGGTCGCCCACCTATATTATTAGTAGGGTTGTAACGGAACTTCGCCTCCGCCTCCGTTACTGCGGAACTTCCGCAAAGAATCGACCTGGGCCTCCGCCTCCGCAAAATTTATGCGGAGTTTTAACGGAGGTTTATTCACGATAACATACACTGCGCAAGGACCGACGCTGGGCGACGTAGCCGCTCGACTGCGTGTTTGAGAGTAAAATGGACAAGATTTTGCTCAAGCTGTTGTTTCTAAAATATAATTTGCCTCTTCTCAATTTTGATTACAAATTTATTTATGAACGCGTACCATGTACATGTATGTATGTTATGTACCCATTTGAAATAAATATTTTTGATTTTAATAAATCATAAATTTCTTTTTTTCTACTTCAAATTTCATCCGCGGCGGCGAACCTCTTCTCCTCCGCATCCGCCTCCGCTAAGAAGGCCTCCGTTACAACCCTAATTATTGGTCACCCACTTTCCTTAATCAAAATTTAATGTTTTGAGCAACTAACGGCTTAAAAATTAACTCACATTTTGCTCTTTATTTCTAGTTTAAAAATAGTTTAATAGATGCTCGTGTCGATTGCTGCAAACAAGAGCTTAAAAAATTCTATGGCGGTGGCTCAAAAGTCGTGTATAAGAGTGCAGTAGGCGACGAATCATGAATCCATGGATATGACTCGATAAAATAAACAGCAGTCAACTGTGTGGATATTTCCAGATAATAAAATCCAACAAAAGTTACGCTCAAAGCTCTTGGAAAAAAATGGTCGCCGGTTTTTTTGAAAAAACTGGCCTGTGGCAACAGCGCCTTTAGAGGAACGAAGAATGGTCAATTCTAAAGGGTAAACAACTATCTGGTTGCCCTAAGTCTTGGTTGCTGAAATAAGATAAATAAATAAGCGCCGTCGGATCATTCTTCATTAGGACAATACCACACATCTGTATAAAAACCGACTATTTGAGCAAGAAAAAATCGACTTGAAACTAAGAATAAATTGCATGAACAATGATTTAGCAGAAAGAAGCTGTTGTTTATTCCAAAAACCATGTTTTGGAGGTGTCTTAAACCGGAAAAGAAAAAAATGCTTTAACAAGAAGTTCGAACGCATTCAAAAATTTATAGATTATAGAGGAAAATATCTAGAAAGAAAATAAAGTCAATTTAAATGACAAATTACTGAGGCCTAAAATATCAATATTGCCCCTCGTACATTTAGTTTGTTTTGAATATAGGTATAACCCGAATTTACCTTTAACGTACCTAGAATATTTGTTTTAATCAATATTTAGTGCATTTCTTAATACCGCCAAAGAAAAAAAACATGTAATGAGTTTCCGTTAAAAAAATGTGTTTAAATACCACATGCATAACAAAAAATATTTGTATACGTATTTACCTTACACTGTGTCTATGTTTAACCTAAGTCTAGGAATAGTAGGTTAAGAATTTCGATTAGTGTCACCTAAACTTAAATAGATCTGCTTTATCAAGAAATGATGAAACCAAAAAAATGTTTAAGCTTTTAGAAGTTATACTAGGTGAGATTGTTATCTAGTTCTGGTTCTGGGTTCAGTTACTTTTTAATGTGTTAATTTAAAATTAAGCAAAGCTATGTCTCATATCAATTCCAAAAAAAAACAAAATTAAATATTTTTTAAACGAAGCTCTGGCTATTTTTGAAAATGTAGCCAGCTCTATCAATTAAAATGACAAAAAATCATTGAAAATAACTAATATTAATAAATTTTAAATACCATGTCTCTTGGAAATAAAGCATTATCGGATATGACACTATTACAATTATTTTTAGCTGCAATACTTATTCCTTTGACTTTTTAGGTTACCTTAAATTATCATAAACACAAGCTTATTATTATTAACCAACAGCACGCTTTACTATGATAAGTGATTATATACAAAATGTGACGTACAGGGTTATTCATTTTAAAGTAAACAGGGCTTTATTTTTGAACTTCCCTGTACTTTTTTAAAAAACTAATATAGCCATTTTGTGTATTTTTTTCGAAGAATTCAATAATATAATCAGAAAAACATTTGAAACAAAAACAAAAGAGTTGATTGATTGATTGATAAAGTAAATACACAAGTTGAGGTTTTGTCCGCCTCGACACTGCAGCCTACAGGGCTTGTTGTATCTCTTGTGTATTTGTTTCAGTTAAAAAGGTTTGACACCTTAGACAGGTGTAGTAGCCCTTTTACTGTTCTTTTCTGGTCTCCAGCCTCCTGGTGGTTAGTGTCCGCCATGAGGTTTTGATTTGTTCTCCAGTATGTAAGTGCAGTTACAGCACGAGTGAATTTTTTAATGGAATATCCCGATATTTTTATATCAATAGATAGGAGGAATTGGTGATGTAGGGTTGCTGGGTTTATTTCCTGCGGTTCTGCTGCAATTGTCTAAAAACTGCATGATACTATAAGGATAGTTTCACCTGAAAAAACCTGGCTGCCACAGGTCACAGGTGCTTATTTGTCAAAGTCGAGAAATTTAAAAATACGTTTATTACTTTTTGGAGTAGTTTTATAATAAGGTTTTCATCAGAAGAATGGCTTCAAATTATAACTTTCTATTATAAATATGGAGAAAACGCCAGGGAAACACAACGAAGATATGTTGCAAATTTCCACCGACATATTATATCAGAAAAAACGATTTTAAAACTGAAGGTCTTATTCGAAGAAACAAAATCGTTACATATTAGAAAAAGGACTACAATAAGAAAAAGAAATCGAGCTATTCTAAATTATTTTACTTTGTATCCCATGAAGTCAATTACTGACGCAGTTAGAGACTTGAGGTATGGCCCTGCAAGAAGAAAAGTAACTTATGCGACGCCGACGCACGGTTCAGAGAACACTGAAATATTTTAAGTATCTTCCATATCACGTTTTTCCAGTGCAGCATTAAACACGTGAACAAAAGGAACTCCGCTTTTAATTTGTTTTCCAAATTTTAATCCATAAACAAGATAACGATTCCTTGGACGGATGAAGCTACGTTCACTACATCGGGAATTTTTAACCAACGCAATACGCACAGCTGGGCAAGACAAAATCCCAGGAAATTCAAGAGATTAAATACCAAGGGAGGTCTTCTCTTCATGTCTGGTGTGGTGTGCTTAACAATAGAATTGTGAGGTCAATATTCTATGAGGGAT
This sequence comes from Listronotus oregonensis, assembly GCA_019359885.1. Classification (NCBI taxonomy): domain Eukaryota; kingdom Metazoa; phylum Arthropoda; class Insecta; order Coleoptera; family Curculionidae; genus Listronotus; species Listronotus oregonensis. The sequence continues at coordinate 34,130 of JAHBCN010000622.1, forward strand.
CCTTAACTGGAGAAAGATATCTCAATCTTCTTGAAAACGAGGTTAAGGACATTATAGAGGAATTGCCACTCGAAACGTATCGCAGGATAATTTGGCAACAAGACGGAGCGCCGCCACATGCTATTCGTCAAGTTGTGCATGTGCAGTATCTCAATCGCCGATACAATCAGTGTATTGGACGTTATGGCACTATTAGATGGCCACCTAACAGATATTACAATTGGACAGTTTTTTATGGTATCACTTAAAGAATGTCGTTTACCAAAATGGGAACACAAACACGGAATAAAAGAGAGAAAAAATTGTAAATGAAATTAATTGTCTTAACCAAGAACCTCAAATAATATCGGCGAGCTTAGAAAGGCTAAGGAGGGGTTATAGATCATGTTTTGAAAATAACGGGGGTCATATAGAACATTTAAATTATTAGTAATATTATAATTTTTTGTTATAAGTGTTCTTATTACCAGCATATTTTACCTCGTAGTGTATTTTATTTTTTTCCGTTTAATTGTAATTTTGTTGCATGGTTTAAAAATAGATATATCATATCATTTTTAGCATATAATATAATTTGAAGCCTTTCTTCTAATGAAAACCTCATTATAAAATTACTTCAAAAAGTAATAAACGTATTTTTAAAATTCTTGACTTTGACAAATAAGCACCTGTGACCTGTGGAAGCCAGGTTTTTTCAGGTTTTTATAGTATCATGCAGTTTTTAGACAATTCCAGCAGAACCGCAGGAAATAAACCCAGCAACCCCTATATCACCGAATTTCTCGTAAAAATCTCTATCTATTGATATAAAAATATACGGGATATTCCATTTAAAAAATACGTCACTCCTGCTGTAACTCTTTTGTTTCAAATGTTTTTCTGATTAGATTATTGAATTCTACGGAAAAAAATACACGAAATGGCTATATTCGTTTTTTAAAAAAGTACAGGAAAGTTTAAAAATAAAGCCCTGTTTACTTAAAAATGGATAACCCTGTACCTATTATACAATATACATCTCTTTAACATTAAGCCAAAAAACTTATTTATTTTATTCTTATTTAGGTATTTATTTATTTTTTAGGTTACTGGCTTAATAAGCCCATACAAAACATAAACTCAAAAATGTGTTACTATATTAAACTCATTCTTAAAATACGGACATGCATCTGTCGGACATTTAACGCTTTTAGTTACTACGAAATAATGTAACCCACAGGCAAATAAGAAATAGGTCGCAGATGTGCGGATATTACTATTTAGATATTGTAAATCGATACTAATAATTCTTACACATAGGTATTGCCACATGAAGTTCTATTTTTATAAGCTTTAAATAAATAGTAAAATGAATAGAAAAGTGTTTAATATCTGGCCTAAAATATTATTGATACGAATAAATATGTAGACGTACATTTGTGATTTCTAAATAAAATCTGGAATTAGTTCTCCAATGTTGTAGGAAATATTCACTGTTCCATATGTTTTATGAGATTTTTACGAGAGGAGATGTTAATGTTCTATTAAGTCATGCAAACGGCACACATCAATGAACATTTATTAGCTGCTATACACTCCATTAGAAATTTAGCAAGTCTCACTTTTTAAAAAAAATAATAACAATTAATCGTCCTTTATTGAGTAATTTAAGATATACACAAAATTATTAATATTAATATAAGCAATATGACTAGGAATTAAAACAAATAAGAAGTGTACAGAACAATAGTCTAACGATGGCGAGATTAGCCGTAGGAACAGCTAGTTTAACACCTAACCTTGGAGGTCTCCCTGATGGACCTACAGAAAAAAAGCAACTTACGTGATAAATATACATATTAAATAACATATAATTACTATAAAAAGGCAACAGGAAGTATTTTACAAAAAATACCGTAAATTGGAGTTATTTTTTATTCAATCTATTAAATCCACTGCCCATTAACACACCTAAATATATATTTCAATAATATGGATCTTATTTCACCGAAGAAAATAACAAGTGACTCCTTTGAATTCAAAATTAAATATTCGATGTTGGAAAATGATTATTATTAATTAAACTTTTTATTGTGAATAAGTAATTGTTAGTATGATCCTTAGCTACAAAACTATATCTTTTCTGTGTGCTGTACGCAAAAACGTGGTAGAAACAACCTAACTTCAAATACCCACAGTACAAATAGATAATAAATAGCAACTGACCTATTGAAGATATGTTTTATACAATGGAACCACTTCGGTCCTGGTCTCGATACCGTGCATATTTTAACACCAGAGATGCGCCCTCTAAAAAAAAATTAGTGCTGTTGTCGCTAAGTTAGGAGAACTGGGAAGCGTGAAAGATCGCTCTAAAACAGGTAGACCACGTTCAGCTAGACATCCAGAGAATATCGAGCGAGTAAGAGAGAGTGTGTGATCACTCAATTTGACCTAGATGAGGTTCAAAAAAACTGGAATTGACCAGGACCAGCCTCAGACGGGTATTGAAACTATGAAACTAAGCTATTATAACTAAATATTATATATAAAAAAAATAAACAAATAAAGTACGATTTTTTGTTGCCTCGTTTTTCTTTTGTATAAAAATAAATTATAAAGTGCTAATAAATGAGTTATTCGATAAATGGTGGTAATCTTAAAAAACGCTTTCGTTATTCTTAGGTTAGCATTGCGACTGCTTGTGCTTTGCATTTTTCAACAAATGTAGAGGTTAATCATTTTCTCTTCAACAATGTTTCAAGAATATTTATTCTTCTAAATGTAAATAACTTTTTATACTCATTAACATATCTATTACAAATTGTTTTGCAGTGGGATTTTTTCCGCTGCAGTGCACATAAAGAAAGAGATCTTAAAAAAATATAAAATTAAATAATGACACTGGCAGATAAAGCCAACCAATGTAAATTTAAACAATGCATCCAGGTAATTGCACAAATGTGTTAAATTAATTAGTTAAGTGATGGGAATTTACACAATAATTCTTATGTATGTATTTTGTTTCCTAAAAATTTCCCTCTCCTGAAAAAGAATTCCAAATATTTAAAAAGGTGTTTAAAATAAACCTAGATGTTGTCTAATATCCACAATTATCCTTGTAAACAAATTTGAAATTACCACTAAAATTTGGAAAAAGGTAGTGGATACGTATCGAAAAAATATAGCTTTAAATTGTAAAAAGCTGTTTGGTTGTCTGTGATTATGTGAAAAGCAGCAATTGTTTTTCTCACTAGTTATACTGGGAAGGATATTTTTTATTTAAATATTTTTTTCTATAAACGTGTTAAAAGTTCAATTTTTAACATTATCTAGATGCCTTAAAAATGTTACTTTAAAGCACTAGTGCCTTAAAGTAACATTTTAAAGCACTAGGGTTAAAAGTAAAAAGTTAAATTTTGAAAGGTAACTTCAACGTTTATTTATTTACCAACATTTATATTAATTGTACAATTCAAACAACTTGAAAAACAAATTCTTTCCACAGTTCTAGAATTCTCCGTTAATGTTGAGGCACGATCTGCTGCTCTTGTCCTCTTCTGCTTCGTCCAACTGTCTTACTTTTGCTGGACGAAGAGCCATATACGTTCGATAATAATCCAAATAAAATTATTCAACGATAGTTAAATTTCGTGGTGCCTTGGTTTTAGTATCTCATATGTGAATCATCAATGAAGTGCCCATATCCTCCAAGTCGTCAAGAGTCAACTGATAAAGCTCCTTCCTGCGACAGGCACCAAAAATTCCCAAAATGGAAACAACTTTCATCAGAAGTATCTTGTTAACTTTACAGATTATTGAAATGTTAAATATTTATCTAAATTTCTTAGCCACGTTTAATACAAGCTTAATTAATAAAGACCTGTGTAGGTAATAGGGAACGCTTTAAAAACGAAAGCAAAAGTAATAGTAAAAATGTAATAAAAGCTAAGAAAGCATATCGTCTAGGTAGAAAAGTAATAAAATATTTATAAACAGAGATTCTATTACCATTATAATTTCGGTTTACACATGCAGTAAGTTTTTTAAGCCAACCAAATAACCATTTAGAGCAACAAAATATTTACATTGTGCCAATGTTTTAAGAGTCTAACAAAATTTAAACCCGTGAAAGCGTCTTAATTTAAATTTTGGTTAAATCTTTTTGGGTTAACATTAATAATAGATTTATATAAAAATTAATATTAAACAATTTTTCTATCTTAACCTTTTAAGGGGCTATGGTCATAAAAAATAATCGGTTAATAATCATTAAAAATGCTCGATTAAAGAATGGCAAAATTTAATTTTCAACTGTTTTTTTTATCTCAAAAGCGTTTCTTCTGCTGAAATAATAAAAATGACAAAACTCAATTAAGAAAGAGTAACATAATCATAAAAAAAATTGAAAATAGTCACCGAAAATTATACTTTAAAATGTCCTTTAGTCTGTCAAAATTTGTTAAGGAAATTTTATAGTTTATGTTCTTTTTTTCTTAGATCGTGTCAAACGTAACTGACTCTTAAAATTATTTTTAATGACGACATGCTTCTAAATTTGATTGATTGCAATTAATCTTGTTGTCCCTATTTTGGGTTTGTTAAAAAAAACGTTTTATTTTTAGATTTTGTCACCGCACGAGAAAGGGAGTTTAAAGCACTTTTTTTATATATAGTATTATTAACCTTACTACACAAGTACTGTTTATCACGAAGATAAAGTTTACGATACGACCATGGCAAGTATCGCAAATAATACAGGGTTCCCCATAATAGACCACCCATTTTAATTGTTTAGTAAAATTGTTAAAACCTTCAATGCACTTTTCAAGAATTGACAAAAAATGATTCATTACACAATAAAGGAGAACCTGATCTATTCACCAGACCTCTTCAGGAATTTGAACTTTAACATCTTGGATGTTTTCTGGACGAGTTGCAAAAACATTTGACTTTAAATAGCCCCACAGAAAAAAGTGCAGTTAAGTCCGGGGACCTTAAAAGCCAATTTAAATCCCCAAATAGTGAAATAAGTCGGCCTTTAATACTTTTTCGCAGAACTTTTTTAGAATTTTTAGCAGTATGTACTGTCGCTTCATCTTTTTCTATGAAGTTACTCTTTATGTTTTCACGCAAAAAACTCGTTGTTGAACTGAATAATCCATAAGAATTAAAACTAAACATTAAATTATGTGTTCAAACCTAAAGATGCTTTATTTGAAAAATGACCATGCCGTGGCAACTTTAATTACCGTAACAGTTTACTAAAAATAGTAAAAATTATTTTTTCCTAAACTTACCAGAGGGCTCAACTAAGCTTCGCAAATTATTGCAAATGCGTGTTGCGTCACTCGATGACATTTTTGATTTTGAATTTTGAGTAATGTGGATTTGTATTGGGTTTAGTGTTTGTTTTTATTTGAATTCCAGCGTGTTTTTGTATTTTTTTATTAATTGTGATTTTTTTCGCCATGGTTTTTAACTGCTGTGTTAATGGCTATAACAATTATAATAAGGATGCTCTAATGTAAATTTTCCAAAAGATCAAGGGGTAAGTAAAAAATATCCTAGCATTCATGCCTGTGCTGTTATTTTGTAGTTACAAAGGTCCAAAACTTCAGAATAAGAGAGGTTACTTCAATTTCTCATTGAACAACAGCAGTGGCTAATGAATTTAACAATCACCAGCGATTAATGTATTTATTCCACCTAATTAAATACCTACGCGTTATTTTTGGTAGCCGTTAACAAAGTTACTCTTTACACAAGTTGCTTGGATAACTATTAAACATATTATTTTGGAATTCTGACACCATTTATTTATTCCTTTAAAATTACTTTGTAAAAAATAGGAAGATAAACCAAAACTAACATTGGTTACATCTTTCTAAATAAATGTTTTTATTTCCCATAACGATTTTCATTCCTAATTCAACTTATATTTGGTAACTAATGATGCGAATACGTTTTTTCTCTTTTTACGACCATAACTTATTCACATTTAAACCCATGTGTACTAATGTTTTTATGTTAAAAGTTGTGAAATGGGCAAATTGCTTTAATAGCAACCTTTTAAAATAAAATACAAAAGAATAATTAATTCGTATTCCGGAAACTTTCATTTGCAAATAAGTGCCAACTTGACATTAAAAATGTTTATGAGATTCCACGCCGTGCCGGAAATGATGAGAGAGGTTAATAAAGGGTCAGTGTTAACTAAACTAAGATCATTAAAATGCCCAAAACATCCGACTGTATTAGCTTCCGAAAATTGCTTGTAAATAATGAATATTATGTTTAGTCAGGCAAACATTTTTAAGTATTTATTGTTTGACAAGTCTCACCTTACGTTATTTGATATTTTTGTATTCTTAAATACAATCTTAGTAGTTTTTATATTCAGTTATACCTTTAAAAATAAAACATAAATAAGAATATAAGTCGTTATTATTAACATTTTATGTTACTGAATATAATACTTTCAAGTGTTTCTTAAACTAAAGTCAAAAATCTTAGAATATATATATATATATATATATATATATATATATATATATATATATATATATATATATATATATATATATATATATATATATATATACAGCAGCATCAATGTTGAATGTGGTATATTAAAATATACGCCAAATGTAAGCTAACAGTTGCAGCCAAATAGTGCTTTTTATTCTGATTTCAACAATGTATAACATGCTATAATTATTTAAGAGTTTATAACCTCATTTATTTCAAAAAACTAAATATTTTCTCAGTTGGCCTTAATTCCGGCGAACGTCATTTTTTTTTGTAAACAATAAAATATTAGTAATTGGCAAAATAGATAAGCTGAACAGATATTTTACAGAAATGGGTTTCGCGAACATAGCTATAACGTTAATACCGAGTTACAACAAAACTGCACGTAACAAGTTAATTGAAACAAGTGAAAACAAAAACAATGAAAAGTGTCTTAACTAATATTTCTACTAAAATGAAGATGTAAAATAACGACCTAAAATTCAAAATGTTGTCCATATTTCTGAACATATTAACGATATTTTTTTAAATAGTCCTAACTACCCTATGAATGGTTGACTTATGTATGTGGAATTCTCTATCAACAACATAAAAATACCAGAATTATCAAAACTCTAGTAATTTTTATCACATTCTTCTAGGTCATCTAAAAGTTGCTCATCCGTTACATATGAGCGGCCAAGTTCTGCAGAACAATCTGTTGTTTAATGTTGTTGGCGTTACTTTTGAGAAGAACCTCAAATGGCAAAAACACATTACATCCATAGCCTCAGCAGCTTCAAAAAAAGCTTGGATTTCTCTTTCGAGCCAGAAAGTATTTCTTTTCTTCCAATTATCATCTGTATGTATCCCAAACCAGACCCTCTTTAGAATATTGTTTTTATGTCTGGGGAATGGCGTCTCCTACAACACTAAGCATTTTGGAATCCATTCAAAGAAAAGCTGTTCGTCTTATTAATGATCCCACGTTTACAGAAAAGCTTCCTTCTTTTGCCCACGCCGAACTGTAGGGGAACTGTCGCTCTTCTATATGTATTTTCATATGTATTTAAGTCCCGTGTAAACAAACTCCCTCTCACCACACTTAAGGCACCCACGGTACGTTAGTACTTAGGCTTCAGCCTTCGTGGACTGTCCGAAGATAAAAAAAAATAGATAGTTCATCATAAGAATCATATTTTTCCCCAACGTACGAAAAAAAAAACGTATGCTAAAAAGTCATGTGTAATAAAGAATAGATGTTTTTCTTTTAGGTAGCCTAACAGGGTTAAAACTTCCAAATGTGAATAATAACCTATAACTATATTATAGATATTTTTGCATAACACTGTGACAAAACATTCATATAACGGGCAATCGTATTAAACACTTTGATGCGGTCATTTACTTTCCATGTAATGCAAAAATACACAAAAACGTTTACTTTGTTTATAAACAAAACCCATGAAACGGAAATTAAAACCGATAGCACTGAAAAAAAAGTCTGATATCGTTTTTATAACATAACAGATGCAACGGTTTTTCGAATTAATCTCTGTTGACTAAGTAACAAATCTCCAACTATTACTTTACAAACAAGTATAATGTTTGTAACATATTCGCAAGTAAATGAGGAAAGAAAACCGCACAACAAACACAATTTTAACAAATAGTGATAAACTTAGCATATTCAGCTGATTAAGCAAATTAAAGCAGGCTAGTAAATCAGTAATTAAGAGATATCGCACATTCTCTTCACTTCCGGTTTCAGCAAAAAGTTACCATCATATTTTAGTTTTAAATAATAATAGTATATATTATATTGTAAGGATTAACAGTGCATCTTTTTTACGAGCAATTTTTGCAGTTGCGAGTAAAAATAAGCACTTTTAGTCCGTATGATATATACTATTTTTTCTCCAACCAAGTCAAAATTAATACATTTTAGTTATTCAAAAATCGTTTTTTTTTAATCCTAGGATTAAAAGTGTTGCTAAGCAACGAGCACATTTTTGTACACTATGATAATTGATATATTTTGCACCTGAAAATAGTACAAAAATGTCAACATTTTTTGACGGTTGGAGAAAAAATACTTATTTAACCACCATATTGGTCTCAGTGCATTTATAATTCTTAAAACACGGCAAACAATTTGTTGTATAAGGAAAACAATTTTCAGAAAATTTAAATCTATTTACATTTTTTTTTTAATTTTGGGACACTTCACGAAACCTTAAAGCCTAAGTAATACCGTATCTAGTTATATAGTTTGTTAAGTTAAGTAAGAGGCTGTTACTAACCCAAGATATAAAAATTTGAAGGTTTGAAGGGAAAGGAAATACCTCTACAGGGCGGAATGTTTCACAGCCTAGACACTCAGAGGACAAAGAAACAAACCAAGAGGAAAATTCATGGCTTCTCAGGATTGCATAAAAGTGGAACTTATTGGGAGTCGGTATAGGGGAAATATTATTGGCTTATTCTTCGGGATAGAACGCGGGCAAAAGATCGACAGATCTCCTACAGCTCGTCAATGGACAAGAGAAGAATGGACAAGCAAATTGTTTAGCAAAGAGTTCTATTGGCCATAATGCCAAAGACAAATATGATTTAATGGGTCCTTTTAAGAAGACTTATCTAGTAACCATCATAATAAAAAAATATTTTTTAAAAGTTATTAAAAAAAACGATTTCAGGGTCGTCCGTTATGTACCTGTATCTCCGTAGGGAGATACAGGTACAGTAGTAGAGACTGCCCACATATTCTGGGACACCCTGTATATACAAGGTAAATAAATAAGAAAATTTGAGTTATCATAGGAACAACAGAAATAAAAGATACTAAAAGACAAAATAAAGCAATTAAGAAGACGTAAAATGGGAAATACAAAGAATAAATACTGGTCGGGGCATATTAAACGAACTCACAATCAAATCGCTTAATAAAGAACAAATCAAATAGAGGCTTGTTGGTTAATATTTTAACTTGGTGAAATTTATGTGTATTAAAAATTGTTTTTTTTTTTAATTTTGTTATTCATCATATATAATATGTCAATTATCTTTACAAAGCGGTTAAAAAAAAAACGTTGATCAGACCGTTTCCAGACTTTGGTTATTATTAATTCAAACAAAAATATTGCCTTGTTTGTAAACAAATTTTATCGGAGACACTTTAACGAATCATTGTAGAATATTATATAAAAATAATATAAACACTGATAACTTTGTAAGTACATATAAAATATTGTTTATAGTTATTTTTTCCCAGACAGTTGTTTAACGTACGCAACGGTTTTCATTTAAATTTAAATTCGCCTGCAGTATTCAGCTGTTTTAATATAGGGCAAGAAGGTCAATGTATTACGGAATAACAAGCTTTTAATCTATATTGTGTATACAGCATTTCCATCTTTCTGTTATATAATATTATTAATATCGCATTTTTTAATTAAAAACCTCGTTAACGTCTAAGACAAAAGGCAGAAAAGCACGGCATGAGACACCTTAGGGTTACATAATGTAATAACTTAAAACCGAATATCTTTATATATTTAATATTTTTTGATTACTTATACTCAAAACAAATTATTGGAAGAAAAATGAACGCTGAACGCCTATAAAGGTTTTTGTATGCTTTTTCCGTCATTTTAGGATATTTTTTTTAGAAAAATAATCAGATACAATTAGCCAGCGATAGATTTAATTATTGTCCTGTATAGTAGCGTCAATGAATACATAAAAATGTCCTCAAGAACAGCTTCGATTTTGATAATTTTTTTAAAAATAATTTTGTTTTTTCATAATATTCAAAATCATAAACCTTTGGGGGGGGGGACAAACAAATGTTTATATTGTTTAAACAATATGTATGATATTTAAATGGAACATTTTTTTAAATCGCTGTAACTTGTTAAATATTTATTTTCGTCATTTTTATACATAATCTTTTTTGTAGATAATTAAATGTTCTACAAAAATAGTTTTATATTAATTTCACGCATTTTTCATAGTTTCGACGATATCGAGAAATTTAATTTCTGAGAGCAAAAATTTTACTCAATTTCCGGACGGTAATAATTACTTACAAGATATTTTTTATATAATAGTGACATAAAGTGAATATACATAACAAAATTAAAAATTTATATATCTCTTTAGGATTTAAACAACTCATAACTTATTCCATATTAGATATTTAAAAAAATATGATAAAATTTAAATAAATAAATTTTTTATAAAGAGTCATTTATCAGTATTTTTGAAATATTTTATTAAATGTTAAAAATTTTCTGCTTTATTCACATATACAAAAATATGAAACTTAATTTTTATTTTTATTTTGCGAATTGAATCTTCTTTCTTTTGTTATAATATATTTTTTATATAATAGTGACAAAAAATGAGAATACATAAGAAAATTAAAAATTTATATATTTCTTCAGAATCAAGTCAGGGAAAGATATTTTATATTAGATATTTAAGAAAATATGATAAAAATTAAATAAATGGAAATTTATAAAGAGTTATTCATTAGTAATTCAAAAATATTTTATTAAATGTTAAACATTTTCTGTTTTACTTACATGTACAAAATATATAAAATTTAACATTTATTTTTATTATGCGTATCGAAGATTTCATTTTTATCAAGTGGTGGGTGGTTATCGCAGTCACTTCCACCGCAAACACTGCAAGCCGGTGAGTAATGAAGCTCACTTTTTCTGCAGCCACATGCTGAACCACATCCTGTTTTGCAGGAACAAAATATAATTTTAAGACGGTTTCAGGTGATGCTGGTTGCGTCATTTTTACTGTTTTCAAATAAATGTCTTTTTGCCAACCCCATTCTTCAGGAGGGATGGGAGAATTAATTTTTCATTGCTGGACTTATAAGTAGACTCTTTTGATATTTTATCTTTTGAAGCTAATGCTATGAAAGTTTTTGGCAGTTTTAGCATCATACATTGCGAAGGCATTATTTTTGAATAGTAAAAAAAATCTTTTATCATTAGGTGCTTCTACATACAAGTCCAGCAATGGAAAATTAATTCTCTAATCCCCCCCCCAGGAAGAGCCACCCTAGGAATTATTCACCAAAGCCGGAGGCAGCTACAGAAAAATACGGGGTATTATTAAGAAATACGGGGTATTAAATACGGGGTATTATTGGGAAATATGGTGTATTAACAATATGGGGTATTACAAGGAAATACAAGAGCCAATATATATATATTATTTACAAATATTAGTGTATTATTGGGCAATATTTACCGTTAAAAGTTTAAATTTAGTCCTTCCTAACGAACGGATACGAAGGTTCACGATTAAATACACGTTTTGCGCATCGTTGCCGGATTGTGGCGCCAAGCATATAATATTCTTATTTAACAATATTTGGTAATACAACCTTTTGCTGTTCTTGTAAATTGCGCGAGTTTATTCTCACGTGAATGCAAGACCGCTAAAAAGCATTTTTTGTGAAAACGTGATTGAAAATGGTAATTTAAGTGAGATTATAAAATAACTAAAGAGGTTAGTAAACTTATGTGTAATAATAATTTAAAAAAGTTTCCATATTACTTAAATTTTTTGAAGCTTACATTTGAAAGCTATAATATTTAAATAATAAAAATAATTTCTATCTAATGTTGCATATTGTCCTAATAAATACTTAAAAGCATTAAACGGGATAAATACTTTCTAAGTAAAAGTTGGTTCTTAATAAGAAACTGTCTTCATCGCTTTTACTAATTAAGAGAGCAGTAACTTCTATTTTTCTATTGACGAAAAAAATAAAACTTTTGAAGCTACATAATTAAAAATTATATTATAATCAATTGCCTGCTATCACATTTTTTTACAAAAGGTACTATGTGTGTCAATAACCGTATATAGGGTTGGTTTTTAGCATTTTTCTTACTCATCACTAATTTTCGGGTGCAGAAATCGCTAAGCAAACATCCGGAACAAAAAAAACTTATAACTATTTAAAGTTGATCAGTTACATTTTAATCCTATTTGGAGAAAATTTAAATATAGATGAAAACCATTTGGTACGGAGTTTTTTTCTAAGAATTTTACAGGTGGATAAAAAATAGCAAAATAAACAAAGTAAAAAGGGTATTTTCTCAGCATAGAACATATCTTTACATGTAGAACCAAATGCTCATTACATGCTGAAATTAGCTGTTACTTTTAGAGACAAAAACCGATAACTCGATGTTAGCTAAATGGTAGTCAATGTTGCAAAAATATTTTTCGATGCACCCGTTCTTTCTCCAGCAATTTTCCGTTAATGAGAACGAAAGAAAATGAAATTAAATACTAATATTAAGAGAAGAAATCTCAACTTATGGATGATATAATGCTAAACAAAGCATACAGAGCAAAAAAAAGCATGACATAAAGAGTTTAGGTAAAGTTGAACATCTAAATGAAGATAGTCCATTTCTTAAAGTAAAAAATGGAAAAAGGGAAGCTATTACCGACATACGTTAAACAGGGAGTAAAACAGATCGAATTAAAAAAAAGTAAGGTTAAAAAAAGGATGACGTTACAAGTTCGAGCAGAGATATGTTTCAATGGTTTTGGGCTGTCGATTGTCTGGTGTTGGCGAAACGTCAAGTTCGACGCTTCAGTAAAAACCATTGAAACTCAAAGTCTTTCACAGAACAAGGAAGATGTTATGAAAACTCCACGGATACCACGACATACAAAACGATATTGACAGTAAGCAAATCGTTTATTGTATTTTTTAATGCTTAAAGTACTTTTTATATTTTGCATTCTAACCAAAACTTGTAATGATGCTTAGAAAAATAACACTCTTTAATAGATATCTTTTATGTGGAAAAAAATGAAGAGAGGTGTGGTTAACGATGATAAACAGGGTTTTATTAGAAGATTGGTCTTAACAAAAAGAAGATACAGTTTATTTTTAATTTTTTAAAGCCCGACTGTGTCATATAAAAAACTATAGGTTTATATACACTTAAAGAACTAAAAATAAATTATTACTTATTCAGTTTTAATGTTTTAGTTAATTTAATTATAGATTCTAGCTAGTTAGTTCTAAATACCTTTTAATTTAGATTTCGTTTTTTTCTTTTAATTGGACCATATAATAAGTATCATATTTACTAACTTTTGTAATTCCCGCTTTTTTTTATATTTTTCAATATTTTTTTGTTTTTTTTTTGTAAATTAAGATTATTATTTTTTTAACAGTAATTGTTTTTAAATTATAGGTACTAAGACATACGTGCATAATTCTGAAAATTTAAATATCTAAAAATAGGTTAAAAATTGCAATTGGATATAAATGTTATACATAAACCCACTTGTTAACCCCTGCCTCACCTCCAACTGTAAAATTTCAAATGACGTCACCCATTTTGTAATAAACTAAATCAAATGTTTCACTGAGTAGTATCCATCAGCGCAAAAATTATATAGAGGGCTCTAGGTATTGTTTTTTGGCCATAATCGAAAAATGAATATATTCACAATTTTTTTAATTAATTCTCTACTTGTCACCGGAAAAACAATAATTTCATAAAGATTTTTTAATTTGAAAAGTAAAAAAATCAATTTTTTTGGCATTTGACTAAAGATTTGAAGGTCATGCATTATATTTTTTATAATATTTTTATTTTTTTTCTTCGTTACGCATCAAAAATAATATAATTTAAGAAATAAAACTCAAAAATATAATTTTTTTAATTTAACATTTTTTTAATCGAATAATTCACATCCACTAGATATATGAGTATTTATCAGTTATTTCTGGTTATTTTTTTTTTTAATGTTCTACTCGTCATCGGATTTAAAATTCTTGATTTTTTTTAAATATTTTAAAAAAATCATAAAAAATAGAGCGATCAAATTTTTTTTAATTGTTCGTTTTTTGATGTTTACAAGAAAAAAATTTTTTAAGTATTGCGAAAATATTATTGGATATCGAAATAGTCACAAGTCAAAATTTTGAATTTTTGAGTTTTCAATTGCAAAAATCATTATGAATCGGTTTTTTTCAATCATTTAATAATTTTTATCATAAATTCAATAAACAGACAGTAGACAGTAGACATTATTTGATTTTTTCTGACCAACAAATAGTAGAGGCCCCACTTTAGTATAATTACCTTTTTTATTAAATAGTGGTGATAAAAAAAAAACAGTATTTAAGTAAAACAAAAGCTTTTTATTAAAATGCTAATTTATTTCTTAAGATGCTTAAAATGCGTTCCATTTTTTTTCCAAAGTATAATGTATTTATATCTAATGAAATAAAATAGCATTATGTAATTAAAAGAAGTCCATTTACTCGAATTATGTTATTTCATCAATGTACTAAATAAAAAAAAAATGCAAAGATGAATACTAGTTAAGGAACCCTTTCATTTGATGTGTCACAAAATGGGTAACGTCACTTTTAAAATGAGATGGAGCGCCTGGGAAGTGATTTATCTTGGATTGAAGTATCGTAATTCTAGTGTCCCCTACCTGCATAGCATTTTGTGTCAAAATAGAATTTTCCAACTACTTTACTTTTCGATAAATTTGCATTAAAAGGTTTTTAAATTAAAACCCTGTGAAAATAGAGACAATTATGCCACAATACGGATATGAAATATATAGGAATTATGAAATCTATAGGAATTATGGGGAAATACAATAAAGGCATTATGGGGAAATATATGGGAATTGTATAAAATTTTTAGAGCAATACGGGGAATTATGAGAGGCAATATAGGGTAATATTTAAAAATAATTCCCCAAAAGGCATATTGGTTCAAAATCACGGGGGTGGTTGCCCCCTCGAATCCCCCCTAATGGGGTTGGCAAAAAGACGATTATTAAAATAGCCTGAAAATGAAGCAATCTGCAGCTCTGAAAAACGAATTAAATTCATATTTTGCTCCTGAAAAACAAGATGCGGTTCAGCATCAGCTGCAGAAAAAGTTGCCTTCAGTGCTCATCGACTTGAAAGGGTTTGCAGTGAAAGTGACTGCGATAACCACCCACCATATGATGAAGATGAAATCTTCAATACGCATAATAAAAATAAATATTAAATTTTATATCTTTTGTATATGTGAGTGAAACAGAACATTTTTAACATTTAATAAAATATTTTAAAATTACTATATAATAAATAACTCCATAAAATTCTATTTATTTAAATTTTATCATATTTTCTTAAATATTTAATATAAAATATGTTTCCCAGACTTGCATACATCCTGAAGAAATATATAAATTTTTAATTTTGTTATGTCTATTCATTTTATGTCACTATTATATAAAAAATATAGTATAAGCAATTATAACAGTCCAAAAATTAAGTAAAATGTCTGCTCCCAAAAATTGAAATTCACCATATCTTCGAAACTATAAATAATACGAGAAATTAATATAAAACCATTTTTGCACCAAATTTAATTATCTACAAAAAATATTTCGTATAAAAATGACATAAATTAATATTTAAATTAATTTTATTTTTTTTTAATTAAAATTGAAGTTGGTGTTAAGGACTTCTAACTAAAATGCCTTATTGACGCTACTAGTAAATGTGAATTTAAGGACAGAATTTGGTCAGGTCCAGGTAAATCATATAAGATTTTGTACAAGAAACTTGTTGCGACGATATATCTGGTACATGACTACTTAAGCTGACATTAGATAACTGGCCTTAAAATTGATAATTTAATTTAAAAAAACCTCTACTTATAAAACACATTTACACATAATTTAATTCATAACAGTAACTTTCAATTTAAATTTAAAAATTAAGGAAGTAACAATAAATACCTGAATTGCTAAAATTCAAAACGTAAATATTCTGTCAAAGTCTAGCGTTTCTTTACTACTTTTAATATATATGGATAAAAGTAAAACATGTAATTAAATCAATGTTGTTGTTAGTAAAAATGAATAGTAAATTCCGTCGTTTGATACGTATAAATGACACGCTTTTTAAAATCAACCAATAGGGTGTCCCATTATGAAAATGTTAATTTTAGGTCGTACCTCTTTGGTTTAAATTCCAAACATTTTTTAAGTAATGTTTCAGATTCTATGGGAAAAATACACAAGATGACTATTTCACTTTCTTTTAAATTGCAGAAAGGACATAAATAGTTTTTTATCTTTATGACAGCCCACAAAGTCTTGTATGAAGCCTAAGTACTGGATCCCGTGAGTGCCGGGCTTTTAGATGTTTAACCCTTTTCTTCCAGTTTCATTAATATAGCCCTGTTCAGCCCGTTGCTGTACAATCTAATGGATTTAAGGGAATCACCAGTGATGCAGGTTCCTGTTTTTTGCCACGAACCAATGTAGTTGTTGCATTAATTTAAAATAAAACAAAATCGATTAAAAATTGATAATATTTTTAAAAATAAACGCTTTACTTAATCTAAACTAAATTAAGGTTCTGAAAATAACTGACCAATAACCTAGTTGGAGTTTCAAAAATATTATGCTGATTTTACTTAAAGCCTTGCGGTGAAAATACTTTCAATATTCAATTTATTTACAGTTTTCAAGGATTTTAGTAAATTTATTTCGCAAACTTCTAAACTTAATACTCCGAGTTTCCAAAATGAATATAAAACGGATGCCTGTGCCATATTTAAATTAAAAGGATAAGTTAATTAATACTAAAAATAAACTAGTCCATGGTCACTGATATAGGGGTGCCCAGATAGGCGCTTATCCGATATGGCTAAATACTTGTGGCAACATAATTAAATTTAGTTTATTTAGAAGTTTATTTGATTTTTGAGTATTTATTAATAATTAAATAGAATTTAACTTTTATTATCGCAAAACAAAACCGAAATTTTAAATTGTTTGAATTAGAAGTATAATGTAACTGTTATCTTTTAGAAGAGTTCTTTGAAAAGGTCAGTGATAATTTATAACTATGGGAACAGTTTTTAAACCTAATAAATTTAAACTATTTTTTTATGTCTAATTCCTCTAAAAGTCAGGTAGTATGAATTTATTTTTATGTGGACAAAAAGGTAATATTTATAGATGAATAATCAGCTCCTTATAATGGATAACAAAACCACTCAATAAAAATAAAAACATACAATTTAATTTATAACACAACATTTAAATATGAAACAAACAACCTAATAAAAAAGCCTTTGAACTAAAACGCAGGTTGAACCAAGTATGTCAAAGTGACAGGCACAACATTGTTTAAAGGTCAATGAGAACCTACACAGGGTAATTTAGATCGTATCTGTTGTTTAACTTTGGGTTTACTAGAAAATGACATTTCATTTTGGTTAAAACGGAAGACGGAAGTCAACATAATCAGCAGTTTTATTAATAAATAAAACAGAAATTTAACTCAAAATAACTTGCTTCTATCTCATAACATTAACAATTTATTGTGAGTGACATAATATAAAAGTTCAATCATAATTATTTTACGATAACGGACCTTGCCGCGTTGAAACACCGCTTTCCATGAGATCAACAAAGTTAAGCAACCTTGGTACAATCAGGAACTGGTGCCCTAAATGCATGTTTCGATACTTAAACATCTTAAAACCCGGGATCTATGGCACTTAGGCTTCATACAAGCCTTTGTGAACTGTCATAACAATAATCTCGATTTGTTATGAAATAATGTAGTTTTCATTTAAAAAGCGCCCCATATAATGTAAAAAACTAAAATGTTAGAGGTTGCCAAAATCGATTTTTTTCCCAAAATCTTAGTAGGCCATGATGTGACAATTACAAATTATTATCAGAAAGTAAAAGGCGTTGAGATGTGAAGAATAAGGTGTAAAAATATTTGTGATTTTGTTAATTTATCCAACTAATAAGAGTTAGGATTAGAGGTTAATTTTGAAAATTTTAGAAATGTCTTTAACGCTTAATATCTCAAAATCCTAAAAGAAAACTCCAATTTTTATTTAATGTAACTTTAGATCAACCAATTACTATTTTACATAGTTTATCGAAACTGGTATAAAGAACTGTTTTTTAATTAAAAACGCGAAATTATACATATGTAGATGTACATTGTTTCGCAAATACGTAGAATATATTAATAAATAGCACGCCAAGTAGGCTTTGTAATATCAAACAAATGTTTGTAGCCATATTGTATCCATGGCCCCCTAGAATTGTTTAACATTTTTAAAACCAATATGCTAGGATGTTATAAAGCCTACTTGGCGTGTTGTTTATTCTAATCTACGTATTTGCGAAACAATGTAGATATGTATAATTTCGCGTTTTTAATAAAAAAAGTCAAGTCTTTATACTAGTTCTGACAAACTGTGTAAACTAGTAATTGTTTAATCTAAAGTTACATTAAATAAAAGTTGGAGTTTCCTATTTTGAAATTTAAGATATTAGGCGTTAAAAAAATACATTTCTAAAATTTTCAAAATTAACCTCTATCCCCAACTCTTATTAATCAGATAAAAATTAGCAAAATCACAAATATCTTTACACCCTATTTTTCACATCTCAACGCCTTTTACATGCTGATAATTTGTAATTTTTACATCATGGTCCACTAAAATTTTGGGAAAAAAATCGTTTTTGGCAGCCATTTTGAAATGAAATGACAAGTGTGATACAAGGTTGAAAAGAGAATTTCGAGACGGATCAGGTGGACTAAAAATATATACAGGGTGCTATTTAAAATTTAGTGTTACTTTGGGTTAAACCGGAAGTTTAAAATGGTTTTATTTAGTCATTAACAGGTACATCACCCAAATTTTAAAAATTAATTCCAATAAATAAAAAAGTTATGGGCTGTTACATGTCCGCTGTGTCACCCGGTATAGTAAAGGTAAAATACAGAGGCGTTCACGACAATAATACGTAAATCAAAAGGGTAACTATCATCCTACCTGCTTCCACTCTCGCTTTAATCCGGAGTACATCATATCGATATTTTAAGGCTCTCTCTATTCGTAGTTCTCTAACTGATGATTCAAATTACAATTACAAAATGTATGACAGTAGTTGTTTTTTATCTTAAGTTTTATTGCCCTTTATACCCTTATATCCTACTTTACCACAGATAATAATGTAGAAAAACTGGTCAAATAGACGACAGTACTACTTATAAGGCTGTTTTCATTAAAACTGAAAATAATCTAAACTACTACTTTTTACAGGAATAGAAATGAACATCATACACGAGTCATGTAAAGTCTTCCACGACGAATAATTACAAATTTTTAATGTTATTAAAAGACAATTACAAAAATTAAATAAATATCAGGTACAAACTGTAGCTAAGGTATTTAAACTAAATTATATAAGTTTGTGAGCTGCATTTTAAGAAATATTTAAGGTAGGACGTTAAGTGATGCGTATACATCTTTAACAACAATGTGGCAAAGTATGCCGAGAGGCACAAAGTAGAAAGAATAAAGATAATATTTTAGTGTACTATATTAAAGATATAAAAAAATGTAAAAAAAGGTTTAGGAAACTTTAAAAAGCCGCAATGCATTATTAAAACAAGAAAAAAAATTTCTAGATGCAAAACCAGCTTAGGTTGTTGGCAGCATGCATGGTTAAGACAAGTGAAATAAAAAAAATGGCTTAAGATTTATATATATTTATATATATATATATATATATATATATATATATATATATATATATATATATATATATATATATATATATATATATAATATATATTAAATAAATCTAATCTTAAGCCATTTTTTTTTATTTCACTTGTCTTAACCATGCATGCTGCCAACAACCTAAGCTGGTTTTGCATCTAGGATTTTTTTTCTTGTTTTAATAATGCATTGCGGCTTTTTAAAGTTTCCTAAACCTTTTTTTACATTTTTTTATATCTTTAATATAGTACACTAAAATATTATCTTTATTCTTTCTACTTTGTGCCTCTCGGCATACTTTGCCACATTGTTGTAAAATAAATTAAAACTACGAGCACAGAAAACCCAAATAGTTATTTTTTCCGCTTTTTTTACACCTCAATCTGTCCCGCAAATTTAAAAAAAAAATCTTTACATATTCGCAAACGACGTTTCCGTCATTAGACCTAAACAATACTTAAAATAACGTATTCTTGTAAAAATGCAACTGATTTGAAATTACGCTTTTTAAATCTGAAACTAAAAACAAGTTTTTTTTGTAGCAAACTTTAACTAGTATTATTAGTAAAGTAGTTTAATATTAAAAGCAAATATACATATTAGATTTTAATTTATCTATGGAAAAATTGATAATAAAATTAAAATGAATAAAATAATTAACTGAAGTGGTTATTCTCTTAAATTTCTATAAACAAGTTACAATGGCAGAGACTTACAGGCTGAATATTACTCCGATAGTCTTTGTAACAATTCCCATTTTATCAGGAAAAAGATGACACTAAACACACTTCAAATCCACATATCTAGTCTAAATAAAGTAACCACAAGTGATGCCAATTTCGTCCTGTGCGGCTACATCTTGGTATCAATAATTTTCCTTTTCAAAAAAATAACGAACACAAAATTGAGAAGATTCAGGAAAAAGAACACTTTCTTTCTTACATTCTTTAATAATATTATTAATCCTTTAAATGAAGTATTTCAGAAAAAATAAAATCAAAAAAATCCTAGTTGATCGCCTCGGTCTCGTGCCGGCACAAGAAACTTTTACGCGAAAGCTCATCCATGTCGCATGAAAGCTCTTCGCATAGGAAACGTGCGGCGCACCGACTGCTACAGTTTGAAACGGTTTCGAAGGTGGATAGAAGCACAATGAAGTGCCAACGGGTGGGGAAATAATAATATCGGCTTTTCAGTTTGTATACTTACATGCAGACATGCAGGATAAGCCCGCGGGCTGTTTCAGTTTATTTTCAGATTAGATAAAGAAAGGAATCCCGTGTCAAAAGTACGACCAATACTAAATAAATTAATTGAGCAAAAGACAGAAAAAATTAGTAGACCATATGTGAGGGCTAGATACAGTGTGAGACAGAAATTCGACTTTGGTATCAATTTCTGCATCGAGCTAGATGAAAATTAATCAGAAAAATAGTAGTCCCATTATTCGCGTTATCTGTCAATTTAAAAAAAAAATCCAAAAGGGAGGTTGTTTCTGAAAATATCGATAAAGGCATTGGAAATTTTTTTTCTTATAGCGGTTTTAGCCCATATACAAAATTTCATATGAATAGGATAATTTTGATTTTTTGTCCATTTTTTTATATTGCACCGCTGTTCTAAAATAAGACTCGACGCCAGCTACATAAAAATTTTTAGTTTTAACAATGCTTTGTTTCAGACATTTTCTCTGAAGTCGGATAGAAATTTTATCCGATAATTATTATCCGCTTTAATCCGGTTTAAACGTGTTACGACTCATATTTTTATCCGATGTTGTCCTTTAATTCAATTTAATTGTTTTGTTGGACTTTCTCGAGCTGATTGTCCGATGGTAAACACGATGTTGTAAACAGGATTTAGATTCACATTGAAATATGTACGTACTCGGTTGGAGTTTAAGGTTAAAAATTTTATTGTTTTGTATTTTGGGGTTGTTGTTTTTTGTATTAAGCTTTTTTTTCAATTTGTTTTGCAAAATAAAGAAAATATTGAGTATCAAAAGTGGTGAAATATTTGAAAAAAAAAAGTATTTGGAAGTTGAAATGATCATAAGGTTTTACGTCAAAATTTCATCAGATCAAAACCGGATTAATTTTTTTGGTGGCATAGACACGGGCATAAACGACTGTGAATTTAAATGTGTGACCTAATGTTTTGGATAACATGGGAGCTACATCTCATCGACCTTTTGGACATAAACTTGGTCATAGCCCAATTTGTATATTGTAGAAAAATACACATTTCCTTTACTATAAGAAGTTTTATATAGGTTGCGTTGAATCTTATTTTGCAACAGTGGTGCAATTTACAAAAGGATGGGAAAAAACCAAAATTATCTTACACATCTGAAATTGTTCATGTGGTCTAAAAATTGCATTTAGAAAAACCTTTTCTTTAACTTGAGTTATTGGCATAAAACTTAATATATGGGGTGTTAGTTATATCTAATTCCGCTTCCTATAGCCAGAAGAGAGCGTAAAATTTTTTTAAAAAAATTTTTTTTTTTCTTTTTTTTTTTTGACGATTAATTCTAGTAGAGCGTAATTTTTTGGTATATAGTCAGACCCTATAAAATATTTAAGTCATGTATGACTAGTGTTGTAAATGGAAATATTTCCAGTGGAAATATTTCCGTGAAAATGGAAATATTGGAAATTTCCGAACCGGTCACGGAAATATTAATAATTTTGGAAATATCGCAAAAAAATGATAATGCGTTTTATATCATCAAAACAAAGATTTCTATATACATATACTTTTGCGCATTACAAATCTAACACTAGAAAAATAATTTCCGAAAAAGTACGTATGATATTACGATTACAAATAATAAAAGTCTCGAACTCGGGGATTAGTCGATTATTGTTTGTATTAAAAAATCTTAAATTGCACTCCTATAAAGGCGGCATTAATGCTAAATACAATATTCAAGGTGTAGATGACATCGATGAAGATAGGTCTTTTGATCAAGTTGCACAAGTTGTGTCTCGTGGTCGTGTGTAATTACTTTTTTAGAAATTTCAATGTTTTCTTTGTATTTTTATTACTTAAATTTTTATTTATATTAATTTATTTTGCGTTTTAACTTTTGGATGACAATTCCACTTATGTATAAATAACTCCATTTGAAATGTCAAAAAATCGAAATTTGTTATCGGAGAGAAGAGAAAAAGTTACTAGCCCAAAAATCTGTAAGTTTACGGTTCTATCAATTGTTTCGTCCATTGTTACTTCAGTGGCGACTGTATTTTATATTGTTGATTAATTATTATTTGACTCTCAACTTTGTTTCATTCGCGCAATTATCTTACCAAATACCATTATATTTTGAGCCAGGTATTTTTTGCCTGGTTTTAAATACTTCGGAAATTTAACTCGTTTCTTAAAATATCCGGCCAAATCTGACCATTTATGATAAAGTTTTATTTTTTTATATTTCCAATATTTCCATACATTTCCAAAGTTTCCTGATATATTTCCGGAAATTTTAAATCACTATTTATGACATTAGGTCTTGAATTTTGACAAAAAACTTACAGAATGTCTTAAATTTTTATATCAAAATTAAAATAATTTTAACTATTATTTATTTTTTAGTAAAAATTTTAGATTGGTTTTATCTTGAAAATGGCCACCGACACGCAGATAAATGTTTCGATTTTTAGGGATTTTTTCTTTATTTTGTTTTAGACAATCTGCAAGTTCGTCAGGGTCAATAGTTTCTTTAATAACACTGTTCTATAGCCTGGGACCAGGACTGAAGTGGTCCCATCTTGGTGAGTATCCAACAAAGATTTTTTATTACTATGAAATGACGTTTTTCAGTAGTATAGTGATCGGTTGTAAAAAAAGTAAAAGTTAATAAAAGTGACGTCATCAATAAACATTCGTCTGATTTTTTATTTCATTAACTTTTTGGCAACCCAGATATTTTATATCAATAAGCTATTAAAATAATACAGTAGTTAAATATTAAAAGTGAATAAAATTTAAAAAATTACAACATTTTATAAAAATATTGGCTGATGATTGTTGGCGTTTTAAAGATTTTAATTAAAGTAAAAAGGTAATATTAAAATGATTTTATGATTAAATTAAATAAATATATATACATATATATATATATATATATATATATATATATATATATATATATATATATATATATATATATATATATATATATATATATATATATATATATATATATATATATATATATATATATATATATATATATATATATATATATATATATATATATATATATATATATATATATATATATATATATATATATATATATATATATATATAGTAATAGCTCAAAAGTATTTTGACAATATTAAATTTCATATCATTTCTTTTAAAATAAAACTATATTTAACAGAACCTTGAATATAGTGAGGAGCAGTGAACTGCAATTGTTTGAACGCGTCAGGTTTTAACTTGTTTGTTTAAATTACGTGCCATCGAAAGAAATAGATTAATTGCCAGCGCAAAAGTACTTTGAAACGCAGTTAGCTTTAAAAATTCACGGGCGTTAGATTATCCTAAGTTTTTATTTTCGTTTATATTTACTTGTTGTGATTATTTCAACATGACGAAATCCAAAGAATATTCTAGTGACTTTAAAAAAGCGGTAATACATGCTTTGAAACAGGGATTAAAACAAACAGAAGTTTCTCGCATTTTTAAAGTGTCTCGACAACTCATTAGTGTATGGAATAAACTGAACGAAAGACTGTAACAAGCCTCAGAGAAGTGGCCGTCCAAAAAAAAACCATCTTCTAAAGTCGATAATATTATAAAAAAAGTTATCAACTAGTGATTGCCGAAAGTCAGCTGTGGTGATAAAAAATAAATTAAATGAAAATTATAACATAGACATTCACGTTTCTACTGTCAAACGACGCTTAAAATTCTTCGGGTTGCATGGTCGAAGGCCGACGAAAAAACCTTTAATATCTAAAAAAAATAAAAAGTCCCGACTTGTATTCGCAAAACAGTATAAATCGTGGTCGAGTTTAGACTGGTCTAAAAAAGTTTTATGGATGATGAAAGCAAATTTAATTTAATGTCATCTGATGGTGTGAGGTATGTCCGACGTCCTAAAAATAAAAAATATGATTTTCGTTATCAAGTACCCACTGTTAAACACGGAGGTGGTGGTATGATGGTTTGGGGGTGTTTCTCATGCTCTGGCGTTGGCCCATTGGTGCGAATTAAAGAAAATATGGACCGGTTCGTGTACAAAAATATATTAAAAACTCAAATGCTGCCATACGCTAGGCAACATATGCCAGCTGGGTGGTATTTCCAACATGGTAATGATCCGAAACACAGATCCAAGTACATTTGTAACTTTATGAAATGCAAAAAAGTCAACGTTCTAGAGTGGCCAAGCCAAAGTCCAGATTTGAATCCCATAGAACATCTGTGGGGGGAGATAGATCGTAGAATAAGAACGCGAAATTATTCGATTAAAGACGCTTTATATGAAGCTTTGAAATATGAATGGGAGCAAATTCCCTTGAACCGATTAGAGAAGTTGGTTGACTCGATGCCAGCGCGGTGTGAAGCTGTTATAAAGGCTAAGGGATATGCTACTAAATATTGACTTTCCCGTTGCTAAATATACTAATTCTCTGTTAATTCATTTTTTTCAGTTATGTCAAAATACTTATGATCCACTAATTTTTTTATTTTTAAAAATGTATACTTTATTTTGTTGCGAACTAAGGTTTTTTGTCACTATTCTGTACAACGTTAAATATATTACAAAAATGTAACCTAATAATTTTTTGTGTTTTCGTTCTCTCTCAATAAATGTTAAAAAATTTGTTTGTCAAAATACTTTTGAGCGCTACTGTATATATATATATATATATATATATATATATATATATATATATATATATATATATATATATATATATATATATATATATATATATATATATATATATATATATATATATATATATATATATATATATATTAAACGCGATAATTATTGAAAAGGAACCATGTGTGATGGTTACGTTTTTAAATCTTTGAGCAGTTCTTTTTGATGGTACTACTCTTTTGTTTTTTATATACTACTATAAAATATTTTAGTCCTAATAGTAACACACATTTTGTTGAGCTTAAATTAATATTTTCAAAAAAAATTTTTTTTTATAATTTAACCCTGCCACATAGCTACACATACCTCTCTTATGGTTTTCAGGTAGTCAGTACAGTTAAAAAATTTTACTGCTATGTATTGTACTAATACGCAATTTTATTGGACTTGTTGCCAATCTAATAATTTTCAGTAATGCAAACCTAAAAAGGAATGCCAAATATAAAGTAAGTTGAAATGAAGAATATAAATTAATGAATAAACCAAATGCATCACGGTTGTATCGCCCACATTGTGATAGTTTTAGTTATCATTTTCAACGATTCTTAAAAAAGCTTTCATACTTTAAATTAAGCATCAACATCTATTTATTTAACATTGAATAAGTAAGTCAAAAAAATTCCTTATTTATTTGCATTTTTTTACGGAAAAAACTACACCACATCTCGGAAAAAAACTAAAGAAAAACATTTTAAAAACATTAATAATTTTTTCCCAAGACTAAAATTTTCCTTTTAATAATATCATAATTGTATCATTTTGTTCCTAATAAACAATTACGTTGACTAATGAAAACCTCTTACCATAATTATTTTAATTAACTGTGATTTAAATATACAAAGTTGCATGTTATGTCAACTAGCTCATTTCCGTTTTTCCTACACGCTATGTTGTTTTTTATGCCATGGGGTTGTCGCTGGTAGACAGACCTAAATGATACCAACAGTTCTCCCATAAAAATGTCGCCGCTTTAATAAAAATAAATTATTAGAAAATGGAGAAATACATGGATTATTTACATTTATATTTCCCAGTCAGACAATTTTAATATAACATAGGTGTTTTCGTGTCGATAAATTAAATAATCAATATTTTTTATAGCCCAGCAAATAACTGTTTTAAATTATTTCTTTGTCTTGACTACAACAACATTTTTTAACCTGCATTGCATAATTTTAAAACGTGGTTAGTTCTGTTTAGTTAAAACCATAATTAGTCCAGTAACTGAAGACCTGAAAGTACCCAAAGCTGAAAATAAATCTGCACAGTTTTCATTTGTGGCGCAATTCTTAGGTCTTCGCGGATGCTTTCGAGCGAGTAAAAGTTTATCACGATTCCGGAACCTGCTGAAAATGGCTCCCCAAAGTCCCAAAAATGAGTTTCCCTCGAATATATGCCAAAATATGCGAATTAAAGAATTTTTGTTCAGACAAAAAATAAAGATCACTTCGAAATCTACAAAAACGGTCCCTACCATTTTTTTCGCAACACCAATATTTTTCGCAAAAACGGCCGTCCAAAAAACCACAACATTCCACACTGAATAGAAGTGGTAATAGTAGTTTCTTCTAAAAAATGCAGATGGGCAAAACAATTTTTATCAAAACGCAAGAAAGATGGTAAAGAAAATTTTTTGGGATCATTGAACATTTGCTAAGGTCTCATTATAAAAAAGAAATGTTAATAACAAACCAATTTTTCAAAAACTATCAATAAATTAATGCGATACTCTCAAAACATTGTGAAAAAAACTTTAACAGCTTTTTTTAATATTCTACAAAAATCAGAATGGACCTAAACTCATATGCATGTCATGGTAGGTACGGGTTTCCCAATTCCGATGAACTTTGAATGGTTAAAAAATGTACATTATTGCCCGAGTAATGGAACAATTCGTCCGCCCGCTTATGAATCCACGAAGATAGCAGCATTCTAGCGGTAGAGCGGCAGCTGAAATGAGGGGACTTTTGGGTCCCGTTACCTCGAAAACTATCGAATTTTGGAAAAAAATTATAAGGACCATTTTTGTAAGTTACAAGGCGATCCTAATTTTTTGTCCAAACAAAAATTCTCCAATTCAAATATTTTGGCAGATATTAGCGGGAAACCCATTTTTCGGGCCTTGAGGGGCCATTGTCAGCCCTTTCCCACCTGTTAATGTTGGTAAACTTTTTTTTGCTCGAAAGCATCCCCGAAGACATAAAAATTGCCCCACAGGGGAAAACTGTCCAAATTTATTTACAGCTTTGTCCCTTCATTTACTGGACTAAATGGTCGGATGAAAGTAAGTATGTATGTTACCTATGACGATCTTTGCAGAAAGTATAAACTCTATATTATACGAGTATAGAATGAATTTTTTAAATGGAAAATTTCCAGTATTTCTAGAAAGGTAACTTTATTTATTACTAAGTTTTAATTCCGTCAGGTTTACATTGTTTTTTTCCTATGTAAAAAGGCTTATTTTTAGCTATACGATATCCTTAAGAAGCTGAAAAAATATTGACAATATTGCCTATAATGTTACTCTCTATATATTTGTAATACAATAAAATAGTTTTACCTACTAAAATATAAAAAGATAAACTGCAGTTTAAAAAAAAAAAAAAAAAATAAAAATAACATTTTTTTTTAAATTCGTGTGCCAATATTTATTAACAAATCATTCTTTATATGGAGTTTTTAAAACTAAAAAAAAATCAGTTTGTTTTTATTGGTTGCCCTGTTTTTTAGCTCTTTAAAAATTATAATAATATAATAAAATATATAATATATAATTAATATATTAATTATATTACATGGGATTTCCGTAATAATTATCATTATCACATCGAAGTATATACTACTTATCAAAACCAGTTAAATTAATTACTTTTCAAGATTTATTTTTCTAACTTCTAGTTGTAAAAAGATAATTGTTTTTACTGCGATTAAAGTTCTGCACAGATATCATCTACCGCTAATAACAACTACGGACTACACGTCATCCATTACGGAAAATTCGCTAGGAGACAAGTTTACTCCTGCTTGTCTGATTCATTTCAATTAGCGAAAATTGCGATTTGTTTACACTGCCTACAAAATTTAAATTATTTTTAGCATTTTTAAACATTTATAAATATGGATTTTTTTTATTTATTAGGAAATCCTATTTTTACTTCTAGTTATATTCTTTTTCCTTAATTTAAAATTGCGAATCTAGAGACAATCTGCAAGTACTTTTATTGTGTATCCAACGCGAATAAATTAATATTAGTTCTTAACAATTTCATATTGGTGTTTTTACCATCGACACTTAACTAAGTCCTACAGTCCTGGTAATACCTATGTTTATACTAGTAATATTTATTTTATTTTACTAATTAATTACGCAACCATTACCATTTTTTTTTAAATTAAAGGTACTGTTATCAGTCCATATTTTTATGTGTACTAGATTATTTTAAACAACTAGCCCTATGTTAGTACTATACGGATAACCACTATAAATAGGTTTGACATTGTGATTAAATTGACCTAAACAGAATTTTAATTTATAGAAAATGTGTCTTATTCCTATTGTTACTAACTGATAAAAGAAATTGTAACAACTTTAACCAGATGTCGTTAAAAATTCTGAATTCAAAATTATTTATGTGGATAGCTTGATACAAATGATTACTGAAAGGGTTAACTTGCTATACTAATGAAAATATTTAATCTGATTCAGATAAACCAATTAAAACAGTTAAAAAATTCAGTATTTTGAAATTTTATTTGAATTCTTAGTATAAAACAAGGCCCACTAGATTTTTGTTTCTCCTTAACAAACATCGGGCCTTTTCTTTCAAGTTTTCACTCGTAAAATGCGAAAAAACTTTCTTCTTAAAACCAATATACAGTAAAGACATAAAAGTTTATCGTCCCCCTATTAATTTTTGAACCATTCGCTATATTGCGATAAAATTTACAAAATATAATAGACAAGACAATTCTCTACTTTTAAAGTTAAAATAACACCTTCATAATATATCAAAATATGGCAGGCATACTTTCTGTGTAAGATAAATTGGTATAATTTTCTAAACATTATAAGGTGCAATGTCACAATCTTTTTTTTTAATGATCAAAATTTTTATTCAGGAATTAGAGTGTAGCATACTAGGTGGGACCAAGACAAACATTAGCCCAATTTTTTTTGTGAAATTTAGGTATACCTATAACATATTTTTTTTACGTAGTACATATCGTCACTTATAGTGTTATATACAGAAAGTAAGATGAATTTTAACAGAGAATACCCTAAAAAAGTTATCTAACTTAAATAGCTCAAATCCGCACTAACGGACTAATATTAAACAAATTTTGGCGACATACCGCGTTGAAAATTCTTAGAACAGTTAACATACCGGTTTATTTTGGCGAGAAGCGCTAACGTAGGGTAAGGTGTTATGACGCCAGTATCTACGTCATTACTTTGTACCTAGTATCCACTGCTATCGCCACTTGTCGGGATGAGCGTTAATAATGGTTATGTCAAGTGTCAAACTAAATTAATGGAGGATTCGCGGCTTTTCTATTGTTTTGGCAAGGGTGATGAACCACCCTTTTGTTTTGGATCTTGTGATGTTTTTTTTGCTATGGTTTAACAACTATTTGGATTGCAGATTTTTCGATTTATTAGTTAATTCCCAAATGGATGAATTAGTGCAATTATTTTTAAATCATAGAGAAAAATATTTACTTGTTATAGTTGACTTGAAAACAGCTAATATCTTATTGAATGGACAATTTTGGTATTTAGTATGTAAGTTGACACAGGCCAGACATAAGTAAACCGTTTCGTTTTTATGAGGAGAGGCGGGTTTAGCACGGTTAGAATGGTGGGGGAATAGAACTGCTATCAACCAGTAGTTAAAAACGGTATGTCGCAAAAAGATCCTTATTTTCTATTATCCCCACTGCGATTCTTTTGTTGCCGCCACTTGAAAAACGTCACATTTTTATGTTAAGACAAAGCCTGACTGCTAAAGACAAAACTTGACGGTATTCATATACGATTTTTAATAAAAAAAACTGACTTTTTGTTGTTGTCACTGTGTTTGAGAAAGTTTGAATTAACCAGCTAATTAACATTTAAGAAGGAAAACGACATAAATCTAAAAGTGACACTATATTTGTGATAATTTATTTAAAAAAAAGCGGCATAGACCAAAAAAACACATAAAAATTGTTTTTTTAGCTTAAAACCAAAATAATTCAAAAATTGTAATATGCTGTCAACACGGTCAATCATTCTTAATTTGGTGTAAAAATGAGGAATAATTGCAAAACAAGTTTTTTGGGTTATGTCACTTTTCTTGCGAAGTTACGATATATTTTCAGCTAAATAAATCGAAATGGGTGCATTCATCCCCAGCAAGCAAAATCGACCTGGAATACCCTTTTTGTATAAAAAACGACGGTATCTTAAAAATGGATTTCACTTACAAAGAAGAAATTTGGGGTAATATTACTCTAGGTCCCACTCAATATGTGACGCCCTTGAATTGAAATTTTAAAATAAATAACGCCTAAGTTTTGAACAAAACTTTTATATCCTTTAAACTGCCAGTGCAAAAGATCCCAACTATGGTTATAAAGGTTCTTTAATTTAAACTTTATAAACTGCATGAATTTGGTGCACAGTAACAACGCCGAAGAAAATAAAAAGTACTCTCGCTTTTACTTGCAAGCGCTCTGATTATGTCCGTTCAAGACACATTTAATATAATTCTATAACGGTTCAAAGCTTATATTGTAATTTTTTATTTGGATACTAGTTTGGTAAATGGTTTAGGGCAAATGAGTTGCACAATAAAATAATATAACAACTGAGGTTGTTCAAAAGTGAGAAATTCTACCACGCTATTTAATATTGTTATTATTATATTATTCAGTTAAAATACATTGCATATACAGGGTGGCGCATTTGGATGTATTTACAGGGTATTAAGAAAACGGGAAGAGATAGAGTGATTCGATTTTTAAATTTCGAAAGATTTTTAAAACAAATTAAAATGTATTAAAATTTCAAGACTAATTCGATTCATTTTGGAGATAACGGACATTTTTAATTTTTTGTTGATTTTAAAAGGGTTTTGTATACTTATTATTATTAGAGATAGAAAAAAAAACTTTAAATGGCAATATTTTGTACTATTTTTACGTAGATTCCAGTGGCGTACTGATATTTTTCTGTCGGTTAAGCTTTTTAAGTTATTAAACAAACTTTTTTTTTATGGAGGGTGTTCCACATATTATTTTATTAGTTGACTGCAAATTAAATTACCTTTTCAATAATACTCTACATTTTGTATATATAAGTCAGCTGAAACTACCATTTTTGCAGTTTTTCTTTCTCTTTATTATCCAAAAACTAATAAAAATATGTAGGGAGGGGGGCTACATACAGAACCCTCGTAAAATCGTAAAAATTAAAAAGCGCCCTGTATCCCTAAATTAGATTAAGTACGCCTTAAAATTTAATACATGTGTTTAAATTTCATTTGTTTTAAAAATCCTCCCGAGAATGTACAAACAGAATTGCTTTATCTCTTACGGTTTTCTCAATACCCCGTAAATATAACCAAAATGCGCCACCCTGTACATTTTTAATAAATGAATCCGCAATTATATTAAACGTACCTACAAATAAAAGGTATATAGAAAATGTTAAAGATATGTATAAAAAAAATCCATAAAAAGAAAAAAATGGCCCCTGATGATATAATTGTATTTTCTTAAGAGGACATAATTTCTGATTAATATTACATTTTAAGCAAGACAACTCTATTTAGATTTTATTTTAAAGAGTACATTCATTTTAGAATAACCTACAACTTTTTTTATCTTCAAAAGTTTTGAGATTGGGGCGTTTTTAATGTGGCATGGGTCAAACATGTCAATTTACCAATGAATAGGTAATTAAAAAAAAAACTTTTTTTTACTCGACCTATAAGATTTTATAATGCAATCATCGAAAAATATATTGGCCTACAAAAACAGCGGGGTATTTTTAAATGCAAATATATAATGTCATGAGATTTATAAATACCCAGCTGATTTTTGCAGTGGCCTACAAAAATCAAGGGTTTTTGCCCTGATTTACGCCCTAATCATGTTTGACGTATACCACATCAAAAACGTCCCAATTATCACAATTTTCAAAAATAAAAAAGTTGTAGGATACGGCAAAATTAATCCACTCACGAATTTTCTGACGAGTATTTTTTATTTTAAAATTTAAAGCTGAAACCGATGCATGGTTCTTGGTAGCTGCAAAAAATTACCTTAATATTCGTCATTTTAATCCGTATTACATTTTAACATTATGATGTTAATTAATGACTTGTTAATACTAAAATATTAATCAGCTTAATACTCTCGCATCTACCAGCATCTCAATTTTTACAGAATTTCAAAAACGAGTCTCGACTTTATAATAATGTTACATTTTTGACAAAAACAGAAGTTAAAAATATAAGTCAAAACTGTCCATAAAAGTCCTAAATAACAACCCTTTACAAAGGACTCGGAATTTGTCATTTTTAAATTAAACTAAGTAATTAATAAGGTTTCTACATGCTCACAACAAAAAAGACAAGCATTTAATTTGACTCGCCCGATATGTCACACATATCTAAGTTTACGAAGAAATGCCTAGACTAACAGCAATCCATTTCAGTGTAATACCGTTTATACAATGCATTGTAGCGCAATGCCAAATGATTTTTAGCGGAACAAGTATTTATTACACAGTTACAGAGTAAAAAGCATAAAAACATTTTTTTGAATAATCAATAATCAATTCATTAATGTATTTAATTTGTTTCGCCGTACTTTGGAGTCTTCTTTAATTACAGTTTAATGTCCCCCTTTCATTTTACCCGTCGTAATCAGTAATACTTTGCTTTGTTGGTTCTGTTTCTTTACCACAAAAACAATTTGTTATTGTAGGTTACGCTGAAGCCTTTCGTCTACATGTTTAGGTCTTGTTTTCACATTGATAGTTCTTGCGCGAGAGTTGCAATTATAAAGCCAACTATTACAAGAACTGTCAATATGTAAATAAAGTTATTCTCGAAGTCGTAAATTTACTTTTCTTACTTAACATTCAAAATCAAGACGTTTCTTAGAACAAAAAAGAATTGGTTTTTAATTACCTGACCTCTATTTAAGAAAGCCAGGCTTATCTTAATTACACAGACTCTTACTAAAAATCGCTCTAATTTTGAATAATTAAAAATATTTAGGAATTTTATCTTACCCTTACAGTTTTGCCAAATAAATAAGACTGGAACTTACCTGAAAAAAGTAAAATAATATTAAAAACGCATTAATATAACCAATATTTTAGCACTTAACTTCAGTAAAAGTAAATATGTCCTAAATATTTACCCTATATGTTACAAATGGTAAGTTAATTTTTTTAGTTATCTTTACTTTATTATTTTAAATTATCTTATTTTGCTTGACAAAATAATTATAATAATTCGTTGTTGATATAATATATATTCTTTAACTGCAACGTTTAAAATAATGTCATGTAAAAATATCTCGCTCTTACACTGTTTATCAATGCTTTAAAGTTAGAATCTTTTTTTGGAAGCCGCAGCTAAAATAAATTGTGACTAATTCCCATAAAGGCATAAGAACCATCATGGTTTAATAGAAAAATATTAGAAGCAAAGAAAAAAGCGACTGAAAATGTATTTTAACAAAGTAAAAAGTATAAAAAAACTTTAATGTATAACAATTTTAAAAATAGAGAAGAGCTTATAATAAACCGAACAAATAAATTGTAACAAGAAAGTTAGCCAAAATATTTATTATTATAGGACAAACCACTTATTCTTTTTTTAAATTAGGAATGCTTAGTGTTGTCGAAGAATTTTTATTTGCCAATCGTAAGAATTTAATATCTGTTTTTTTTTTACTAGGATGAGTTTCTTTTAAGTAAACGTCATATTTGCGAATAATATGTTTTTTCTACTCATTAAGATTTGACAACAATTTCTACAAGGAAGTCATTATAATTTATTCTTAGTAATTAATTTTAACATTCTGGTTTTAATTACGACAAAAAAATTCTTTCAAAGATGAAATAAAGTTAGCAGTAACTAGAACTAACTTAAAAATGTAAATTATTTCATTTAAAGAAATTAAATGTGTACTAGTGGTAAATTGTTATTTTCCAGATACATAGTGGTAAATACAGTATTTACCACTCTTTTTAAAATTAATACTTTACCATAATTATGAATTACAAAATTGTTTCCAATAAAGTAACTCGTTAACAAAAGTGTATCACGATCATGTTAGGCGTTACTTGCCACACATCGCAATTATATTGCTATCTACGGTAATTTTGTATTTCCATTTCTTCACTTAATGCAGAGACGAAATAAGGTAAACTTCTGAAGTAATTCTTTCACTACGACTTTTTTATTGAAGCAAAATCAGTTTGCTAAAAACTGGCTGAATTATTTTTGGAAAAAACTTGGTTAAATTAATTTAAGTATATATATATATATATATATATATATATATATATATATATATATATATATATATATATATATATATATATATATATATATATATATATATATATATATATATATATATATATATAAGCATCAGCTTCCACATATGGAGGGATGCAATCATTTTGTTTTTCTTATCTTCTGTACTATAGCTAATGTATATGAGCGAGACCCTTAAAAGACAGTAAAGTGTTATTTTTTAATAAACTTAACATTTTACAGTCTGTTAAGTAAATGGCAAATAGCAGGATTTAAAGTTAAATATAAATTGAGGTTTAATCTATTATTCATGTGTAAAAAACCAAAACAAGCCCAAATTGCTTTAAGTTTATGTAAACAAGCATTTTGAAATCACCAAGAGTTTGCACGAGATTTTCCCGTAATTTTTCAACTTTCCTAAATTATTATTTTGAAAAAAACTTTAATCCTTTTTATTAGCATGTTATTTCAAATCTCTTAAATTCACCGTTTTTAATTGGATCTTCAAGGGACCCTTTGTGCAATTGCTAGATGTATGCCATTTTGTAGGGAATTTAATCGTTGCGCTTCCGCACTATAAGTAGTTGGCGACAGACTCTGCTGTCGACTAAAGATTAACTGAAAAGCATGGGTGCAAATTAAGATTTGGACGCCCTGCAAAAAGAGTATAGAGTAACTGTACACAAGTTTTAATTTTCAAACAATGTACAATTAACTACTACACAAAATATAGTGTGATACGCCAATGATATCTACAAAAATATAAAATAACTAAAGAGTATAATTTTAAATTTTATTAATTATATTATATAAAATTATTTTTATTTCTACGACTTTTATTACGGATATTTTACCCCTTTTAAAGCCTTATTTATCAGGAAACTACCTAATTTTGCTTAACTAAGATATACATGGTGAAAATAATAGGAAAATAATTGTGTTCATATTCGTTTTTTGTTATTTTCAACCCTAAAATTAAGGTAATTGTTAAAAACGAAAGATAATATACATCTTGTTTTTAATGATGACCAATGTGATAACTGCAAAATAACTATTTGTAGCTTTTTTCCCTGGTCGCTAAAACGTTCTTAAAGAGAGGCAAACAAACAGCTTTTTTGTGGTTACTCTTTAAACATTTCAGCTCCCAATAATATTAAAAATTTGCAAATTCGGACCTGCTTTAATGCACTTATACCACTTATACTTCATTAATAAACAATTTACTATTTGTTAATCTAATTCTAGATAATTATAATTAATTCGTCAGATTGAGCGAGCTTTAACGATAAATTGGCGATAATATCTCATCAATCCATGCCGGATTTTACAGTTTAAAGAAATTTTCTTAGTTTTACTTACATGAACACGTAAAAATATTTGATTTATAGCATTTTGTGTTGTGTTATATATGAAAGTTGTTTTACTTAAAAATGGACAATGGGGATATGCATAATGATTATAGTGGCGTAAGGCTCTTGCAAAACCTTTAATATTGACACGTAGTCTAAATTTGAAAAAAAATCAACAAAGAAGTCCCAGAATATATTAGAAACAGTTTAACAATTTTTTTTTATTTTAGCAATAATTTATAATTTAAACATGTACGCAAATAATATTAACTTTTTAAAAGAACCCAATTTACCTTGTTAAAAAGATTTTAATCTTGTAAATAAATCAAAGAACCGTCGTTTAATATAAAGATAACAACTAAAAAATATTTTCTTAGTAATGTTGAAAAATTTTAATACTTTAACTGGCAAATTAAAACCAGTTTCTTCAATCTAAGTTTTTAACGAAAAACTTAACATCATTCATAAAAATTCTGGGTTGTTGAAATAACCAGGATGCTCTAAGAAACTATACTTGAAGGGTACAGGGGAAAAACGGGCTAATCAAGTTTTATGATTTTGCAAGCAATAATTTTAAATTTTAAAACGCTACAAATACTAAAGTATTTGGATTGATGACATTTTCTTTTTACCAATATTTTTCCCAACTATCTGAGATCTGTAGGTTATAAATTGCAAGCATTTAAAAAAATTATTGATAGAAAAATCAACAGTTTGTTGATAACTATTCGTGACTTAGCCGGTTTTCCCTGAATTTCTAATAATTTTGTTTTGTGAAGTATGTTTATTTCACTCAATATCCAGCGTTATGCCTGTATTCCTAATATAGTAAAACAAAACTGACAAAAAAATAATCTTCCGTATTCTCACATGAATCTGATCACCTAAAATAAAATCTTAATAGTTCGATTAGTGTAAGAAAATAAGCTA
Organism: Listronotus oregonensis; assembly: GCA_019359885.1. Taxonomy (NCBI): domain Eukaryota; kingdom Metazoa; phylum Arthropoda; class Insecta; order Coleoptera; family Curculionidae; genus Listronotus; species Listronotus oregonensis. Next base: position 71,988 of record JAHBCN010000622.1, read on the forward strand.
GATTCTTTTTTGTTTACTTTAAAATTTTTTTATATAGGAAAGAAATTTCCCATATTTCCAGTTTATTATGCACCAGTAAGGTAAAATTATCCTAAGCTTCTTTTTCACAGAACTTTTAAAAACTCAAAATTTTTCGGTTGAAATTGGTATTGGACACAAAATGACACAAAAGCGTTTAAAATAGCGAGCACAACGCTGCCAAATAGACAGATAAAAACGCGACATAGCCCGTTTTTGCTCGATTCCGCACGGACTAACCACGTTATTCTCTGAGGATATTTTTTTAATTTAATATCTCCGGATTTTCGCGTACTTGTAGGGGATACTTTTTAGAACAAAATTTAACAATTTTTCTATCGGATGATGTCAGTATCTCAATTTCGCTAAAAATTGAGATACCGTTTTTCCTCTGTACCCTTCACTTGGTTTCTGTCATTTATCACTTTTGCTAGATAAAACTATTTTCTGTTTCAATCCAGCTATATTTTCTAAGGTGTTTTTATATGATTGTCAGATTTTCTTAAGTCTTGAAAAAATCTGAGAAGTATGAATCTTTTTTTACACCATGACTCATACTTCTTTGTTTTATTTTTTTAAGACAGTCCACAAAGGCTTGTGTACTAAATACCCTGGGTGCAGGGTTTTTAGATGTTTGTCTTAATTTTCCCCAGTTCCGTCATCGTTTCCCAATTACCTAAACATGCAGATATTGCATTTTTCGGCACCTTTTAAAAATCGCGGTAGTGTCAGTAAGTTATCCAAATAGCTACTACGTCTTAACTGCCACAAGGTGTTCACTGGTGGCCACCATCTAATTAGTGACCGGGCTCAGCGTTGCTAAACTTCAATGATCTCACGGGAAGTAGTGTTTCAACACGGCAATTCTTCAAAGGCATTAGTAAATCTAGTTCGCTTTCAAATTTTTGGATTTCCAATATTTATGTTGGGCTCATTTATTTCCACAATTTTTATTACTCTTTATATTATTTGTATCATTATCTTTGTGGTAAATATTTTCTGTAAGTTACTAATAAAAATTTAAGATTCAAGATTCGAAAGATGTAACATTTCTGTTATCTAATTTGGTCCAATAGGCAATAATTTATGACAAAATGTACTGATCTACATGCTTTCTTTATTGCCGATCATCTATTGTTATTCTCATATTCAATGTCCACTAACTTAAAGCTGGTATAACAATGACTAATTCTAATAGAAAAAACGAAATAAAAAAGAACAAGATAATCTAAATAAAGCAAATAAATAAATGCAAAACAGAGAATATTAAAAAAATTTTGACCAAAAAATTAATACGACATACCATGTTACCTGATTGGCAACATGGCGCGGCAATTGTTGATTGTTGAAGATTTTTGTTGCAAGCTCACAACTACAGTCGGTAAAACAAATTATTCAAAAATTTGAAAAGAAGCCTTTTTTATATTTTAAAGTGTTTTTGAAAATATTTTTGATTTTTTTTGATACCGACCAAGTTATTAAGGGTACCCTCTAATATTTAGAGGTCGTATCTTTATCTCAAAGGCGATTGGATTAAATGCTATACATATAATTTATTGCATTATAACAAACTCATCTTTGCTGGTTAGTAATAGAAGGGCTTCTTAAAAGCGGCACACAAACATTAAAACTTCCAGTGGTCGAACGATATCATAGTAAATTCATCATCAATACTCCAACCAGCATTTTTATATTTATTTAATTCGTTAACATTGTAAGAAATATATCCTTTCATGGTTGCTGCTATTCCAGGATATCTAATCGAGTCAATAACCTTTCCACCAATTTCAAGACGAATTTCTTCAAAGGGTGACCGAAAAAGTTGTTTACAAGTTTCGCTGTGTTTGAAACTTATCAACTCCTTTTAAAAGTCTTCCTTCTAGATAAATATGGCTCGCCCAAGGCAGAGTGTATATATCGGTTTGCTGTACAGGTATTCGAATTTCGTCATTATTTTTAAAGAATTTTGTAATAGAGTTATCAAAGTTTAGAGGGTCCGTCACATTTAAAATACTCATTTTGAGAATTCTTTACAATTAGGCCTAGAGATTCAAGAAACTTTTTATTTTCTGCTGTTAGGCTCTTTTTAGTTTTTAACAATTGTTCAAAATCAGCACTTTTCTTGGAGTTATATTTAATAACCATACTACGTCTGCTCTGTACAGCAGTTTGTAATATACTGATAAACCCGACACAAAACGTTTACCTATATAGATTTTCTTAAATGCATACAGTAATAATTTCTCCTCTAAAGTCTTCCCCGTCTTGATCGATCAGTTTTCAATACAATGTTGTCTATAACTCTTGTATTGGGAATTTCTATTATTTTAAAACCAGCCGGTACTGATGGTGAAAATTCATGTATTGTACATTATTATTGTGATAAGCCCCTGTAACAATATTACACTCGATTTTAATCACATTAATTTTAAAATATTTACAGGGGTTTGAGATACATGTTTAATATTGGGCTGTAGCAAAATATTATGAGAAATCCTTAACTTTTCAATAGCTTAGTAAAGTCAACTGTATGAGAACATTCAAGCTCACACTTGAGCGTATTTACATTACCCTTTAGACTTAGGGTACAATTAAATTTCTTGTTTGCTTTCATTTTTGTCACGAATTGCTTGCTGTAGATAATCATTTATTGCAGTTATTTCGTACGATCCAGTGGGGATTTCCAAAGTAATATCGCAACATAAAATTTATTATTGGTTTTATCAATATTGGGAATAGCATTAAAAGTTTCTAAACTAATCAGACCAAGTATACTGGCTAGTTTCATCTCTCAGATCAAGAGGGGAGTATAATTAGCTTTTAAATTGAACTGGTACCACTCAAACTAAAGGTATGCATGATGGCTCAGTTAAGACTGAAGATATATTCTGTATTTATATGTATTTATAAGTTCAAATATAGACCTAGACCACCCTTGTAAGGTCCTAAATATAAACCGTTTCAGTTTTCCCAAAGGCTATGGATTCCATTGTTTCGTTATGTCGCTGAGACTCCTTCAACTTGGCTGCAGCATTCCTAGCATTGTTCACTGATTTATTATCCCCGCAGTTCCTCCGCTAAGGGCGCCAATTGCGCTTAAACCGGCAAAAAAGTGGTATTAAAAATGGTAGGAAACCTCCGATTTTTGGGGAGGGGCACAATGCCTGTAGGATGAACTTTTTCCCAACCAGTAAATGCTTTAAAAGCTACTTCAGCAGCTGATGTAAGGGTCCTCTCTGGTTTTTCATACAGTGCATCCCTCGCTTTATGAAAATGATCATAAAAGGAATACCTTTGCCTCTTCGAGCAGTAATCTTCTTGGCGCATGTCTGCACAGTACAAAAACTCTTTAGTAATACTAACTGTTATATAAGAATATTAACTTATAAATACATACCTCTCCATACTCTGCAGTTATTGTTCATCAACCAGTCATTACAATAACACGCATCTAAAGTTAAGAATATTAACTAATAAATATCAGCTTCCTGTATTAACTCTGTAGTCATTGTACATCAACCAGTCATTACGATAACACGCATCTAGGAGGCTACTTGAGGAAAAGGGATCCTTGGTTAATAAAAATACAGTTATTTGAAAAACGGTTTCATTATTAGAAAAACAGCGCCGTTATTTGGAAATACAGTGCCGTTATTAAAAAACAGGGCTGTTATTTGAAAATACAGTGCCGTTATTTGGAAATACAGTGCCGTTATTAAAATACAGTGCCGTTATTTGGAAAAACGGTGCCGTTATTTGAAAATACAGTGCCGTTATTGGAAAAACGGTGCCGTTATTTGAAAATACAGTGCCGTTATTAAAAAACGGTGCCGTTATTTGAAAATACAGTGCCGTTATTTGAAAAACAGTGCCGTTATTGGAAAAACGGTGCCGTTATTTGGAAATACAGTGCCGTTATTAAAAAAACGGTGCCGTTATTTAAAAAACGGTGCCGTTATTTGGAAATACAGTGCCGTTTTTGTAAATACAGACCCGTTATTTGGGGGATAAGGGGAAGAGGGACATTGCTGGGAAGAAATTATTAACACCTTAATGTACCTCTCTAATTGTACCTTGTAATTTAAAAAGAAGGGTTCTGTAGCCATGGATTTAAACAAGCTTGATAAGGATGTTAAACGTAGAATAATTGAAGCTTCCAATAGTATTCGTAAAAAATATTTGGATTTAAAGAGAGGGGAATTGGGTGAGCAAGCCGAGGTGCAATTTGAAGAATATCAGAACTCCAGTGATCAGCGACCAGAAAAGAAGCGGGTTTGCAAGCCGATCCAAACATTCTTCTTCTTGACGAACATTCGCGCAATGTAAAAAAACTATATGATTCTCTTAAAGCTGGCCGCTATATGAAAATGCTGTTACATTGGAGAATACGTATAGACCTTTGGCAAACTAATATCCGAGTCGATACAGTGGTAAACAATCTACACCATTTACACCCAAGCCTGTAAAAAGACGACAAAGTGAACAGTATTCTTCGACAGTAATAAAAACCACGATTTCCACTTAATTTTCCTGACCCTGTTCAAAAACATAACGAGCTAGCTGCTCAAGAAGAGGGAAAAGAATATAACGATAATTCAATTAATGTCGAGACACGAGGAAGATAGTTCGCAATGGCTCAGGATATGAACGATGGCGAAGCTGATTTAAACAGAACTATGTATGAACATAACCCTGCGAAAGTTACTTTGACGACGACTTCAGAGTCGATCCTCCAATATAACCCTGTTCAAATGGATAGTATTACGGAAGAATCCTTTGGGAATATCTAGATCAGTATGACCCGCTACCGAGAGAATATGTGAAAGGATTTATAACTGATACGGAGAAAACGAGAGTACGATCGCACATATTTAAAACATGATTTAGCCACCGATCATCTAACTTTTGGTGATTCTCGGCTTGAATTTAACGGACCGGATATTTATATTAAAGGAGAAAAATTTACTGGAACTCCTGGACTATATGAACTTTATTTAAGACCAATCCATTAAAACAAATTGACCACTGGATGAGCGAACCTTTGCAAAAATTATTTTGCTAACAAATGCTAGCAAGAGAAATTTTAATGAAAAGGAACAACATGTAGGAAATAGAGGTGTCAAATATATGCTAACAATTAAACCATTACTTGAACGTATAAGAGGAAAATGCAAGAAAGCAGAGAGAACGTGACAAGCAATTACGAATTACACGTGCACAACAGCCTCCAGGGTTATGGCTTACCAATCGATAGTCAGTCTGGTTTCTTACCTGATTTACAAACATTTTCCAATAATAAAATTGACTACGTTATGGGATGATCCAAATGAGCTTGTGGATAGATTAAAATTGTTAATGGCAAGTAAGGTAGCTGGTAATAACTCTAATGAAAACAGATTATAAGTATTCTTGAAGAGTTAGAGAAGCTGATATCATTGAATAAACTGATTAGACATAGTGATGCAGTATCATTAGCACGATGACTCTCGACAAATTCGGACGTAATTTAACACATCCCTATCATCTAGCAAAAAAGCTTAAAGAGAAAATGCTTTGAAAGATATTCCTGAAAAGACTTTGTATGGTTACATGAATATAATGTTGACTTGCGAAAAGGGTTCATCAAGGTATCTTTTTATAAATGGTTTAAAATTTGACTATTATATGTTTCCTATTAAGATTGGAATAATTGAATATGTTAACATTGACTCACCTGTAAAAACTTTTATTAACAAAAAAGAATATACAGTACCAAGCGATTTACTGCAGCAAGAGTTAAAATTTGATGATAAAATTACGTTTTTAGGAGATAAACTTAAATCACATACTAAAATATCTGTTGAGTTTGTAATTAAATATCCTATTTCATAGGTTTGGTATATAGATACATCTTTGTAATTTTTAGGTTAAGTATAGTTAGTAAAACGTAGTATTGTAATTTTATGTAATGTTAGTAGCAAATTAAATGTAGCCTATTTTGATTCACCCTGTATATGTGGTTTAAATAAATTAATTTAATATACAGGGTGTTTTATTATTTAATATTCAATAATTGTAAGATTAATATAATAATAAGGCTCTTCACCCGCGTCTAAGCCCCAGGTCTACACTAGGCCCGGTGCTTAAGCGCAGGGGGCCCCTCCCCACATGTTAGGTTAGACATTTGACAAGTGACATTTTACAGCCGTCATTATTTTAACGCTTGTGTAAGACCTTAAGATACATCTCATCCCGTAAGCTAAATTTCTTAAGTCACGTGGTTCGCGAAATATGACAGTTGAGCAGGTGGCATTTGACAGGTGACAGGCTCCATTTTTTAGCGCTTGCGTAAGACCCTAAGATGCAACTCATCCACGTAAGCTAACTTTTCCAAAGTCACATGGTTTTTGACATATGACAGGTGACATTTGACATTTGACAGGTGACAGGCGCCATTTTTTAGCGCATGCGCAGTACTCTAAAATAAGCCTCACCCAAGATTCCTAATTATTGTATGACGTCAAGATTTCGAGATAATAAGCTCCTCCGGAGGCGGTGGGCGTTGAACATATCATCTTACCCTACTCATATAATTTATTGCATTATAACAAACTCATCTTTGCTGGTTAGTAATAACCATAATAACATCAGCAAGTTTTCGATGGTTCAATGATTCATCAACAACAGCCTTTAAAAAACAATTAAGGTAACGTTTCGTTTAAAGGGACTTCCATACAGACGTGTGAATCACTGTGGAAAACATTATATTAATAGATATTCTTGATGAGAAATGAGAAGTGTCATGGCTTAAATACTTATTTTGGCACTTTAACTTTAACTAACATTTTTTAGTACTAATGAACTTAATCAAAGATCCTCCTAGGCAGATAAATCTAGTTATTTTAAAGATATTTAAATAAATCGTGTGTTCACGCTCCTCTCTTTTCAGTCGATAAACAAATGATCATTAAAATAAAGCAATTAATTTCACATCACATTACAGAAAACACGCATGATTAATAGAACACCATAGCTCGACCATTACCTTAATTTAAATTCTTTTTTAAAGACTAAAGTTGTTTCATTCTTCGACCATAACGATCAATACAAATTAGATCAAAATTACCTATCTTTGAAAAAAACGGAGATTCTCTCACAATAAAAAAGCACATAAAATCGATCTAACGGTAATCCATCTCCTTCGTGAAGCAGGTGGGAATTCTACCTTTTCTACCTGCCTAAGGAGCTGATGGCTCATTGTTGTCGGCCCTATTGTCATGCATGTTTATATGTACATGCTGAAAATTGAGATTATCGGTTTTCGGGTGTAGGGTTATCGATTTTGCATCGGCGACATATGAAGGATTTTTTGGGTAAATTGTCGTTTGCTTATAATCAGTGCTGTAGAAATTTAAAATGATACAGTATTGGAAATTTAAAAATTAATTTAAGCAAAGCATATGCAAATGTTTGTTGCAACCGAAAAATACGTACAAATCACTATACTCCAAAACATTTAAACGGTGGCAAATCTTATTATTTTTTGTAAATTCGGACTTTTTATGGCAATAAACATGTATCAATCTGTTGTTCGAAATAGTTTGAAATTATTTGTTACATTGTAAGGACTATGTTAAGACATATTAAAAAAGACTGGAAACTGAACATACAGGATCATTCAACCAGGAGTGAACAAGCCCTATTTGTAGCTTTCCTTTTATTAAAAAAATATGAACCAGCTATCTTGTGAATTTTTCTCGCACAAGCGGGAAGAACATAATTTTAGTTAAAATTAAAAAAAATACGACACGAAATTAATCCTTTTCCTTAATGGAACACCTTATTTATCGATTTGTTTTTGGAAACGTCTCATTTTTTGCATTATTTTTTTTATAAAAATGATTTTATATTTATTTTTAACTACAGAGTTACTTAAATTTCAATAAAAAATATGGTATTGGAATGGGAAAAAAGGAAAATATATTGAACCTCAAAATTATTAGAATTGTTCTGTTAAAAATCCTAATACTAAAAATTAATGTTTTCTTTTAACCAAAACCAAAAGTAGAAATAAATACTATACTTTGAGAGAATATAAACTTTTTTATATTTTTGCATCTCAGGCATTTATTGTTACCTTTTTTGCTTTCTAATTTAAATAGAAAATTTCTAAATACTAAATTCTTTTTATTGAAACATATCGAAAAACGAGATGCTTTCAAACACAAATCAAACAATAAGGAGTTTCTTTAAGAAAATGTTAATTTTCTATGGTATTCCTTTTATTTCAATTAAAATAATTTTCTTAGGTATTCTTCAGGATGCTACGAAAATTACTACACAAGAGGGCTTTTTTCCATAGTTTTTTAAATATAAGAAGGCACAAATATGGATGGCCCTGTGCAGTCCCCAGCAATCCCCAAAACAATACAATATATATATATATATATATATATATATATAAACTTATTATTAAAGTAAATATTTCTGTGAAAATAGGAATAATATTGGTTACGTAAAGCCTCCCAAACTAGTATCAGAGATAATTTAAAACATTTGATCCCACGCGGATTACAGAACTGTTTCTATTTTCCCCTAACTGTAAAACTGTACCCTACCCGTTACGGTTAATATACGCAATTTAAAATGGGTTAGAATAGAACAGCACTAATTCTTATTCTGGACCTCGACCATTAGGTCAAATCTTGACAAAGCTTTTAAAAACTTAAATATTAGCTCCAAAGTAAAATTCCTAAATTAATATCCAATAACCTACCCCTACCTAAATGTTTAAAAAAAAAAGATTAACGCCATCAGTCTGAAATAACCTGGATAGTTTTGCGACGAATACCATCTACAGCCATTTAAGACCATTGCGTGGACCTCCATATTTGTACATATTTTATTTAAGGATCGATGTAAGAAAATTTAATTTGGGGAACACATCATTCTAATACCTATATAGTGGGCATATCCAAATTGCGGCCCAAAAAGGCAAGTATTTTTTTCCAGTTTAAGTATGGAAAAATTGCGGCCCAAAAATGTTTGGAATAAATTTAATTTCATTAAGCCCGGGCAAAATTGCGGCCTAAACGGCAAATTTGACTGTTCCTACTTTTAGTGATTTATCACTTCTGAAATATAATTAGGGAAAATAAATAGCCCCTTTAACTAACCAGAACTGAGGGCTTTTAAATTTGTCTTAATTATCCCTACGTACAAGTTATTAACAAAATTTTAATAATTTTCAATATGGTATTTATAAACGGGCCGCAATAATTCCATCCTGTTTGGAAAGCAGGTTTATGCGGGATTATGCAGATAACTTTTTCACAGGACCTTTGAATTGGAGCAAAAAATATTGTTACCTGCTTAAAAACACAATAACGTTCCCTGTCTCGAAAAAGTCTACCAGTATTCATCATTTATAATATAGTTATGACCGGTCAAGTTCTGCGGAAAAAAAAATCATTTGACCTTGTGGGCGTTACTTTTGTAAAAGATCTTAATTGACACAAGCCTATTGTATCCATAGTCACAACAGCTTCCAAAAAGCTCAGATTTCTCTTTGTAGCCAGAAAGCATTTCGTCTTTTATAATCCGTATAATCGCTATGTATGCCAAATCAGACCCTGCTTTAAATATTGTTCCGATGTCTGGAGAAGGGATCTTGGTCTTATTAATGACTTTACTCTGACAATAAATCTTCCTTTCATTGCCCAACGAAGAGCAGAGGTTGCATTTTTACGACTAGTACTTAGAGAAATTTTCCAATAGTATTCCTCCCCTAATGGTTCCTAATAAAGTAAAACGATATGCCACTTTCAGGCATACCTTTAAAGGCCAACTGGAGAGGCCCCGAACTTAGCACTATATTCCTTTATCCTCAAAGTGTATAGATTGTGGAAGCATCTGCCTATAGAAGCCTTTCCTTTTTTCCGAACCTTCAAATCTTTAAGTCACGTGACAATAAACTGTCTCTTACTTACTTAAAGCTAATTTAAAACTTCAACCTTAATTTTTTAATATACTACCGCCTGCGTACATCAAAAATGATGTATGGAACCAACACCTTTTTATAAAAAAAACAAAGTAATTAAATGTTAATTTTAACCTTTTCCCCATTTCGCCCTCACTGTCCCTAATATACTCTTATACATTGTTGACAACGGTATTGAAGCTTTACCTATTGTAATATTAATTCACTGTAGCGGCATGACACACGAGACATATCGGAGCTTTAGAATAAAAAGCTCTTTGGATTCTTTAAGAAAAATACCCACGGAGGTGTGTCAGAAACGTATTGAAATGTCACTGGCCCACATTGCAATTTTTAAATTGTGGAATTCGTACTTCGTTACAAACGATTAACGTTGCTAATAATGGAAATATACAACGTGTCCACAAAAAAAAGAAATAAGCAATTTTTTTATCGAAATTTCTGATTTACGTAAAGTTAAAAAATAACCCGTATTTGATGAATGATTAAAGTGTGAATGGGGCTTGTTCGCACAATTAAATTTGGTACGTCGCATGGTTCATTGTTAGGATTTATCTGATTGGTTTTTATCGACTAATATTAATAGTATTGGCTGCTTTTTACAAAATAAGAAAATTATCAGCATTTCGTTGACAAATTTGTCACCGTTTTAGACATGAAAAAAAAAAAAAAAATTAAATCTGTAAAAATAAAAGAACTATTTCTAATTTTTTTACACAATGTTACAAATATTATATATTTGGTATGATAAGACACATTAAATAATACCTTAGTGCTAGGCGAAAATAAACAACTATTATTTAAATTAACGAAGATTAAAGCTACACAGTTATCCTTATTTTACTAACATACAACCATTTTCATTTTTTTACGTTTTTTCTTTTATTTTTTTATTGCTAAAATAAGAAAAGCCCATATCTCTAATAGCTAGAGATACCTCACAGATTATCTTATGTATGACGCCTAGCTTTGAACATTTTTTGACAATTTATTGGTTTTTTAATAAAATTCTATGCCACATTGCCGAAATATCTCGGACAAGAACAATTATGTAAATTGAAAATATTTGGGGCTTATTCTTTTACGAATATTAATTTTGTATTTTAAAATTTTACATTACTATATGATTTGATTAAACCTAATTCAAATAGGAATATTTTTTTCTTTTTTTTTTCTTTTTATCAAGAGTGTGAATATTATTTATATACAGTGTAAATGTCACCGACCCATTTAAAGTTGTCTTATGGTTAAAGGCAAATTTTGCTGAATTATATAACAAAATTTGGTTAAAAAACGTGGTGACTAAAAGAAGTATTATTTTTTGTATCAATAAGAATTTTTGGTTAGCTTGACGTCTCCTCAGATTTATTTACGTTTAGCAAAGGATCTTGCACAATTCCTTATGGAAAATAGGTCTTGGTCAATTTTTTTAAATCTCGGCAAATTAATAATTCTCAACACGCTGATTAAAAGTCCTAATGCAGACGAAACCCGATAACCCCTCCAACCTTCTTCCCCCCAAAATCCCCCGCAAAGGTCAGGAAGATGCATTTGATTGATTAAGGGATATTACCCTTGATCAGATTACCGTTTTTAATGCCCTTCAGAGTCTTGATCCAAGGAAGGGTGCCATTAACCGTTATATTTAACCTTTCATTGTCAACAGGAGACTTTCCAGATCGGTGGAAAAGTGCTATGGTTGTACCGATTTTTAAAAATGGCCAAAAAAAAACGATGTTAAAAACTACAGACCAATAAGTAAAAACTCCATAATTCCCAAAGTGTTCAATTCAATTTCTTTAATTTAGTAAAAAAACATTGTCATTTTGCAGCAACATGGCTTTTTCCGGGGTCGCTCACTGGAAACAAATTTATTCTTATTCTGTGAATACTTACATCATCACCTGGATGAGCGAACGCAGTTGGATGCTGTCTACACCGACTTCAGTAAGGCATTTGACAAGATCAGTCATAATATATTACTAACTCGCCTTGCTGAGGTCGGTGTGGGTGGAAACCTTCTAAGGTGGGTAGAATCTTCTATCAAAAATCGTTCTCAGTATGTCTCTGTCCAGGGTTTCTGTTCAAAATCATTTATTACCACTTCCGGTGTACCCCAACACTTGGACCGTTATTTTTCGTCATTTACCTTAATAATATAAAATCTTGTTTTCAGCACTGTGACTACTTACTTTATGCTGATGATTTGAAGGTATATTCTTCCATCTCAAGTCTAAGCGACTGCAGTAAATTGCAAAGCGATTTAAATCGCTTGAGTAGATATTGTGATCAAAATAGCCTATTTTTGAATTTGGATAAATGCACATCAATTACATTTTCTCGTAATCAAACTCAGTTTAATCATGTTTATCACTTAAAGAATGTCCCGTTAAAAAAGGTGGATAACATTCGGGATTTAGGCGTAATTTTTGATTCCAAGCTTATTTTTGACTTGAATGTTGATGCAGTTGTAAGCTCGGCTTTAAGAATGCTGGGTTATGTAATTAGAAAGTGCAAGTTATTTAAAAATAACAAGCCAATTATTTCTTTATATAACTCTTTTGTTTTAAGTAAATTAAATTTTGCTGCTGTTATTTGGAACCCTAGACAGAGCACATACAGTGAGAGGCTTGAAAGTATACAAAACAAATTTATACAATTTATTGCCTTTAAACAAAATTTTATTATCGACAATGACGATATCACTCTTGCACGAACTCATTTTCATCTAAAGTCACTATGTGACCGCAGATTTGCCTTCGATGTTATATTTTTGTATAAAATACTAAATAATATCATACAGTGCTCTTGCATACTGCCAAAAATATTTCTTAATGCTACCCAGAGCTCTCTAAGGGTAAACGAATTATTTTTCCTACCATTCAGAAACACAAGTACGGATCAGAATTCACCTCTCTGCAGAATAATAAGAAATAGTAATATGTGTGCCGATCAAATAGTCATTAACTCAAATAAAAGCTATATTAAAAAATATTTAAATCCATAGAGGTGACTTCCTGTACTTTGCCTTCTGTTTCTTTTTTATCCTTTTTTTAATAAGTTTTTAAATGTTTTTACCACATTTGTGGTCTTTAGCATTAGTTTTCATTTTGAATATAATTACATTTTTGAAGGAATGCTTAATATTGTAAACCCGTGGATACCCTAGTGGGTATTTACGTACCTGTTGTACTCCCTTTGTCCAGGAATAAATAAATAAAAATAAATAAATAAATTATAAGTCAATTGCCTTACCGAAATATTTTTTTAAAATCTTTTTGACAGCTCACGAAGGATTTTTCATATACATATATAATATATGCTAGACATATACATAATATACATAATATATATGCTCCTAAGTACCAGAGTACCGTGAGTGCCGGGTTTTCCGATGTTTAATCCATCTTTTTCCCCGGTTCCGTCAACGCTGTCCAAGCACTGAAACATGCAAATATTGCATTTCACAGTACCTTTTAGACAACGCGGCAGTGCCACCACGGACGTTATTTTAAATAACTACTACCTAAATATGTCTCCCCGTCGGGGAATTGAACCCGGATCGCTGGCACGGCGGGCCAATTTCCAATTTCATAATGCTTTATTATTTTTAGGTATTTACATTACAATTACATATTACAATACATTTATATATTTCATTTTCTTCTTCTGGCTCAGGATAGAAAAGACAGCACAGCCGAGGCTCTGACCACTACGCTACCGAAGAGACAATTCACAATTAAACGATTTTACAACCCGTAAACAGAAAAAAATCACATGGCAGTCCTTTATCGGTGGTGAGAAGGAACTGACTATGTGGGTGGCTATAGGTTCGACTACAGTATTAAATACTTCGGTAACGCAATTGACCAATATAATCAGTCAACCGCATCCTCTTGACCTTGGGGGGGGGTGAGAGAGTAATTGGATTTCGTGCCCATTGACACCCTTGATAAGCGTGTTGAAAACTATCAATTGCTATAAGGATTGTGCGGGTCCTTTGCAAAAATTCAGGTAATTTTGAACTGTTTTTTTCTAGAATTAAAGATTTTTTGCTGTTTAGTGGATAAATCCCATTGATGCATTGCTCTTGATTAATAAACATTAAATAGTTTTTAAATCATTTTATATTTGTTTGATCAAATAATTATTTTATAAAATTTCGGTTCTTTCCTTGCCGCTTTTATTTCATGGGTCATCTAAGTAAAATTGGCTTCGCTTTTCCATGTTATCGTTTTATGCCACTTTTTTTATTCGCAATTACTTTTCACCTTCAAAGACAACATAAATACAATGTGAAAATGTATATACTAGTTACCAGTGTGCAAAGGTATTATCTGCTAATAGTTTTCATTTATAAATATTTATAAGCAAGGCTGTAATAATAGTGATTTTTTAGGTTAAATTTAATCATGTAAATTAGCGACTTTACTGGTTATATTGCCTTGAACTATATTTTTATTAAACGTTATACAAAAACAAAGTTTTTACCAGCGGAAATGTGCAAAAAATATTTATTAATTAAATCCGGTATATAAACTTTAGGTGTTGCTGGATAAATTAAACGAATGAAAAACATGCTGACCAAGAAGAAGCCAAGGTAACAAAGAGTTGAGTGTACCTGTAGTTTTTAAACAAGAAAAAAACGTCTCATTAAGTCCCTCCATCATCTCCGTCAAAAACTAGGTGTGTTTATTGTTCCCAGAAGATAATTTGATAAAGGAGGGCTGATGAGTCTAAAAGGGGGACTTTCTTTAAAAAAGGAGGACATTGACAATTAAACCATAATTTTTTAATCTAATTTACTTTATTCTAATTATATTTAGCTGAGCTGCCAATTTTTTCACAAAGATCTTGATTTTTTAAACAAATAATTATAAAAATCTTCACATGACATGCTTTTGAAGTTGTATTAAACATGAATAAATCATTTAACTGACTCCACATTTAGTCCCAGTGCTCCACTAAGTATTAATCAGCGAAAACACTCCACATTCGCCTTGTGTCCGCTTGCATGCATGAAACTAAATCGTAATATTTTAGGTTTTCGTTTTCTTTTAACAATGCCATCCACTCGTACATCAAAAGGAGGGTATACGATAGGAAAGGGAGGACGGGAGAACAAAGTATTAAAAGGGAGGACATGTCCTCCTTTTGGATACCATTTGGCAACCCTAGGTCTGTTTGTCCTAATTTAGAGTGGAAGAATATATGACTCAGTGGTATTGCTCTCATACTTGCCAGTTCGCCTCAATCAAAACAACATATCAGTAACAGTGCAGATGATGAACTATCACATCTTGTTGACAAAGAAGAGACTATAAGTACTGCACTCAATAAAGGAGTTTTCCTTGCTACCATTGCCTGTAAGTGCATTCTTTAATAATGTATATCATTTTTATAATAGGCAGAATAAAATATTCCAAGTTACAAATTTTAAATTTTCAAATATAATCTCCGAAGAGCATGAATTATTGCCGGTAATTTTTTAAGTACATGAATTTTTTGAAAATTATCAGTCGCGAAGCGACGAGGGATAATTTTTTCTTAAAAATTCGTGTACTCGACAAATTTCCTGCAATTAAATCAAGCACGTGAGGAATCGGTAAGAAAATTTTATACCTGAATTATATTTAAAATAAAAAAAATTGTCAATATTATTTTAATATTATTATTGTTTATTATATGATAGCTGTCATGTGCCAGGAAATTTCCACTTATTAATTTTAAGTTTACATGCTCATGTGGATAAAAAAAAATCAAAAAAACTTGCTGGTTACCATAGTAACAATGTCGAAGTAAAGCATCTGACTGGTTGAAAATGACTGATATAAAATGTGCAAACTGCATTGCCACTATTACAAGAATTTGACGGTTAACCTTTGATGCTCACGTCGCTTTAATTGTCTGTCGTTTTTAGTAGTTATGACGATAAAATTAATAACTTTAATAAAAAAAAAACAAGTATTTAGTTAAATAATTTTAAAACTAAGTTCTAATAACTTTCGCCTTCCATGTTTGTAAAAATTTCCTTAACGGCGATGATTGTGTTTCCAAAAATGGTCCCGTGTTTCTGTGGTGATTATTATTTCCTCCTCTACCAATTATTTTCTACTTCCATGTATACTTAGTATATAGTTAAAAATTGGTGTTTCTCTTTGTATATTAAGAAGCATATAAAGTGGAAGCTTTTATATACCACCTTTACAGCTGAAAACAGAACATGCGACTTGAAGATTTTTTTGGCAGTTTCTGCATAAATGTGCAAAAAATCTATAAGCTTTAATGGAGTGGAATTGGCAATTTAAAAAGGCATAACTGTACTAATGTGCAGATAATGATCCTCTGTGGATAACGCAGAGACACAATCATCGGGATTTCGGCATAAGTGTAAAGGGGTCTGAGGGCACTTTAAAACTAAACGTCGGTATTACTATAAGAAGTTTTAATCCATCAATATAAGGCAAAAACCGTGGTAAAAGCAAAATAAAACTTCTGCCCATAATGCAGGAATTGTTTACTTTACTTTCTTTGGAGAAACTCAAAAGAAGCTGTGCATGAGTAACCCATCGAAGATATGGCCGACCCTATTAACAAAATTATAGCATCCTTTACTGCCCCTCCTAGAAAAACACTTTAAAAAACTATTACGCTATTTTGACCGAGTGGTTGTGTTATATTCTTTGATGTGATGTCCAAAGTCTTTATATTAAATTAATTTAAATTTAGAACAATAATGTAAGCTATATATAAAAAAACATTTTACACTGAATTACCAGCGCATAGCCGGAAAATTTTAATATGCATATCGTATTACATTACAACTTGTTTATATAGCTATTTGATGCGCACATTTTTTTTAAAGAATAATAACAAAGCCACTACGTCAGCATAAAAGTATCCTAGGGTTATGTATTTCATTTGCAAGAATAACATTTTTGTAAGTACTTGTTTTTGTAAAGAATTTTTTTTATTCTTCGTAAATGTAAAATCACATAATATCTTTGATAATTTAATTAATGTGTAATACACTATTGGGCATTGGACAAAAATTAAAATTATTTAAGTTATGTAACACCATCCTGTATTTATAATTAAAAAGAGAGTTATTTGTCATTTTTGACTGACATAAGGCGTCACGCATAGCCAACCGCATTTTAGAAAATATAAAAATTTATACATTTTAAAGAACAACATTTAAACAAAATTACCTTTTAATTATTGAACAACTTAATTAACAGTACTTGAAAAAATGCTAATTTTGCTGTTATGCGGTAAAGATCGGCCTTTTTTACCCAACATATTTGTAAAAATCTAAAGTTTCAATTTTGGCCATTTTAAATATGTTCTTATTTTGTGGCGGATTCATGTTTCAGTTTGTTTTATTTGGGTTACCCGCCTTTCTACTTTTTGGAAAATGGGACCCTCTTGGTCCGGGTCCCGGGGTATACGGGCTGACCCTGTCCAGCCCTATTGACCCTTATGAACTTGCAGATCGCCTGCAACAAAAAAGAAGAAAACCCCCCAAAAAAATACAAATATTAGTCTACGTTTCGGTGGCAAGTCGGCCACCGTTCTCAAGACAGAAACTAAAAAAAATTAAACTAAATTTTAAGAAGTTTTTGGTTTAAAAACTTAGGAAATTCTGATAGCTGCTTAGCTTTTTAATGACGTTTTGTCATAAGTGACACTAGGTTATTGGACTGGTGTATGTATAGTATTTAAAAAGACCAGAAAGGTGGCTGATATGGTGTGTTAATTGATTTTAAGTTTACCTGGTTCCCCATAATAGACTACCCATTTTCATTGCGCAGTAATTGTTAAAACTTAATGAAACTAACATTTTATTACACTTAATTACCATTCACTCCTTGAAATTTACTATAACATATGACTTATCCAAACATTAAAAAATTACGTCTTTTAAGTAAGTGCCATTAACTTCAATGCACTTTTCAAGATTTGACAAGAAATGATTCATGACACGATGAAGGAAAACCTGATCTATTCACCGGACCCCTTCAGGAATTCGGACTTTAAAATCTTGGATGTTTTCTGGACGAGCTGCAAAAACCTTTGACTTTAAATTACTCCACAGAAAAAAGTCTGGTGCAGTTAAGTCCGGGGACCTTAAAAGCCGATTTAAATCCCCACATAGTGAAATGAGTCGGCCATTAAACACTTCTCGCAGAACTCTTTTAAGAGTTTTTAGCGGTATAGTTGGATCATTTTTAAAATAAAAAATCGGTGCCCTTTGAAAAGAAAAAAAATAATAAAAAGTAGCAAAAAGGTTTAATTTTTATGGTCGGTCGCCTTTGCTTTTTATATGGTCTATTATTAAAGACACGTGCGGGAAGCGGCACATTATAAAAAGCAAAGGCAGCCGCAGTTCAACCTAAATCTTTTTTGCAACTTTTTATATTTTTTTCTTTTAAAAGGGCGCAGAAGTTTCATTTTAAAAATGATCCAACTATATATACTGTCGCTTCATCTTCTTCTATTAAGTTACTCTTTATGTTTTCACGCAAAAAAAACTCGTTGTTAAACTGAATAATCTATGAGAGTTAAAACTAAACATTAAATTATGTGTTCAAGCCTAATGATGCTTTATTAGAAAAATGACCTTTTACGAAAATTAATTTTTCCTAGTTTTGTGACAGGTGCCTACTCGATTAAAAATATATTAATTTAAATCCCAAAGGCTATAGAAGATAATAATATTAAAAAACGTACTGACTTATCTCATATAGAATTGATTTCAATATCAAAATAGATAGTCTATTATGGGAACCCTGTATTTATAATAAAATCAAGTCTTTTTTTACATCAATAATGAATTGGTAAAAAAACAAATGGCAAGTACCAAAAAAGATCTTTAAACTTGCCATGTTCATTGAATTTTTGCCTTTTTATGCGTATTTTAATCATTTATTTAAAAACATGCTGCGTTTGCACCACAATATTTTTTTTTCTTTAATAATACAGGTGAGCTTATGAACTAGAATTCAGTTATTTTTGCGCGTTGAGCGCATCATTAAATGTTTTAACATAAAAGATAAAAAGTCGTTTAAAATGGCAACATCAATAAACATCGCAAATTTAAGGGTTTTTTCTTGGTACTTGCCATTCTATCTTTTTTACCAACTCATTGTAAATATAAATAAAGATACCGGAACTTATTATAAATATAATCAAATGGCCCTAACTGAAACTTTGAATTTTCAAAAATATGATAGGCAAAGAAAGACCGATTTTTTCCCACCATCTTAGAAAATAAAAAAAAAACATTAAACAGGCATGTTTTACAATATCCGCACGTATGGAAAAACATGTTTACGAATTTTCACTTGATTTCTCGAATCTCATCTAAATTTACCGATTTTTATCAAAATAAAGGTTGCTAAACTCGGATTCTTTGTAATTCTAAATATTTATTTTGTTTTCGGTTTTGATACCAAAAATAAGACAAGGTCGTGATTTTATCTCCTGCTAACTTCGGATTTCTGTTTGAATGCGCTTTATATTAAGTACCGACAAAAAAATATAAAATGCATCCGGAATAGAGGCATATTATGAGAGCAAGTACATATTTATTAAACACAGAATTTAATTTCCAATAGGCAATTATGAATTAATTAATGAAAAATATCTGCAAGAAGTATATTAACTTTTGCAACTATTTTATTTTGGTATATTAACAACCTTTAAAAATTGTATTTTTCTAATTCTTGCAAATGCAAATTTAAATGACAGAGCTTTGATCAAACGTTATCTTAGAATGCAAGGTGGATTTTTTAAACATTAAGATGTGTACCCCAGACGGGTTTGTCAAATTGCGGCTCAAATCATCAGGTAGGTAAAAATAATAGCCAAATTGCGCCCCAAAAATTTAGCCTCAATTAAATATCCAGTTAATAAATGATTACCTGGTTTGACCCAAACAGGATGGAATTATTGCGGCCCGTAATAAATACCATATTGAAAATTATTAAACTTTTGTTAATAACTTTTACCTAGAGATAATTTAGACAAATTTAAAAGCCCTCAGTTTTGGTCGGTTATGGTTAGTTCTGGTTAGTTAATGCGGCTTTTTATTTTTCCCAATTATATTTCAGACGTGATAAATCACTAAAAGTAGGAACATTAAACTTTTTCATTTAGGCCGCAATTCTGCCATGGCCTTATCAAACGTAGGAATAATTTAAAAGCATTTAGTTCTGTTCGGTTATGGTTAGTTCTGGTTAGTTAAAGCGGCGTTTTATTTTCCCCAATTTTCAGACATGATAAATCGCTAAAAGTAGGAACAGTAAAGTTTTCTCAAAATCTCAAAAATTGTCACAAACGTTTTTATCCATCGTTTTCACGTAGAGTACCTTCGAGTTCGTTCTTTTCTAATGTGAATTGTAAATTAAATTTACAAAAAAAAATGTCCTGGTTTCCGGAACTCTTTCTCCATTATTTCTAATTTTCATTTAACGCTGAAAATGTGCATCCGCGCCATATTTTTGGTCGCGCCGGAGTCAAAACCGAGCACTCACACTAAACAATTATTTTTAAGGTATTAAATATTAATTAAAATTAAAAATATATATATATATATATATATATATATATATATATATATATATATATATATATATATATATATATATATATATATATATATATATATATATTCAGAATACTTTAAAAATTAATTTCCGTTGAATATTTCACTCATGTAAAAATTTTCACATAAGACACGTTAAAAATAAAAAAAATTCAGCGGAAATTTCACGTTGCCTAGACAACGTGGTATTTCCACTTACTTACAAACACAGAACAATCGAACCCGTTTGTTTGTATTGTCAATTAGAAACATCAAAATCAGTCAAAATGAGTCGATTTGGTCATGTACACCATCAGGGCCGATCCTAGCGGGGGGCAAGATGGTGCACAGCACGTGGGCGGCCCCAAATTAGGGGCGGCCAAATTATCATCAACCAATTAGGAAACAAAAGGTTTGTTCCAACAGTCGAAAAACCGTCACCGAACGATCACGCTCATGTGCAGTGATTAAAGTGCGTTCCAGCAGAGACGTGATGGTTATCGGACGATCCTGTTTGTATACCAACAAACTTGGGATCGTTTAGTTACGGTTTCAGAACGCTAATACTGATACATGACCTATTGAAAACTGTTTGGGTTGACTTCGCATTGAACATCTTGGCACTGGATTTTTAATTTTTAACAGCTGTTTCATGTTTATTGTTCATACTTATTTCATCTTTCATATGTTTACTGTTATGGTAGATTATGCAGAAAAGTTAAGTTAATTTAAGTTAACAAAAACTATGTTATTATAAATTAAGACATTTGTGTGAAAACATCCAATCAGTTTAAAAATAACAATAAAATTTAGCATACGAAGGGCAAATCACTGTTAATAGGGTTTTCGTGATTTCTATTTTATTGAATCACTCTCTGGCACCTGTCCGGTAATTTGTTAACTTGTTAAATAAATATTTGTATAAAAAATATACAATTTGTTACATTTTTTTATGCGCATAGGAAAGACGAGTTTCTGTAAGCCTATTTTATGATGTTATTGTGTGGAGTTTAATTATTTTAAAAAGGAAACTTTTATTTCATTTTATAATAAGGTTAAAAAATTTAAATAAGTTAAGAAAGTTAAAGTTTTTATCTTTTTAACTTAACTTAATTTTAATTCATGTGTATAATTAAAACCATTTGATCACATAATTTATATTTCTTGTGGACTTTAACTTATTTTAACTTTAATTTAATTTTTCTGCATAACCTAACTTTATTTAGCGAATAGCGTGCAACGTGCTTTAGCATTTTCTATTTCCTCGCTTGTTTACTTATTCAAAAACATTAATTTTTAACCCCTTCATCGTATGTTTCACTACGAGTCAAAGGATGAATATATTGCAGAACCTAAACAACAATTTAAAGTTTGTTTTTATTATCAAATTTTGGATATTGCCATCAACTCAGTAAGTGAACGTTTCGATTTGTTGGTAAGCTGCTTCTCATTATTCGTTTTTACTAACTTTTCATTCAGAAGATACCGACAATCTCAGAAAAAGTTGCTTTGATTTAGATATTAAACTTCAAATAAATAAAGAAGGAAAAACAGAAAGGGACTTAGACGGTATAGAATTGCACAATGAACTGCTATCTTTTCGAGATCTATTTCCCAACGTTTGCAGGCTGAAGCCAATAGAAATTTTAAATCATATTTTAAGTCAGGATTTAACACCATATTTCCCCAATTTATCCATAGCACTTAGAATTTTTTGACTATACCAATCAGTGTTGCTTCGGGTGAAAGAAGTTTCTCAAAATTAAGTTTAATTAAAAATTACTTAAGATCAACAATCTCACAAGACAGACTTATAATTTAGCTATCTTTTCCCTATTGAAAGCGATATATGTGAAGCGCTAGATGTTTCAGGTATAATAGATGAATTCGCTTGTAAGAAAGCTCGAAAAATATGTTTATAAATTTTTTAAAAATTAAAAGAAATTTAATTTCCTTTTTTACTTTCGTTGTCTTGTTAAGTTTTGTAAGTTATTTTTGAGATATAATATCGTCTGGTTACTGGCTACCATGTATTGTAGTTGCAGATTGTATTTTGTGACACTAAAATACATATTTTAACATGTTTGTTTTCTTCATTTTCATCAAAATTTAAACCATATTTATGAAAAGGGCGGCCAATTTTAGTTTGCACGTGGGCGGCCGACGGTCTAGAATCGGCGCTGTACACCATGAAGAAATAGGTAAAGTAATTAAAAAAAAACGATTTTAGTTATAGTTTTAATTATGTCCCATATTTCTCCATTCTAGAAATATTCTCTCTAAATACCGCTCGTGCATAAAAATTAACCAGACAATTTTCATTCAAGCTTGTTATACAATACGAATTATAAATAACAAGCTTTCATAAAAATTATCTGTAATTTTTAAGCACTCGTATTTGGTATTACCCCCGAAAATTTACCTTAAAGTTAATTTTCTAATAAGCTAGAGAATTATTAATTAACAAAATTGTTTCGAAATTTTCTCTTTATTGTGCATTATTTTTCTTTTTAAATAATTGTAAAAATTTTTCGCTTTGTGGAGCCCTTTTTATATGCATGCTTAATAAGACCACGCCATAAGAGTTTAATAAATTTAAATTATTTGTTTATAATAATTTTATAACTTTGACACTATTATAAACAAGGGATTAAAATTTATTAAACTTTTATGGCGTGATCTTGTTAAGTATGTATATAAGAAGGGCTCCACAAAGCAAAAGATTTTGACGAAACTTTTAAACCAGTCATTTTTAACCAATCAGATGCTTTATTTCGACATTGTTACTATGGTAACCAGCAAATTTTCTGAAAATTTGTCATCCACATGAGCATGTATGTAGACGTAAAATTAATAAGTGGAAATTTCACGGCACATTACAGCTATCATATAATTAGACAATAATAATATTGACAATATTTTTTATTTACTTACTTTATAAGTTGGAAATATTACAACAATTTTTGCAAACCGCAACATTTCTTTTCAAAGCAAAACACCCACACAGTGTTAGTGACAATTTAAATAACGACAAACGTCAAAATTCGCATTACACACAGCCTTCTATTTATTTGTAGATAACATCCAAATAAATTAATATAATTCCGGTATAAAATTTTCTTACCGAATATCCCCACAATATTTTTAAATAAAATTATCTCTCGTCGCTTCGCAACTCGTGAAAATTTTCAAAAAATTCATGTACTCAAAAAAATTCCGGCAATAATTCATGCGCTAGGGAGATTATATGTGACAATTATTTAACCTTTTTTTTAATCTACAATAAAGACGAAATTTCAAAACAATTGTGTTAATTAACAATTGTCTAACTTGTTCAAAAATTAACTTTGAGGAAATTTTCAACGGAAATTAATTCGTTGGAGTGTCTGAATACATCATAGTTTTTTTAAATTTTTAATTATTATTCAATACCTTAAAAAGAATTTAGTGTGACGTGCTCGGTTTTGACTCTGAGCGCGCAACCAAAAGTGTCGCGCTGAGACCCATTTTCAGCGTTCAATGAAAATTAGAAATAATGGAGATATAGTTCCGGGACCCGGGACATGTTTTTTGGAAATTTCCTTCTCTCAAGGATCTTTTTTGCACTTTCCGCTATCTCTTATGGTTTTTGAGTTGTTATCAAAAATCGAAATGGCTTCTTTTCTTTTCGTTTTTTGTTAAAAGCAATAATTACAATTTTTATTGGCAGAAAAAAAAATCCTCAAAATGCCTTTCTCAAATTTGCATTCCCCGTCGAATGAGCAATGGCTCATATTTTTCCAATAATAATTTGGGAAAAAATGTTTTATA
Source organism: Listronotus oregonensis (assembly GCA_019359885.1). Taxonomy (NCBI): domain Eukaryota; kingdom Metazoa; phylum Arthropoda; class Insecta; order Coleoptera; family Curculionidae; genus Listronotus; species Listronotus oregonensis. The sequence continues at coordinate 96,383 of JAHBCN010000622.1, forward strand.
TAAAAAATTCCATAGAAAAATTTTAACCAGAAACGTATATGGCAAATGTTGTTTTTTTAGGTTTATGTGGTTAAACAGCAAGACACTTTTAGTTCAAAATTAAAATTTACATTTTATTGTATTTCTGATTTAGTATTTGGCAAACAAAGACACGGTAATAAATCCAGCCTGTGTGGCAAATGCAACATTTATAAAGTAACAAAAACATGTGTTGCGCCCATTTTAGCATCGGATAACTACACACGAGGTCAATGGTCGTATCGTCGACCATGCGTACAGTTTTAAATAATACAACTACAATTACTATAATTATAGTGCTAACTTACTGTAATTGAATCATTCGGAAGCTGAGGTGTCTTTATAAAGCGCATCAGCGTTTTTATGCGCCACTGACGACTAATTTGGTTACAAGACACAATAAAGCTTGTGTGACCTAAATTTCGTGACAAAAGTATGGATCAATGCAGTGCTTCCCTACACAGCATTTGTAATGCACAAAAGAGTAAAAATGCCACCGAGACAATACATTTGTAATTAAATTATAAATATTTACAGGAAGTTTAAATAGGAAAACAGACAGGTTAAATCTAGAATTGCCATTATTTTAACATATATTTTAAAAGAAAAAACTTAATGTAGCCAGTTTGAAATAATAGCAAATTAATTAACAATTCTGCCATGGTTAACCAAAGATGTGCTTTTAGACTGCAGTTAATTTATAAAACCAGGACGAAAGAAGTTAATTTTTAATATACATTTTTTTTCTTCTTGGAAATTTCATCTAATAAATTTAGTTGTAGTATAGTATATTTTATTACCAGTACGGAAATGACGAATTTTCCGTGCGCGCGTGACAAATTCCATTTCTGAATGTGTAATGAACGATATTTTTTATTATACTTAGGTACCTGGAAACAACATAAACAAAAAACATCTCAAAAAATTATTTAAGAAAATTGCGATTATTTATTTTTATTTTTAAAACAGTAAAACAAGCTAATTAAATCTAAGAAAATTAATTTTGGACGAAACCGTTATGATTAATGGTTATATTTATTGTACAATACGTATTACTGTTAAAACTTAATCCCTTTTGTATTTCTTTTTGTTGAACTAAAGTTCACAAGTTACAAGGCCTAAACAACTTTTGGGATACTTCAATTTTTCTTTGTATGGACTCCTCTATATATCCTTCTGCTACATTGGAAGAAAGCCATCCTCCGTGTCTTTTCAAAGTGAGCAAATCACCGCCGCTTTCTACCAACATGGTAGCCGAAGAACGCCTTAGCCCATGTCCGGTATATTCTTCGTGATTTTTTAGTTTTAAGTATTTTGCAACAAGTTTTGGAATACCACTGATAGTATGGCACCCAACATGTTGAGCGTAACATCTTTGGTTTCGGTATGCAACAAATTATCTTCTACTCTCCATATTTTTAGGTCGGAGATCTGCGTATTTACGGTAAAGTGTACAGGGATTGAATTTGCAATTTTCATTGGTAATGGTAAAACTTCTTGACCTCTAAGTTTTTCCATCTCGTAAGAACACGACAAGGAAACGCCCATTATCTTCCACATCATCTAAACTCAAACGTATTAAATCATCTCTGCGGCATGCGCCGAAGATGCCAAACACTAAAATTACTTTTGCTAGTAGATATTGTCCATCTGAAGCTTCACATAAAAATTTGGTTACTTGTTCTGATGTAAGAACCTTGGATTTCTTTGGTACATATCCTACAGCTTGTCGTTTCAAAAAACGATAGTTTTTGAATATTGGTTGTGAGTATTTTCTTTTATTGCCAAACAACTCTTTAACATGGAGAATCGACTTCATAAGGTGGATGACTTCATAGATTTGGCTTTTTCAGAAAAATAAACTAAGAGAATATCATCACTCACAATTTTGATTCCTTTCTGAGTCTGCCATTCCGTAAAAATGTGATATTCATGTTCATATCTCAACCTGGATTTCACTGGTAATAAATCTGCACTCACTTCTGCCGCTTTTTGTAATATAATATCGGGAATATCTGGATTTTCTTCCAAATCTGAATTCATTTTTTGAAAATGGCATAAATTTCATTGACAGAAAATAAAATATGTCATTAATAAATAAATCGTTGTTATGAACAGTTTCCATGGATGGATTTTTGTATAAGCGCACGGAAAGATGGATCGGGAAAAAAAAATCCGTGCGCTGTTCTGAAAATGTCATATTTACTGAATTTTATACACAGTTGAAAATGTATTATTTTCAGGTAAGTATAATAAAAAGTTTATTATGATCCGGTTCAAAAATGTCACCAGTACATCTAGTTCTATTTTGAAAAAATAAGGCACTATAAAATGCAGGTGGTAAGAAATTTAATGTTATCATACTGGGTGGTTAAAATTCCAAACTTATCGTTTTAGTTTAAAAGAATACATATTTGGAGATGATTATCAACGTAATATAATAACTATTACTATGTTCGATCTTTTATTCATAATGACAAAACAGAGTAAATCTACATACATTTTTTTATTAACATACCGTTTTTACAGAGCATATTTGCAGTTAGACCTGTTAAAAAATAGCCTTTAAAAGTAATTTACCGTGACCAGTAAAGTCTGTATCATATAAAAGCCGCGTTTGCACCAAAGTTTTCCACTAAGTTTTCCACAAGTTGCGACAATTTGTTGCTTTTTCTACAAAATACAGCAACTTTTTCTGTCTTCCACTTGTGGAGAGACAAATCTTCCACTAAATTTTAGTTTCCCGCGGATTGTCGGTAAATATCAAAGAAAGTTGACAACTAAAAGTGGAAGATTGTTGCTGCGCGCTTTGGGCAAGCAACTTGTAAAAAACTAGTGGAGAACTACTACCTAAACCTTTCGCGCCAATTCTTTGGTAACAAGTTTTCCACTTGTTTCCAAAGATTTTGTTTGTTTTCTAAATTTAAGAAAAGCAACTTTTAGTTTTCTACAAAAAAATCTTCCACTTGTTGCTCTAATTTGAGAAGTGCCACTTTTAGTTATCAACTTTTAGTTTTCTACAAACAATCTTTTGTCAACTTTTAATTGTCAACTTTGGTGTAAACGAGCCTTTTGATTTTTTGATTATTAGTTTTATTCGAAATTTGACTTCAATTTCTGCTTTATTTGAAATAAAATTAACAAAAAAACATACCGGTCATGTGATTTGCATTGTTTATGATTTTTTTTAACCAAAAGTAAAGTTATTTCTGAAAATATCCAAAAAAGTTATTAAAAAAAGTGAATGCAATTTTTAGCTCATAAGCAAAATTTTAGATGTATAAGATAATTTGGATTTTTTCCAATTTTTTTGTAAATTGAAACACTGTTGCAAAATAGGACACAACCTACAAAAACTTTTTAGTATTGACGATATTTTATTTCAGACACATTTTTTTGAAGTAGTTCCATATTAAATCTGTGTTTTTGAACAAAATCCAAATTGGGCTATTAAAATTTGGTCCGTGATATAAAGTTTACTTGTCTTTGACTCTGTATAAGGTAACTTTATAAAATATATATTTTTGAGCAGGTGGTTTATATCCTAAAGAAATTTTTAATATTAAGAAAATAGTTTAAATAGGGTCAAATCTAATAAAAAAATCATAAAGAAAAATAAAAGTTAAACGTAAAATTGTCCACTATGCAGACTTTACTGATGGAACTGTCTGCTTGTTTGGCTTAATCATAATTTAATACTATTATGAATAATTAACATTAATCAATTTCAAAGAGTAATTTTACAGAAATTATGTCGCAGATTTCACCTGTTGGATTACTACTTACTTTTTTTTACTTCCCTGTTATTTGACCATATCATACAATGCCAAATATGAAATGGAAAAAGTTTTGTTTTCACGGATACCCTCTTTAAATTAACCAAATTTATTACAAATATTAATTGGGATGGACATTGGACATGCGTCAAAAATGATTTGGGGAATAAACATCATGAAATCTCATTGTTATGTAATTTATGATATGTCATTTTTAACGATGGTATTCTATAAGAATCGTATTTTAATAAATGGATTTTTTACAGGTGCCCTTTTGGACAAATCTCATATTTAATAGATTTCATATCTGCAAGGCGTCATTTCTAACAAAAGTCATTTCTGACAGCTTTAAAAAATAAAATGTAATATTGTTTTTAACAGGTTTTATATTCTGAGCGGCATATTAGCTCACCCGTTTTGAGTGATGATATTAACTTCGAACTATTTTTTACTGATGTCATAAAACGACTTCTGGTAAATATCTATGATCAACTTACAAGAGTACCAATAAATAAAAATTTACCGCAAAGTGTCATGTATGTTATTATATTGCATGTTGTGAAATTACAAAAATAAATAAATATATATTATATATATATATATATATATATATATATATATATATATATATATATATATATATATATATATATATATATATATATATATATATATATATATATACATATTTTCAATCTAAGTATTAAATAAAGTTTTTTTGTAAATTAATTTTTAAAGTACTAATAATATTACAAAAAATTAAGCCTTAACTAGCAGACTACCTTTATTTGTCATGTTAAGATGTACCTAATAAAGCTGATAATTACAAAGATATGTTACTTTTTTGTTTATTTCGGATACTTTATTAAATGATGTCATTGCAATTAGGTTTACATGCACTTTACGAGTCATTGTTTTTATTTTTTCCCATAATTTAAAGCACCTTGGTAATTTTATAAAAATTGTAAATTGTTTTTTTTTTAATTTTAACTCTGACATGGGCATCTATATTAACAAAAGAATATAATAAAACAATGATATCATTCCGCAATAATTTTCATTTTAAGTTGATTAAACATAATAAGACACTTTTTATTAGAGCAAGAAAATCATAGGTTTACTATTTTTCCAAAAAGTAATAATCATAAAATTATGACAAACGGTCAAAAATATTAAAAAAGCTCTTAGAATTTCCTAAATATTTAAACCAAAATTCTTACAAATGTAGTTTTTATTTTTATTTTGTTTTTTAAACTTTCTGGGTTTTTCGGGAAATTTTGCCTTTTTTCTGTTTCAGGCGATCTGTAAGTTCATAGGGATCAATAGGACTGAGTACACTCAGTTCGCTATACCCCGAGACCAGGGCCGAAGTGGTGCCAATCTTTAGAAACTTCCAGGCAAGTAATCCAACGAGAATTTATTGTAAGAAGCTGTAATTCTCTACAAAACTCCAATTTGACAATTTAGTGAAAACTGCTAGTTTATGCTGAATAGGAGGTAGATACCAAACTGGCCCTGGACGGTTGAGCGCAGCCACTTGGGCGCGAGAATAGTTGGGCGCGGGGTTACATAGGAGCGGGGGCACATAGGCGCGGTGGCACATGGGCGCGAGGACCTATGGGCGCAAGGACTTTTGGGCTCAAAGATATTTGGCCAGGAGTAGATAATCTCCAAGACAATAAAGCAAGTATACTTCGGGAAAATAACTAGAATAATTCTGTTAAGCTTAAAATAATTCATATTTGTGATTACATAGCTAAAAAGTCTAGAAAACCATAATGAAAGGGGCCTCTTATATTGTGAGTTAAATTTGAGTAAGACACGGTTTTATTTAAGCAAATAGAGTAAAAATTCAGGTTTCCCAGTACACTGGAAAAACTATGTATCGCAACCAAAAAAAAATCCATTTTATTAAAATTGGTTGATAAAAAAGTCAGTTCTTGTTAGTTGTATTGCATATATTGTAGTTAATAATAATTTTAGGAAATCATTTTTAGAAAATAAATGAATTTAAAAATATTAATAATGTGTTTTTTTCTTGCATCCAAGAGTCTCGCGCTTAAATCACTAGATCCCAAGTGTCCGTGATAAGCCAACCAAAAATTGTAATTAATACCCTTAAGTCTTAATAACGCTTTAGCAAATTCATTTTTTTAAATTAGAATTTTTAGCAATTTATGACATAATAACATAGATAATTTTAATTTTAGCTATTAATAACATTTAATTTAGTTTCAATTTTTTTTTTCATCTTGAAAACTGTGACTACTTTGTCACCTAAACATTATTAGCTTCTATAATTTTTAAAGTATTTTTTAGGTCGATCTGCAAGTTCAGAAGGGTCAATCGACTTTGTCCGTACAGATATCTTTTATCCTGGGACCAGCACCGAAGTGGCCCCAATTGGCTAAACACCCAAAAAATATTTTTTATTAATTAGTTTAGTACTGTTTATACTAAAAGATCATATTATTTGTGTGTACCTGCTGTGGAAAATATAAATATATTTAATGTATCTACTAAACTTGCGCGTGCAATAAAAAACATCCGTACATCCAACCAATATCCTGTGTCCGCTGCCTTGCATATCTTAGTGGTGGCCTTTCTATAAATATATTTTAAAACTATTATAATTAGAGACCCGCGTCTTGCGAGCGCCGCTAAATAAATCAAAAACCCTTTAATTTTCTGTTTCCTCTGTTGTTTTTATTGCCTTACTACACGCATATAATAAAGAAAGGTACCAAACATGAGATGAATATCAGTACTACAGAGGGGCACAACAAAGGCGAAAATTTTAATACGGCTACAATAATACCATGTAAAATGTTAGGAATTTCTGATATAATGTGAAAAGTTTTCAAAATATGATAAAAAGCTCATCCTGTTTTCAATCGACGAGTTGAAAATGACTTTTTCCTCTTTATAAGATATACCAGTCGTAAAAATTATTCAGTAAAGCAACACAAAGTGCCACTCTCATGCATTCTTTTACAGTCCAACTGAAGAAACTTCGACCTTCCCACTTTGTCTGCTCTAGAGTTTTTAAACATTAAAACCTACTACTTGCACAGGACTTTCTAAATCTTTTTAGGCTCGTGTTGATAAACTGCCTATTACTTCGATTCAGACACCAATGGTACCTTAGTACATAGGCTGTAAGCTTTCGTGAATGCTCTACGATAAAAAAGTAAAATGACATATAATACCAGGTATAACTCCATTTAAAATTTAGTGTGGAAGTTATAAAATTAGTAAAATTATTTAAACATTTTCACAATTCTTTTAAAAAAGTTGTATTTCTTTTCAACTTATCTTTCATAAATAACAGTAATACTTTTAAGGGGTACCAAGAAAGTCATACAAAACGTCGAGTTTTAAATATTTAAAGCTTTAAGAACATTGTGGAAATTAAAAATTTCTTACTCATAAATGTAAATTCCGCTTAACAAGTAAAGCTCCGTACATGTTTTGCTAAAAATGCATTGATTTCGAGATAAATTATAAGTTTTAATATGATGACAAATTTTCCCCATTCTCAAAAACGCAAGCCTAAATTTAATAGCACACACGCAATTTTTCATATTTAGGCACCCAAAAACCATAATCCAAAATAGCGCTTACGGGTTTGTTCCTTATTATCCCTTTTATTTAATTACAGCCAATAACTTTAAGATTACTAAAAAAATATTTTAAAATGTAATAAAACTTTTTGCATTAATTTTTTTTAAATAACTTTTGCGCTATTAGCTCAATTTGTTTGAGCCACCCTGTCCTTTTAATATTCATTTCGATTAGATCTCTAGCACTCGTAAAAATACTGTCTTAGCTTTTTATAGGTGATGTAGCTAAGAACATTAAAAAAATTTAAGGTGTTTTTTTTTTAATTTGCCCATAAATTAATATCGGGACAATGTGACGAAGGCATACATAAAATAAATAGACATCAATAACTATAAACGTCAAAATTTATTTATAGCCACTTAGAATATCGTATAATCAAACCAACAAACGAACAAACCAATGAACATGAATGCTGTCGGACGAATGGATTAACACCTGCGATGCCGTTTTAAATGTATGTAACATAAGAGATGCGTATCCATTTAGCAAGGCTGCCTCTCGATACGTCCTCCTAAACCTGGTTCCTGGTTCGACCACGGCAATGTGCGTCTCGACGCGCGCAACTATTTGGTATACACTTTCCCCCTCAAAGATTAAAAACAAGCCGCGCGCGGCAGTCGCGCCACATACAGTATCAATTAGGGGATTACAAGTAAATAATTTTAAAAAATTAAGTTAAAGTTTGTCCCAAAGACTATAAAAGAGGGGAGAGGAACAGTTGTCGTACCCCCGCCCAATAAGAAATGTTAGATTATATTAGATTATTTGAGCGGAGATGGCAAAAATGACCTCCACCACTGCAACCTTACCAGATTTATTGTGGTTTCTCCTATCATTCTTTAGAGTACCTTGTCCAGGCCCGTCTTCTTAACTAGACTCTAGAGTCTTGACACTGGCCACTTCATATATCTCGCCGGTTTTAGCTTTTCTTCACCAAGCCTAGTAAACTTAAGCCTACATAGTGCTTCACAGTGGCACCACACATGTACGGCTGTTTCTTCAGCCTCCTGGCAGAACCTACATAGGCTATCCTCAACCAGGCCTATTCTTTCCAGGTGCTTGTTGAGTTTGCAATGTCCTGTTAGTTGACCTATCGTTATCCTTACGACCTTACGACTGTAGCTCAGTAGTTCCGAAGTAAACCTGGCCGAGCAGATCTTAATGAACTGCTTTGCCTGTCGTTGTCCTGGTGTTTGTACCCACCAGCTTTGAAACTCTCTGTCTATCCAACTCTTAATAGATGCTTTAAAGAGGCCTGCTGAGATTCCACAAAATGGCCCCGGGCCTATCATTTCCATGGCTGATCCTCTTTTGGCTAGGTCGTCGGCCTCTTCGTTACCTGGGTGGCCCTCGTGGCCTGGTACCCAGGCTACCGTAAGTTTGTTTGCCAAGCCGACTTTATCCAGGGCCTGTATACAGTCCCCCACTGGTTTGGAATTAACTTTTGGAGGACTGATGACCTTCAGGGCCGCTTGGTTGTCTGAGTAAATGACGATGTATTTTCCTTCACTCCCTTTTTCTTTAATCCGTACGGCGCAATGCATTATTGCTGCGCCAAGAATTAAGGTTATCTTTTCTCTAGGCTTGTCTCCATAGATGCCACCTCCTACTCCCCTGTTGGTCTTGGATCTGTATACAGATATGGCCGGCTTTGATTGGAGGGCCTTCTTTCCAGTTCTCCCTATCTGGTATGACAATCCAAAAGTGTCTGTTGAAGATAAAACGAGGGATGCCCTCAGACAGGTCACTGTCTGAGGGCACCTCAAACAATGAGCTGACCTCTTGGTCCTCCTCTATTTCCCATCTTGAGGTCCTTTGGTGTCCTATAATTGGACTTTGACCTCGTTTCAGTCTACGAGTACCGCCTTTACTTCTCCCTGTATGTAAATGTGGAGTGGCGGCAGGTTTAGCAGCACTTTCAGGGCTGCGGTTGGAGTTGTTCTCATAGCTCCCATGATGCATATGCATGCAAGCCTTTACACACTTTAAAGTTGTCTGGTTGCTACGGTCTGCATGACCCTTGTCCCCCAGGCAACTGAGCCATAGGATATCATGGGTCTTATTACCATTTTATACAACCACAGGTTCATCATTGGGTCTCCCGAGGGGGATTTTTGACTTCTGAACAACTTTGTTGAGGTGTGGTCCCCAGTTCATCTTTTGATTAAAAATGACTTCTAGATACTTGACCTCTTTTGAGAAGGGGATTTCCACTCCATTGAGCTTTGGACATCTGAGTGTCTTAGTGCTCTTTTCTTTGTGAAGGGAACGATAACGGTCTTTTGTGGATTAACCGGCAGGCCTTCCTCCCTGCACCATTCGTCTACGATGTTCATAAGAAATGTTACAAACATGCGAGTTGAAATGCATTAACCGACCGATCCGGCCCGTCAAATTTTCATTTCATTTTTGTTTAAAGTTGTTTAAAAACACGAGTTGGCTTAAAAATGTGGGTTTATATTTAATTTTTGGATAAATATGCAGTATGCACTTAGTAATAATTTTTTATGCACAATCGGTGGTTTTAACTTACCGCCTGCATTTACGGGCAGTAGTTTAAATTTACCACCCTAAGATGTTACTTGACCACCAGCTTAAACAACCATGCTCATTTAGGATGGTTTTGGTACTTAGTCTAGCATAAGTCCAGAAAACAGAATGTTATACGGGGGAAGACTATTTATTTTTGAACTGAGAAAGTCAGTGTTTATATATTCTAAAAATGCTTCTCGGACTTGTTTAATATAACGAATTCATTCATTGGGGTGGGGTAGTCCCAAAAGATAAGGTCCTTTTGGTTAATTCGCCTTTAGCAATTTCAGCTATATCAGGGCGGTGCCCCTCCTACAAAAAAATTCTAGTTCCGCCAATGAGGGAACTGCTACTTTTATTAATAGATTTTAGTTATACGTGCATCAGCGATTAAGGTCATTTAGCAGAACTCTTTTTGACAATATCTTTAAAAATATTGGTATTAAAACCAAATTACTTTATTAAATGTTTTATATTATAAGCATAAGAAGTAACACAAAAAAATCGCAGTATTTGTGCATGTGTACTTTGGTTATTGTCTTTGAAACGCTAATTTTAATTAAGGTTGAAGACTTGATTTTTAACGAATAAGGACACCTTAAAATTAAAATCAGCATTCTGGGGTTCAAAAAAACAAATATTCCGATCATTTTTTTCCTTTATAAAAGGAAGATCATAAAAGGGTAATTTTCGGAAATGTTTTTTAAATTTTTTGTAAAAATTTTAAATATCAGAAAATTTTTTAAATTTTTAAGGTTTAAAAAGTAAGCTAGTTGATATAAATACTATTTACTTATAAATTTAAGCTTTCTTCTTATTTTAATATTAGGGGCATAGTGTTGTCCGATAACGTAATGTACACAAACTTTACTCATCCCAAAAATATACCAAAAATGCAACTAAGAAAAATTGTATAAAAAAACAGGAAGTTTGTGAATAAAAATTATTAATATACATTGCTAATTTAACATTAATTTCCCTAATACTGCAACGTTCAGTCATAACCGAAAAGACTTAGTTTTGCCAACAGGAAGTCTTGATTATTAGAGCTTGACGTGGCAGTTAAGCCCAAGGGCCCGCCTTCATCAATTTTGAAAAAAAACAATACGAGTGGTCAACGGAAACGATAAAAGTAAAATGCTGGCGTACTGCAAGTATAAATGTGTGTTTTCTGTAATGTTCAAATGTAGTATGTATGTAAGTGCCATTTTACTGCCAGTGGCGTAACCGCTACGACAATTATTATTCAATAATATCATGTTCGGAGTACATGCAATTCTTCTTCGTGTTGGCAATTTTCAAAAACTACTTTTTTGTACCTTCTTGTGTAATTTTTTCTAGTAACAAAAAAATAATTGTCAGAAATAATCAACTGTGTTTATGGCATACTTCGGTTACCTATCCAAAAAATAATCACTACTACACACACTTCTACCTTATAGTCCACCTTCTTCCCGACGCAGCTCTTTATTAAACTCCAAAAGAACATCGCTTTGAACAGATTCGGAATATATAAAAAAGAATTAATTAATTTTTAAAAGAGGGTTGAATTTATCATTTCTGAAGCTCTACAAGAAACTTTTTATGACATGCCCTTTTCCTGCAAAATAGCAAAAATTTGACGAGTCTCGGCGAATGTAAAGTAACCTTACTGCCAAAAATGATGACGACTTTTTCTCGAAAATATGTAAAATAACTTATACCCCAGGTTTTATTAAATAAAAATAAATAATAACGTTGATCAAATTATTTAACAAAATTTCAACGTTAAAGTTAAAAATAATTTAAAAAAAGAAAAAAATTAATAAGTTAAAGGGCTAAATTTCAGCTTCCCAAGCAGATGTTAGGTGCTGTTGAAGCCTAAAATATTTTTTATTCTCTCTATTATAAAAAGCTGTAATCTTTAACGAACAACATATAATATGATGTAACAACGGGAAAGAAAAATATAATATAGTAGATAATGTAATAGAATAAATACTCACGGGTTTATGTGCATAGAACAAACTCCCAGGCACAAAGAGGGAAACATATACATAAAAAAAATACTTAAAAAATGGAAAAGACTAAAGTAAAAATACAGTGGGAGTAGACAGATTATATCAGAAAAATAACAGTGCTTATTATATTCACATATTAACGACTACTAACGTTATTAACTAACCCATAAAAGATATTCCCTAACTATTTTTTTCCCATCCTTACAATAAGTGAGATGTTTAAAAAAAATTCCTGTGTAAAACTAAGACACTCAAAGTCTATATCGCCCCTTAGGGGTCAACTACGACCTGCAAGGAGTTCTTATTAGATGTCATGTCATTAAAGTTGATGAATTTATAAAATTTCAATATAAGATAAGCAGTGAGTCTATTCAAAACCGATAAACATGGCAAGCGGTTCACGATATCAAAAAAATTTGGGTACGTATGGTGCAAAGTGTAAAGGAATGATTACAAGGTATGGTACATTCCACAATAATTCGTTGATTTCTCGTTTTACCTGCTACTGTTAGTCGTAAAACTCAATATACTTTGGGTACCCGCGTGTAGGTTCGGACTTGATTTTTTTTTTATTTATTATTGTATAAACTTTTGTATATTCTGTAGTTATAGGCAAATTCAGGTGTTGAATATAAAGCAGAGTCTACGCTTGTTATCAGTTTGGAGTTCACAAGGTATTTTTTTTAACTTCAGAATTTATGACAGAAATTCAAAGGGGGTCTATATTGTAACCTATTATATTTTACTGGGGATGTTTAAATTATTGCGTCAATTAAGAATTATTGTAACATACGGAGTAAAGATTTTTAACATTAAATAAAAAGATATTTACACGGATTGATAAAGCTCCCCACATTGAGCCATGTTCAACTAACCAATATATTTTAATTTGTTTAGTTGTTTTTTTTTTTAAATATTTCTTTATTTTATTCAGAGCAAAAACAGAAAACCCATACGGTTTATTTTACTTAACTTTGGATCGTTTTGAGCAAATATTTTAACTCCAGATTTTTAGACAGAGCTAGAGATAAATCGGTTAAATGTCAATTAGATATGCAACATAATAATTAAGAAAGAAATGGAAATGTATGTGAAAAAGTCGATATTCCGGATTAGCTCCGCTTGTTCCGAAATGTAATATTGGAACTTAGGTATACTTGCGGGCCCTCATATCCGGCCTAGAACAATTGCAGCGCATATCATCAGGTAGATAAAAATAAAATGCCTAATTGCGGTCCGAAAATAAGGGTTAGCATTAATAACATTTCCAGGTAATAAATGATTACCTGGTTTGTTTTAAACAAGATGGAATTATTGTGGCCCGCCATAACCATATTAAACAGCCTGGGACAATTACGGCCCAAATCATCAGGTATGTGGAAATAATAGCCTAATTGCAGTCCAAAAATTAGGCTTAGCCTGTAATAAAATGTTCAGGCAATAAATGATCACCCCGTTTAATCCAAATAGGATGGAAAGCCCTCAGTTCTGGTCGGTCCATTTTTTGGGTTAAAGGGTTCCTGGTTTTAGGGTTTAAAAAAGCGGGCTTTTTATTTTCCCCAATTATATTTCAAACGTGATAAATACCATATTAAAAATTATTAAAATTTTGTTAATAACTTCTAAATAGGGATAATTTAAACAAATTCAAGAGCCCTTATTTCTGGTCGGTAATGGTTAGTTCTGGTTAGTTAAAGCGGCTTTTTATCTTCCCTAATTATATTTCAAACGTGATAAATCACTAAAAGTAGGAACAGTAAACTTTTCCGTTTAGGTCGCAATTCTGCGATGGCTTAATCAAATTAAACTTATTCGAAGAATTTTTGGGCCGCAATTTTGCCATACATAAACTGGGAAATTTATACCTGCCTATTTGGGCCGCAACTTGAATATAACCATTATATCAAACCCTCTTTTCTAAATTCAAGTTGTGGACTGTTTAAATTTATTTATAACTTTAAATCCCCCGTACCAAAGTAAGAATTATGACAATATATTAAAAACTTGTTTTAGCTCGTTAACATTATTATATTAAAAAAGTAAAGGAAAGCAACTTGATAAAAAAGCAAAAAATTAAACACAGCTTTTAAAAACTTGATACGTCTATGGTAACAAATATATTAGCTTCTAAAGGCGTTAGCCCTTGCGTGAAAATATTAAAATAACGGACCAACTTTTTTAACGATTAGTATTAATTAATTTAAAAAGCATGTAAAGGAAGGATGTTGCCATTTATGGTTCTTCTTTAGTTAGATACTAATATTAGCTGCAAGAATGTCAACTATGGGGGTAGTAATTAAATAACAACAAAATGAATATAAAATGCGGTTATTATCTAAAAAAGACATCTATCCAAGCAATTATTTCTTGTAAAACTTAAACTGTCAAGCCGCAAGTTTTTATTTAAAGTCTATTACATTTTTTATAGAAAAAAATAATACATGAACATGTACAGAATATGATTAAGGAAAAATGCACTGCAAGATTAATTAGTCTCTTCAGTGATTAATATTTTATAGGTCTACGGGTGTGTAAACTAGAAAATTTATTATTCATCAAATAAAAATAATTACTTTATTCTAAAAGGCACTGCTCTTTAAAAGTAGTTTTTATTTCTGAAAGGTTTTTTTAGTGATATTTATTTAGTTACTGTTCATAAATGTCATAAATTATGCGATTGTTTGTCTTTCTAATGACCAATCTTCGTCCTTCTCAAGTGCCATATATATGTAAAAACAAACAGTTTGATTTAAGAGGAATCTTAATTACAGGCTTTTACACTATTTTAGTATAAGTTTAACCCAGGGCTTTCTCAAATTTAACGTTAAAATTAGGTTTTCTCAGTATCGCAACGAAATCAGTGGGTTCAGCAATTTATTCATATTTTTAAAAGTTATTTTGTTGATAGCAAAATAGGAAAGGTTGTAGGTAACAAAATAAAATAATAATAGTTTGTCAAAAACAAAACATTGATCTCCAGGTCAGGTGCTCTATTAGTAACACCACTAAGAAGTTAAATACTGTCAACAATAAGGGGTTTTACTTTACAATTATCTCAATAAGTCAATTAGGTATAAAACTATATAAAAAAAAGGTTTAGAAACATCGCAATTTATGTATCTTTAAGGGTCGCTTGTACCGATTGAAATTTAAGATCGGCTTTATTAAGCCAAATTAAAAAATTTAAGCGTGGCTTATATTTAGTTTGTTCAACCGCCATAATTTTTAGCGGGTTTTATTAAGCCGAGCAAATAAACTATTTTCGCAAAATAGTTAATTTCTTCACCTCCAACTAACCTCACACGGAAAATATTTTGAAGTTGAAAGTTATGTCACGCACCTCAAGGGCTTCCAAAATGAGCGACAGTAGAAGACAACGCGGTTCCAATTTTTCAAATGAAGAAAAGATAATACTTTTGAATATACTTGCTAAACACCAAAATATTATTAAGAATAAAAAGCATGACCAGGCCATTCTCAAATATTGTTCAAAAATATGATCAGTTGGCCGAAAAAAGATTACAAATTTCAAGTATGATGATAGTCGAATTCCATCAAAAAACCAAAGAACATATAAAGAAACTTGAATTATTAGATTTAGAAAAAGCACTTAAAAAACGTCGACTGCAATAAAATTATTCTTGATAACTATTTAAAACAAGTATCTGTTTATTGCCTTTTTCAGTATTATTTTGGAAGAATTTTGTATTATTTTTACTGTTAAAAGCAGAGTTATTTTAGTATTTTTTGGTTGTTTTTAAACAAAGAGTTTTGTTTTAAGTCTTAGATAATAAAATTTGCTAACCTAGAAATGTAGAATAAATACTTTGCCTATTTTTGTAGCGTTTCCAAATATTTGAAAAAGAGAACCTAAGAAAGAAAAAAATGAAAAGAATAAAATAAGTAAATATTATTTCGAAAATTAAAATTTGAAAAATGGATTATCATAGTTTGTTGGGTGTGCTGTGGGATTTGATTTTCCCTTAGAACATCTGGAAATAATTGGTCCAAGTAAATCAAATAATTCAATTTATTAATGTCAATATGTTCCGGTGGTGGTGGCTCTGGTTCATTCATTTCAATTGCTTTATTATGTAGCACAGCTGTAGCCACAATATTTGTTAGCATTTTCTCTAATTTAAGACGTGCCCCATAAGCCAAAATGGGAATCCTCGTTTCCAAACACCCATTGTTCTTTCAACAGAAATTCTTGTGCTAAATCTTCTAAAGTAGGTTAAATCCCGTATCCATTATCAAATTATTTCAAAATTCCATTTCATTTTATATTTGGAACAAAACACACGCAATTAATCAAATTGACACAAAAATGCAAATAGCAAATATTAAATAAAATTTGAGGTTAGAAAACCGGGCTTTTCCACTTTAAGCCTATAATTTTGGCGGCTTTTAATAAGCCTCGCTTAGACTTCTTTAAGCTAGGTTTGGTAGGCGGTGCAAGTTGATATTTTGAAAAGCCCAGTTTAATTCAAAGCTAAGCTTAAATTACGATCGGCCCAAGCGCCCCCAAAACAAAAAAAAAACAATACACAACCTCATAATGTGAAATGTAATGTTGCTTAGCTGCTCTAATATAAGAACATCTTTATTTGAAGGCTCTATTTTAAATAATATATAAGCGAATTTAGTAAAATTCATCTCGGGTTCCTTCCACACATCTCGGAACATGAAATTTGGTATGCAGCTAGAATGTTCACTAAAATTCTTCGGGAACATTAAAAATTACGAATTTAGTACTTTTAATCCGTAAAATAGGAACAAAAAATATCTTTTTTGACAAAAAGGTAAATTTTTATAGATATGAGAAACCAATTTAGTCTACGAGAAGAAACTGTGGACAAATATTTTTAATTTAGGGATCCCGAATCTAGAGCGCGATAGCGAACATAGCACCTCCAATGGGATAAATAAAATAATTAAGATTAAAAAAAACTGAGAGAAGCAAACGGTAACAATAAAAAATGTTAACTAATTGTAGCAGGAAGCACAGATATCTAAGAACATATACATATGAAAAAAGGGCTATTTTTTTCGAAGCCATAAAATTTCAGATGTATAAATAATCACTTTCCTAAACCGGCATATCAGAGTCACTACTTTAACTTTAGGCATATACATGGCAAGTTGTTGCTATTTTACTAAGTGGTTAAAACCAGCCAAGTAACCTAAAATGGTTATATGTATATTATACCTGTTCCGACAAATTAGTATTTATAAGTCTAATATTTTATGGCTTCGATTTAAAAATCAAACTTGACTTTGTCTTAAATCTTCATTTATGTAGTGAAAAAAATTATATGGGAAACTGTGCCTCTTTTTTACATGTAAATTTATTATATATTATAATTTTCATCTTAACATCTGTCGTCTAATAGCTTACACGCATTTGGAGCTTGTTTGGTAGTGTTAAATATTAAGGTAAGTAAAGCACGACCCGTCCACAAGTCAAACGAGATTGGGATGAACATCTTTTATCTTCGTCTATTCCATGCCATCCGCGCCAAACTCGCCCATCTCTTTCTAAAAAAAATTCATTATTGAACAGGCCGGGATTCCCTTGACTAGTACCAGTACAGATCATTATTTTTTTTCTATTTTAGTTTAATTAGTGATGTAGTATTTTGAATGGACTACAAATTTAGCGCTGTTCAAAATAAAATCGAATACGCTTTACCAATACAAAAGTTAGAGGTTTTCAATGCTTGAAAATATTCTTTCTGTAAGAGACTGTATACAATACATAAGGTCTGTTCATTATTCAGTAATATTTTACACTATTTTAAATTTTTTGGACCTACCAAGTCCTAAAATACACCTTCCATAAGAGCGATTACGCAAAAAAAAGAATATAATAGTGTACACTATTTCTTAATGAAAACAGACCTTTGTAAACTTGCAGAAACCAATATCTTTTAACAAACGATTTCTTTAACTTTTTAATACTCCGATTACACACCATTAGTTTTTAAAAAATATCGTAAGAACCGTTTTTGAGATATTCCGAAATAAATATATGGCTTTTCATACATGACAGTTATCGACAATGTTGATTATGAACAATTTGATTGTTAATATCTCTTTTCTTTTATCTTTGAACAGTCCACGAAGGCTGATGCCTAGTACTAACGTACCGTGGGTGTTTTAAGAGTGGTGAGATAAAGTTTGTTCACACGGGACTTAAATATTTGGAGACTGGGAGAAGGAAAAACTTCTGCAGGTAGCAGGTTCCAAAGTCTGGACACTCTGGGGATAAAGGAACGAAGAAAGCGGGAAGTTCGGGGCCTCTCCAGTTGAACTGTAATAGGATGCATAAAAGTTGCACTAGGTGTTGCTCTGTTGGGAGCTGCCAGACGGGGAAATTTAATGGCCAACTCCTCAGCAGAAGCCGTGAAAAGACCTATAGAAGAGCGACAGATCCCCTACAGCTCGACGGTGGGCAAGAGGAGGAAGCCTTTCTGTAAGCGTAGGATCATTAATAAGACGAACGGCTCTTCTTTGAATGGAGTCCAAAATGCTAAGTGTTGTAGGAGACGCCCTTCCCCAGACATGAGAACAATATTCTAAAGAGGGTCCAATTTGGGATACATACAGAGTAAACAGATTAAAAGAAGAGAAATACTTTCTGGCTCGAAAAAGGAATCCAAGCTTTATGCCAGTTGAGGTTATTAACGACCCTTTGTTCTGCAGAACTTGGCCACTCATATGTAACAGATGAGCATTGGCAGACTTTTTTCACCACAGCGAATATGACTGTGTTTTCGATCATTAAATTGAACAAGATTTTTAGCGCCCCAATCCAAGATAAGTTTAAGGTCTTGTGGTTAGTCATCCGCATTGACCTACGCTTGGTTTCTAAATCAGGCTTATTGACTGGTTTGAGAAAAAAAGAATGTAAGAGTACTATCGTCAGCAATACTATGAATGGAATTGACTGTAATACAGAAAAAATCGTTTATGTGTAGAAGAAACAGAGTGGGTGCCAGTACTGAGCCCTGGGACACCCCAGCATTAACCTGGTAGAAGCTGGAAGAATGACCATGTACAGTAACTGGAATACCGAATGAGCTTTGCTAGGATTTTAAAAATAACAATTTTGTACGAAATATAAGGCTTTTTACTTATTATAATATAAATTTATGCAACGGTAGTACAACACTCTTAACTATATTTGGACATGCAAATATGCGTGCTAATAAAATAAAATTTATTAATCAATTAATAAAAACAAGAACAAACTTACTAATAATGTATGCATATTTAGTTATTAACTGTTAATTTACTCATCTCATTTTACAAATAACTCAAGCTAAAAAATTGGACATGGTTTTTGTTAAGATTCAATGTATAAACAATAATTAATAAAAACAATGCTTATTACCTAACTGTAGACAACATAAACCAATTACTTAGGATTATACAAGGCAAAAAAAATCGCAAAGTTCAAGGTTTTAAACTGTACATGGTCTAGGATATAATGGGCTCTTTTACAAACCCATTTTAAACTGCTGTCTCTTTATATAATTATTACATTAAAAAACATTAATTGGGTAGATTACAACGGATTTTGCTGCAGTAGC
The DNA here is from genome assembly GCA_019359885.1 of Listronotus oregonensis. Taxonomy (NCBI): domain Eukaryota; kingdom Metazoa; phylum Arthropoda; class Insecta; order Coleoptera; family Curculionidae; genus Listronotus; species Listronotus oregonensis. The sequence goes on from JAHBCN010000622.1 coordinate 115,928, forward strand.
ATCGATGCCTATTTTATAAAAATATTTCATTAGTCTTTGGAGCGAAGGTTGCGAAAGTATTGACTGCACTGACAATATTTCAGATAAAATGCGAACAATTCCAATTAGGCTATTACCTTTCCTGTATTGAATTAAAATATTTTATTTTTTATTTTTCTGAATTTCGCGTAAAATATAGAGCTAGAAAACCTTAGAAATAATGATATTAATAAATTTAATAAAACACTTTTGATTTCAAAATTCCCTCACTTGCAACACATGCAACATATGTTTGGCTGAGAGTATAGCTTTTTCGGACTACTAAATTAAACTACAACAGTGAAACCTGGTTAAGTGGGACCTGTATAAGTAAGAAACCTCTATTATTAAGAATTACAATAAGGTCCCGGCACATCTTTATCGAATTACCTCTGTTAATGGGACTTTTCGAACCTGCTTAAATGAGATTTGATTTCTAGGATTTTTTCGATGTTAACCTCTATAAATGGAACTCTGTAGCTCAATTCCCTGTGTAAGTAAAACATTTTATCAATTTGTGCGCAGTATATTTAATAGATTTTGAATATGTAAGTGGTTAACCATTATTTTTATCAACATTTTCACCTCTATAAATAAAATAACGATACATTTCGACCTCTATAAGCGGGGGCCTCTGTAACTGAGACAAAATCCTTGGTCCCTTGAAATCCCAATTAACCAGGTTTCACTGTAGTATTAAGACCCCGTCCAGACTTCATATGTTTTGCAGGGTATGTCCAGGGCCGCCGCCAGAAAAAAATGTAGGGGGGTCAAAAAGTGTATGTTAATTTACAAGCCCAGAATTAATTAAATTAAAAACACAAGAAAAAATACCACAATTTTAATTTTTAAATAATAATCATATTCATTTTAATTCCTAGGCGATATTGTAAAATTTAAGGATTTAGACGGAAATTGTTTCATATTAGGTAACTTTAAAAAACCCAGAGGGGGTCGACGGACCTCCCCTGACCCCCCTACCGGCGGCCATGGGTATCTCCCTTATTCGTGAAAATAGAGGGTTGCGGTTTACACAATACCATGCTACTGTATTGCAAAACAAAAGTTTCATGCCGTTCTTAGTTTCAGAGATAAATGGCGGGTTGCACAAAAGTTAACAACGGTTTAGAGTGTTTAACAAAACGTTATCATGTATCCTATTAAAAAAGTAAAAACTGATTATTATTATTATTATTATTTTTAATGAGACATCCTGTATAGTTTCATTTTAAGCTCTATAGTATATATATATATATATATATATATATATATATATATATATATATATATATATATATATATATATATATATATATATATATATATATATATATATATATATATATATATATATATATATATATATATATATATATACATTTGGTGTGACCATCCCCAACAAGGTGAAACACGTATAATCGGAATGGCTGCTGGACCCGCCCACTAAGCAAAGAACATCTTGAGCACGTTTTGTAACGTTATTTAAAAGTAACTGTGATAACGTTCAATTTTAAACGTTATTTTATCATGTCTGTTAGTCTGTTTCGTTTTCTTGAATTGTTACTGATAATTTTCGTTTCTGTAACATACCCTTGTAAATATTTTTAATACGGTATAGAACAAACATCTTAGTGACGTAATTTTTATGTACACTAATGTTAACGTTAAAATGTTGCCATGTATAGAATGGTGTTTTAAGTACAAGTTCGATACATCTGTTAATATACGTATCAGATACGATTATAACTTGTTAAAACATAAAATGTTATTGGTGTAACGTTATAATAATGATATTATTTAATGCAGAATCGTTACGTTTACTGCGTCTACTACATTTCCTCGTGGAAATGTAAACACAGTTAACATATCGACCTCGTTTGCTTAAATGTACCCTGCACAGAGATTGTTACATTTTTTGACAACGACGCCAGGTTTAGAGAAGGAAGCTTTGTTTAAGTACTTAACCTTACTTTATTTTAAGAACAATTGTGTTTTGTGTAAGTAGTAAATTTAAAGGTTTTTCTAGTGATATTAAAGGGAAATATTGATCGGAGAGTAAGTATTTTACAGTATTTTCTATTACACTTCAGTATTTATGTATGTATGTAGGTATATAGATAAACTGACCAAAAATCCAGATTTTGAAGTTAAGGTTTTTAAGCCATAAGTCTAGAAAATCCAGCGTTAGCCGTTTCCTTAAGATAAATATTGGGGTAATAAGTCCGGATTTAGTTTGGTGAGGTACCTCCCCTTCCCTAGATACATATAAATTAAAGAAAGTACCTATAGATTAAAATTTGGTTGCTTTATACCTTAAGCGTCGTTTACACTTGACAAGTTTACTGGCGGAAAGTACTTGCCACCACTAAACTTGTCATGTGTAAACCACAGGAAAGTACACTTGAGACTTGCCGGCAAGCGCTTGCCAAAAGTTGAAGGATCGGCTAGTTTACTTGCCGCTACGCCGAATTTTTGTTTGTACTTTCCAAGTGTAGACGGATCCGAACAAGTAAAATTTCTATTTACAGTGAGTAAGTGGAAAGGAAATTAAATAATTTCATTTTTAAACACATACGAAAAATATTAAATTTTGTGGAATATAAAATTAAAAGAAAAGAACACATGAATAGGTTAACATGAGAAAACGCATTTTAAAATTTTTAAAAGAATTCCGACTTTGTAAGTTTAGGTTTAATTAGGTTTAACAGTTCTTCAAACTTTTGATAAGATATCCTCATAAAATTCCTATAAGAATCGGGATCTTCACTTGATATCTCCTTGCCCCACCTAGACTATTTCTGCGTCTTATCCAATCTCTAATCCAATCTCGTTTTTTTTTGTTTTTCTTGCGTTGTAACATAACTATTAAATTATTGGCAATTTCACTTACAACACTAACAGCAGCTCGCTCTACGACAGAAGGAGCCATTTTCTTTTTAACTACTTAGCAAATAAACTTGAAAATATGTAAATGCAAAACAACAAGCAAGTTTAGTGGTGGCAAGTACTTTCTGCCAGTAAACTTGTCAAATGTAAACGTAGCTTTACATATTAGTCATTTATAAGACTGGAAAGTAGTGTTTTTGCAAGTCGAGTCAAGCTGTTTGTAGGGCGAGCCGTAATTGACCGTAGGCGACTCTTGGCCAGACCTGCAAAACACTTGTTTTTCAATCATAATGTACAATGTTTTTTTCAACCGAAGCTATTAAAAAAAAAAACAATAATAATATTTTAATGATCGACAACAGGTCTATTTATCCGCTTGACATGGATTTGATACTTATTATAACAATAAGAATAATTTAAGACACCCACAGTACGGTAGTAGTTAGGCTAAGCCTTCGTAGACTGTCCAAAGATTAAAAAAACCACTGAAGTTCTTTTCAGTAACAACCATGCATAAAAACGGCTATGCACCAAAAAGCAGCTTATTTTTCATTTCATGGATCTGCAAAGTAGCCCGAAAAAAAGTTACTTTCTGGCCAGAATGTTTTCCAAAAAATGGGTATTTTCCCTTTTTAGGGGACTTATAGCAAAAATTGAGTATTTTAAATAAATGATAAATTTAATCAAAGTTGTAACTTAAAGGATTTACTGTAAAGTATTCTATTTTGTACTTTTTAGAGCCCCTGATAGTAGACATTTGACACATAAATAATAGTAATAATAATAATAATAAAATTATTAGAAAATTAATTTTTAAATAAATTGTAGATGCAGCACATTATGTTTTTAAATGACAACTATTCAAAAAGTGGATTGGCAGTTAAAAAGAGAGGAATAGGTTTAGCATGCTCAAGTTAATCAAGACGGCTTCCAGGGAAGAAGAAGAAGCAAGTAACGTAACTAGTATAACTGTAAGTAAAAGTTTTTTTGAGGGATAAATTGAATTTTTAATTGGATTGTTTATCAAATAGAAGCAAAATAATTATATAGTACAAAGTGTCTAAATGTTTTTTTAAAATTAGGTGGTTTATCAGTATTTACCATTTAGTAATGGCTAATCGAGTAGCTAATATAAGAGAAAATTTGACTATATATTTAAAAAAATTGTAGGCTTTAAAGCCAACACAAGGTTTTTATCCTTTATAATAGTGAAATAAAGTATCTATGATACTATCTGCAAATACAGTTTTTTTTGCCAAACTTGTGATATAAAATTATCTTTTTAATTAATGAAGCAATTATGTCAGTAACCAAAAGTTTTGGGGCAAATATTTTACAAAGATTTTTTTTCCAGGTGCAACTAGGAGGAAAAAATAAAATAGAACATGTATATTAGTACATACAGTTGTTTTTTAATAAGCATTTTTTAAATTATGTAGGCAATTTTTATACCTAACTTAAGACCTTTTTACTTTTTTTTAAATATTACTCATATTTACACATCACGAAATGTGTAAGACTTTTTATAAAGTAAATTAAGAAAGATAAACATTCATCACATGAACATTTTTATATATCAACTGTTACACTTTGTGTGGATTTAGAAAATAAGCTTTCCATATTAAATAATCTGTACAAAAATTTGGGAAATATGAAAGGAGAGTTGTAGACATCAGATATTTTTATGAATAAATTTTTCCCTATAGTTTATATTAGTTTTTTTTTATTAGGGATAGTTACTTGTCACTGGTTTTATCTTGGAAACTATTGTACTATTTCAGGATGGACGAAAAAATTATTATCAAAAATAACAGGCGATTTATCACAACCTTTTTTTTACATCCATATTTTTTCAGTGGCATCTTTAATAGCAGAGTGGACGCAACATTTACTTTTATACACGAAAATGCTAAAACTTTAGGGTAAACAATTTTTTAAAATTGTTAATTAATTAATTTTTTGAGGTTTTCATAATCGATAGGGTACTTCACAGTTTTAGTTTTAGAAAACTCAAACATGAAGGATATTTAATCAAATCTTTTTTATTTGACCAGCCTACGTTTTAAAAAATATGTTTCACTTTGTTAGTGCTTTTTTGCGTATAAGTAAATTTTCGCCCACTCTAGATGATTAACAGAAAATAGTATATGAGGAAAGGCTTGAAAAATCGTTTAGTAATTTTAATCAAATCCGTGATCAATTACTTTAATATCAAAAAAGTTTGCCCTTTTTAATATAGTTAGTATCCTGCGCCTCCTAGTGATAAAGTCGCCAACTTGATACGTTTAGTGACTTTCAAAGCCATCTTCATTATACTAATTTTTATTTTAAAGCTGTACCATCCATATGTTGCTGTACATTAAATGGTTAACAAAATACGATTTACGACCATAATTAATTAAACATTCTGTATTATTACTATACCACACATAAGGGATCCAAAAGATCTTTTAATGTTATATAGTCAACATAATAGAACCACCTATTTAAATCCTTAGAAAAACCTTTTTACAACGTAAGTTATATTTATAACGTGGATGTTTCAGAATATGTGCTAGGCCCAACCAATGCAAAATACGTAACGGGTCCGTGTAAGTTTCAAACGAAAACGTTGTATTTTTAACGTAACAACGATTTTGTTAAGTTGAAGGAAATATAACGAAACTATAGGTTCAAGGCGCTGTTATTGTTTCAAGATGATTAACATAACAAAGGAACAAGAAAACATAAATGTAACGTAGTTAGGATGATTTTTTGCTTAGTGGGCGGGGTTATCCATTTACTTGGAGGCCTCTAAATATATCTGTCAATTGATAAAGTCATTTGTTTTATGTTCAAGCAAATTGTATGTTATTATGTTAGTAATTATTATTATTATTATAAAAGTCAAAAGTTTTATTATATTTAGTAAATATGGAGTAGCATCAATTTACAATCAAATCAATTAAATTAATTTAATATATACTTTAGGCAAAAATAACATCAAATTTGCTATATAATTTAAAACATACCTTAAAAATACTCGATAAGTTTTTCTTGCTAATTTTTAAAGCCATTTTTTTTACCTGTAGGATAAGTCATTTTTAACATATTATTCGTTTAGCTATTCACCCTGTATGGTTTGTAAATACCATTTCTTTTTTGAAACTAAAGGTAATCTGATAAAGCCTTTAGCTTATTATTAGGTTTGTTCTCACAGAGAATCCATAACAAGTTTGTAACAGTTTTTAAACCAAAGTGAATGCGCATGTCCATTTCTGATCGGTTTCAAACCAGTTGTGTGAACAGTTGACAGATAAAAAAGTTATCAGCGGTTAACTTCAGGTTCGTTTTTGACATGGTCGAAGAAGAAGTGAAGCAGAAAGAAGATAACCTGAAATTTTGTTTTGGTTCGAAATGGATAACCATATAAATTCTTTTTCGTTAAATTAACAAACAAAAAATTAAAATTTTCGGCCTGATCCTTTCTTCTAGACGATTTTCAAGGTCAAAGTCCGAGTCCGTTTATATATCGGAAAAGTCCGAATTATCCGAAAGATCAAAATCGCTCACTTTCTTATGTCTTGTCTTTTTAATACCAATAAACTTAGATAGGAACAGCAAAACAGAAAAAACAACAAACAAACACTAGAAAAAAATAAGGTTAAGGCGCGAATGATTTTTTATCTGACAAAAATATTTCTACTGAGTACTGCGCATGCTTCCGACAATTTACTTGTAAAGGATCCGCAAACTCTCCTGACAGTTTGAAAACCATCAGCAAAACATGTGAGAACACCACCCAAGTGTTTTCAAACAATCCAGAAACTTTTGTGTGAACGCGGACAGTTGATTGCGCAGAATCCTGACAGATTCTGACTGTTCCTGACTTCTGTGAGAACAAACCTATAGACGTTAAACAGAACTGTCAATAATTGAATTAAAATAAATGAAAAATCGTACATATTTAATTACTTTTCAGTACGCATTGAATCCGGCGAACGCAGCCTCCGCGCCGATTTAGTATTTTCGATTGATGCTTACCGTCACCGTTTTAATACTTTTTTTTGTGTAAAAAAATCTGTTGATGTTTGGGGTAGGATAAAAAGAAATTTTTATTGTAGAGTCATTTAATGTTGAACTTGCCGAGAAAGCAGTTTGAATAGTATGACGTGCGCGTATGATGCATATTATTATTATTAATTAATTTAAATAGAGTAATTGCTAAAATATTCAATTACTTTTAGTTTTACTACTTAGAAGACTAATTGGTAATTGTAATTGAATTACTTCTTAAGAGAAATTGCTACAGGTTTTCGTCAAACTAGTTTCCTTTGTAATCCTAACAGGGCTTGCTCGAATCCCTCCTTGATTTACCAATTCACAGGTTAAGGCTAAAGCAGGTAAGAAGTGATTAGTTAGCATGTTTTTACTGTGTCAAGTGTTAAGTGTCAACAGTGCTTAGTGCTTCTTGCAAGTCCCAAGTGGTTGTCTATGTCGGTACAAAATAAAAGAGAAACAACTGTTAGAATAAAGAAACATTTTAAAGACAGTAGTAGCGGACATCGCATCATCCATCATCCATCTACTGTCCGTCTATACCCCTTAGAAAGCAATAATGTTGACCCTATCAACCCTGTAACTGCAGGTAGTGCGCGGGTGTGCGGAAGAAATTACTTAGCAGCCAAAATAGAATATGTTTCTTTCTCTGTATAAATAAGGCTTCTCCATTTTAAACTTATATTTTTCGCGGTAAAGAAGAAGCTTAAAAATCTGGGAAACCAATAAAAACAACTAGTATGTAGATTAAAACACACGACTAAGTGCAGAGAACGTGTAATAATAGTTTTTAATAATCTAAACTGATGAAAAACCGTAACAAGGACGAACGTGGTTTATTCATTATCTATAATAAACGGCTTTAAATTCCAATACAAAAACTAAATCAAAATAAGTTTTTATACTTTTTACATTTTTTAAATTTAGGTAGGGCATGGTACTTTATTTAGGCCAATTGGATTGGAAAATAATTAACTGTTTATTAACTTTAAAATCACCTCCTATATCCACTAAATGTTTATTGTTATTATTTTATAAATGTAATCAAGCTCAAACTTGTTCCCCAGAACTATATTTACATTATTAATTATAAACACTGAATCATCTAGGTTAACTTATATTTAATTGTTAAGTTAATGATTTAATAGTTGTTTTCCTAAAACATACGTGTTTGGCATTAAAAAATGGAAATTATTAAATTTAAGACACACTTAATTTTTTTAGCGAGCACTTAAATAGTAATAGAAAATATTTTTTTAAATAAATTGAATTGGTAACCGTAAAGTTAAAGCTAAAGCCCCCACGAAGTCAACGCCCAAGTACAGGGAATCGTGGGTGCCAGTTTTCAAAATGTCTAACCCATTTTCCTTCAGTTCGGTTAAAAATTGCAAGTACCAAAATATTCAATTACTGTATTTTACGGCACTTTTCAGGCAACACGAAAGTGCACCCACAGATTTTATACACATAAATACATTACTACATCTGTACATCCGGGAAAAGTCATAAAGACCTGCGAACTGCGAACCACACACAACGGCGTTCGGCGGTCAACCATTTAACTACTAACCAATGCCCAGTTAGGATTGCGAGTTCTCTCATATACAAAACTAAACCAAAAGGACACTTTCAAGAAAAAGAAATGCAAGAACTTTATCATCTTGTTCATCTAAACATTATTTCAAATGAATATAAAACAAGTTTATAAAATATGATTTTAATACTTAATATAAAAAAATAAAATTCTCAATAGCATGATCCAACCAGGACTTAAAATGGACCATATTTGTGGCTTGTTAAAAAAAAAAATTAAAATATCCATCTTCTGTATTTTTTTTAACCCGTAGTATCCTGAACAATATCTAAGACAGTACCGTGAACAACACTTAAGAAAATATCCTGAACAACACTTAAGAAAATAATATGAATTGAAACAAAAGATATACCACATAAAATTAACATTTTCTTAATGGGACACCCTATTTATTGGTTGGTTTTTAAAAACGTCTTGATTTGTATTTCCGATAAGTTCTAATAACAAGGATTTCGAATTTATTGTTATTAACAACAGAATTAAATTTATATTAGAAATTGGCGGTTCGTCAGAAAATAGAAAAAGGCACATATCTAAAATGCCAAAACACAAGAATCTAGTTTCTGTCAAAATCTAGCCCTTATCGCTACGTTTAATACATATTGACAAAAGTGAAACCCATAAGATTTTCATGGTTGGAGGGGAAGAAAGAACATCCGATATCCTAGAACATCAGGAAGATGATGAAGTGAGAGCTGTTAGAAAGAAAATCACTAGAGTTTCGGTACAGAAATCGTAAAACTCTTCGTTGAATAGTATTAAGTATGCCAAAAGTTGTGGAGGACGCCGTTTCCTAGATATGGAAACAGTATTCCAAGCAGAATTTAATTTGGGATACAAAATAAATATACAGAAAAAAAAGTGAGCTCGAAAAAAGAATCGTAGCTGCTGAGGCCATCTACAAATATCCTGTATATGCAGTTTATGTTTGGAGATTTAAAACTTAGGTATTTGTCTACATTATGTGATTTATTAACATTCCACTTGAAAAACACTAGAAACATTTGACTAGTGTTTTAATACATATATTCTGGACTACAGTATACCTAAGATTCCATAAACTGAGGGCTTCTATATTATTTTTCTCTACGCCGCAGATTTTTCAATGTATGTTATTAATTTATCCAACAGACCATAAAAGATTAATCTTATTATTCAACTTTTTATACTAATTAATAGATAAATAGCTTTAACACCAAAGGTCTGTCAGGTATCCACCCATTCAAATATCAATTTAAAATTGAAAAATTAAAAGGTCTTATGAAAGGTATTCTAAATAAGATAGGTTTTTAAAGAATTAAGTCTTTGAACTGACCTTAATTTGTTACGGCAAATTTCAACCGCACCATTATATGACTTTGTGAACAGTAATTACCTATTAAATGTCCAATTGTTTATTTTATGATCATAGGTTGTTTAATTCCATAATCACAAGTAATATTCTCAGCCAGTGCATTATCAAATTCCCAATTCTGGGAAATTAATGAAGGTTTTTTTTAATAAATGCCAAAATATAATCTTTTATTAATATAAAAAAATATATCCATTCTGATAATATGGCTTAATTTAACCTACAAGTACCTAAACCATGGAGAAATTATTAAATTGTTTTTTGTTGATTAATAAAACAAAATTTAAAAATGTAATTACTTTAACTCCGCTTTCTAGATCTTTGATATTATTCACAATGTTGCCGCTCTGACAACCTTTACCAATTATTGCCTCGACTTTTTCAATATACTTATTCTAAACGTAGGATGTTAGAAAAGTTAAAAAAGTTACTTTACCTGCATATATCATATCTAATTTTATTAGTATCCCTAGTCCTACACCTATATGCTCATCTCATACCTGTGTAAGTATTGGTAGTAGCAAAGATAATACTACTACGGATAGATGGTTCATTTAAATGGGGCGCTCTGAATCCGTTCGGAGATATCAATGCTTCCGTAAATGCGAATAAAATTAAGTCGGTAACCCCTGCCCCAGCGAAACGAGGTACGAAACCATGTGCGACGTTGCCAATGTCTGTCGCTTGTACCTTATTCGGAATACGAAGTAGCGAAAGCGGGCGGCTAAACGGGTTGTGTATTTTCTAGTCGCGTTTCATCACGCCAATAGTAAAGGCCTGCCGGCAACACTGTTTAACTTTCGTTCAAGGATAGCGCGAAAATCTCTCGATGGACATCGGCTCGCGTTAGCCAAAGTCCATTAGGGGTATCAAAAATATAGCATTGAATGGTTTATCTTATCCGTAGTAGTATTATCTTTGGTACTAGAGAAAAATTGCAGTGAGAGACAAGTTTCGTAATTAAATTTCCCACAAGTTATGATTGGTTAGAAATGGCAAACTGCATTATGCTTGTTGCAAAATAGCAATAAATAAAAAAAGGAAAAAAACATAGCATTTTAAATTATTATTTTAAATACTTTAGGTTTGAGGACCTCCATATTAGGCTAGACAAAACTTCAAGCTATGATTTCCGTTACATAGTTTCGATACTTTTTGTATAATAATTTTGATATCGAATTTCGTTTAAAAACATGGACCATTTTTTTAAATTAGATAGAGTCCATTTTATTTTTTGTCCACACATACCTCAAAATCTCAAACGTTTATTTTTTATTAAATTCAGATTATTCTGACGCCCTCAGCAATTATTTAAAGTTAGAAACAGTTTTCTTGCTTATAAAGAAATTAAATAACTTTACAAATTTTTGATGAAAAATGTTACTAAAAATACGGTTTAAAAGTACCTAGAACAATTTTTGTTTATATACTGAAATTGTCAATCGGACGATTGGTTGCCAAAGTATAAGCTGTAAAATTTGACGGACGTTTATGACGAACTTATATAATCAATAGCAAATATCATCTTCTTGCACATGGTTTATATAAAATTATTGTCTTATTTTTATTTTTAGTTGTCTAATATAATAATTATTGTCACCGTTAACTGAACTAGAAAAATGTTACATTTTAAACACTGGCACTCACGGCAGGGCCGAATTTAACCTTAGCGCCGATCCTGGGTACTGAAGAAAGTGCCGCCCTATCACCGAAATTTTATATGAAATTATAGTTTTGTTATACAACTTTTAAAGTGAAACTTTTTTATCGACGTATAGGAGAAATATTATAGCAATGTAAAAAAAAGCCTCACACTTTTTCTGTTACGCTATATATACATGCATAGGTACTTTATGTGTATTTGATGAAAATTATAAAACATAGCTTATGCTTTGCTACACATAATTTAGGAACAATAATTTTATTAAAAATTAAAATACATATTGCTTAATTATACATTTTGTTTTATTTTTATTTAATTTTGCTATAATAAAATCAGATGCGTCGTAATTTTTTAAATCCAAATATCTCGAAAACGGTTACTCATATCAACTTTTAACAGGTATGCCTTTTTGACGTAAAAATGACAAAACAATAGTTATTTAAGTTACTTTAAAATGTAATACAGGGCCGTACCAAAAAGTTGTGATTGTTTAAAGTAGTAAAAAGACGTGTGTAGGTCGCACCCCCTACAAGTAAGTACTAAGATAAGATTCAAATCCGTCATAGCAAAAAAACCCCGGATACCAATTTTTACTCCAATATTTACATTATCATAGATTTTATTTAAAAAATATAAAAATTAAATAAAAACTTTAACACCCTGTATTTTGGAAACGAAGGCCTTGCGGACCAATTATTGTATAGACTTTTATGTTTATTTTTGGACCCTGACTACGTACCTGAAGTATTGACAATTCCTCATGAATCACCCTGTATATAGGTATATGGTGTAGGTCCCATGTCTTACTTTTTAGATAAAGAATTTTGAAAATCCCAGAGCCGCCACTGCATTTCACTATTTGCTCCTGATATTTGAACAATATAAAAATCGCTACGTATCAAAAAAAATCCAATTATTATTCTTTATATCGTCATATCAACGACCAGAAGTAATTACTGAAATGAGCAATAAAATGAAATAACAAGTTACGTAGTAATATACTTATTATGGGTAAAAAGTAATTCCTAAAGTTTAAAACGACATGTGTGTAATGTGCGTCCTTTCTTCAGAAAATAATTACTGGAAGCCACATGTTGGAAGGTTATTTTTTAGGGTTTAATTTATCCGACTTTTATGTCTAATTGCAGTAAAAGATAAAAGGTTGCAAAAAAGTACAGATAAAGTTATTTGCAAATTTTATTCAAGATGCATTTTTTCTGGATACTGGATTTAGTTCTTCATTACATTGTGATGGTAGGCACATTTTAACGTAGGAAAATAAAACAAATAACTTGTTAAAACTTGATTGTAGCCATGTGCACGTAAGAATATAGAAACTTTGTATTTCGTGCAAATTTTTTTGTGTCTCCTGCTTGACGAATAGCACTGATGATGGTTTTACCGAAAGCGCTTTGTTAGGATATTGGTTTCAATAAAAAAAATGCACGAAATAGAAAATTTCTTATTTCCTAAATAACTTGTTGTCTATCACTGTATATTAGTTAAAAAATGAAACTGCTGTATTTTAGTATTACTACATCTTTAAACTGAATAACTTATACTACTAACTATTAATATTAAAGATACAAATAATGATCTTTTTTTATCTTGGGACAGTCCACGAAGGCTAAAGGCCTAAGTAATAACGTACCTTGGGTATCTGAAGTGTGATAAGAGGAAGTTTTTTCACACGTGGCTTATATATTTGAAGGTTTGGAGAAAGGAAAACCTCTGTGGGTACGAGGTTCCATAGTCTGAACACTCTAGAGATGAATAAACGTACAAAGTGGGAACACATGATTATAATAGGACAACAGCCTAATCTAAAGAACTATAAGCAATTTGAAGTTTTTTAGGTCAATCTGGCAATTTAGCAACTTTATTGTAGCGTTTTTATTGTGTTTGTAAGTTTTAGATGTTTAGGAACCTGCCTATCAATTTAGTTCGAAATTTGTGAAATCTACTAAAACTGATGCCAACCTTGCAGAAAGTATTAATTAAACATTCTTAGGCGCCTTTATTCACTACACAAATAAATGTATTTAAAGTTTGCTCTAAATCCCAATAAGTTAAGTTTTTTGTTAATAAAAAACATTATTGTTAGTTTTAACGAATATAAATTGTTAAATCAACAGATTTTTAGGCTAAATAACTACGATATCAATACATATTAAACACATGATTACCTATCTCTCTAGACAAAATCCCTCCTAAAGGTAAGGCCACGAAACTGAGGATTTTTAGCATTTTTACTAATAACTGTGTTTATATTTATTTACAACTTAGGAAAGTGTTTTTTAATATTAATAAAAATGTTGTAAAAAATATTTCTGGGTGAATTTATAAAGTATAGGAGGTAAGTAAAATGTATATACACAAGCCATTGCTATGCTTTTTTTTTATAGTAATCAGATTAGAAATACCCTATTGGCAAATCTAAAAAGCTCTCAGAAATATAACCCTATAGTTTTAAAAGTTCAGCAGAAAATCTTGGTCTTATAATGGATTTTAAATTTGGGTTTATTTAGTGAGCATTTAAATTAAGAACCGGTTACTCAGCATTAAAAATGAGATATTCCCATAGACACTACCATATCAACAATATCAAAAAAAATCTCTGCGAATTAGTACTTCCGCCATTACATTTTTGCGACAATATATTGGCTTTGTCTGAAGACTTTAAATTTAAAATTAATTCAAAAACCTACAAATGACTGTTTTATTTGGAATACGTCGCAGGAAACGATTTTAACACAAACTTAAAGATATTAAATGGTTCAACATGTATAACCGGCGCATTTTGCTTGCGTTTACGTATAAGACTCCATATTATGCACAGCGCATCTATAGAACAAGTCATAATTAACATATACACAGAAATAATATTTTAAGTATTTCTGTGCATAAAAGAAGCTATTTAGGCGATTATTTTAGTATTGTACTGAAACCTACATTAATAAATCTAAGGTTATTGCTTTTTCTGTCTCTCCTATTACGTTTAAAAAACATATATTTAATACAGAATAAGGCTTTAACTGCGTTGCGACTTTTTCTTAAATTGATCTATATGTTACACGGTTTTATTTCCAATTTTTTACGTTACCTATCTCCTATTTTTCTATCCATCTCACAAATTTTTTAATACTTTTTCTGATTCCATATTTTTAAATCCTTATTTTATGTCAGTTTTTTTGATTTCCTTTAAATACTTAGTGAAAATATCATTTTATGTTTTTTTTGTATTTTTATTTTTGCTTTAACAGCACACCAAATAGGATGTCTGTTTGGCTTTACCTACATGGAAGGCCAAAATAAAGTCTTTTAACCTACATTTTACTATTATTATTATATAATGTATCGTGGAAAAGTGAATCTTTTCTCAATAATACCTGTAATGAAATTTTATCCATTACGTTTATATGAAACCATGATTTTACTGTATAATCCCCATACGATTTCATGAGCATATTCACAGAGGTAAAAAAATACTTCAAATAAGTAATGTTTAAAAAAAATTCAATGTGTTTCTAACAAATTAAAAAAAATATATCGTAATCTTTTTTGTTTTTAGTTTTTATTTTTACTTAAGGTTAAGGATTATATTAAATATAGGTTTTATTAAAAAAACTCTAGTAGTCTTAATCATTCAAGCAGCATGGGGATAAAGATTAAACCAGAAATGCATTTATTTAAATGACAAATTGTGTTGTCCAACAGATAAAAACAAAGATCCAAAAATTTTTCCAGCTTAAGCCAATATATCTAGCAGTTTTAAATTTATTTAAAAACCTTAAGTAAAGCAAATACTACAGAAGTTCTGATGTTGGTATTACCATAAAAGAAAATTCCTGTAAAAAGGTTTATACATTTTAAATAAAAGTGTAGGAAAATGATTAATAATGGAGTTATCAAGCAATTATTAAAAATATTTCTTAAAAAAGTAAAATTTGGTTAATTCTTACTTCTAACATAGGCTAAAAAATTCATTGCAATTTTAGAATACGAACCGAATTTTAGTTCTTTATCTTCATTTAATTCTAATTAATTTTTTTTACGTAACAATTAACACCACATTTATAAAAAAAGTTACTTCGATTACTTACCTAAGCAGAATCGTGAGGTTAATATCATGGCTCAGCCTATCCAATGCAGAGGTGCCATCCACTCTAACAGCATTAATTTTGTCCCTAAGTGAGGAGGAGTTACCAACAGGTGCGTGTCTTTCTTTTAAAATGTCAAAAATGTTGGGTTGCCTGAGGAATGCTACAACTTTGTCATTATAAGCTACGGGTACCTCAGGTATGTTGGTTTGGACGTTTGCCGTCGTGGTTGTGGGTCGTGGTGGTGGCACAGGGGCCTAGAAAAGATATTAAGTTTTGTATTTGTTAAGTTAACACTACAACTTATTTTTAACGCAAAAATGTGTAAAGCGCTTAGCAAAAATGTTTTAAACATCTAAGGGGCCATTTATTAATTACGTAAGGGTCTAATAATATATACATGCCCTTATTTGGGGGTGGATTTCTGTAAAACCCATTTTACGTAATATTTTAAAAGTCAAAATTTATTATTAAAAATCTAGTTCTATTTCAGATGCTTTTTTTTTTTTTTTTTTTTTTTTTTTTTTTTTTTTTTTTTTTTTTTTTTTTTTTTTTTTTTTTTTTTTTTTTTTTTTTTTTTTTTTTTTTTTTTTTTTTTTTTTTTTTTTTTTTTTTTTTTTTTTTTTTTTTTTTTTTTTTTTTTTTTTTTTTTTTTTTTTTTTTTTTTCGTTAATATTACAACTTATCTAAAGTAAAAATTGTGAAATCCATAGGAAAAATGTTTAACTCTAAGGGGATTTATAGCATTTAGTTAAGGGTCCAGAGGGAGGGTTAAATGAACATATGCCCTATTTGGGGTGGAGAGCTGTAAAACCCATTCTTACGTAATATTTTACAAGTCGAAATTTATTATTAAAAATTCTAGTTCTATTTCTGATGCTGACTGGATTTTTTTTTGTTCTATAATGTGCACTTCGATTTACATATTATTTTACAAATTTTAATTTTTTTATTACAATTTTAAAATCTTAAATGTGTTCATTGCCTACCATTTTTAATGTTATAAATAATAATTATATTATGTTACATTCCGAGTATTAATTTTATTTTAATCATTTGAAAAATAAAAAATGATTCTTTTATTTTCAAGCAACAATAGCTTTAAATGATTAGAATTGTTTTTATTCAATAATAGACTTATTTAAAGCTAGTCGATCATTACTTTAAAAGTGTTATTCGTTTATAGATTGTTTGTTGTTCTGTGTTTGCTTACTTTAAGATTATTTACAAACTTACTTTTTAATCCCAAAGACTAGATAGTTGTTTAATAATAATATAAAGATAATCTATATTTTGATAGCAATAAAAGAATATAACCTAAATATCTGCTAAAAAATAAAAATCTTTGATTTACAACAAACTGTGAGTTTTAGTGTAACTGATCCTTTTCTAACGTTTTGTTATTAAGAAAATCGCAATTAAATTTTACGCAAGAAGAGGGATGGGTTATGTACCCTCACATAGGGGTAAGGAGGATCAAAAATCGTCAAAATAATCCTTACGTAATTAATAAATGGCCCCCAAGTCTTAAATATATATTAAAAGTGCATTACCATACATGATTTTTATGCATTTTATCTTATTCATTGTCAGAGATGTATTGTTTAAAACCTTAAATTAATTTAAGTACTTTTCATATGCTTATTTTATTGCCGTGCACTTATGTATTTAATATTAAAATTAAATTTTATGAAGGCCACAGAGTTACAGCATTCTCAATAAATTTAATAATTATTATATAAATTTTACATATTTTGTTTAAAACAGTTTTTTAAGCAGAGGTCAATTTAAAAATTAATAAATAAAAATCAAATAAATCAGGGTCCAAAAATATTTATAATAAATATTCAAAAATATTTATTATAAATACCAAAATATCGGATATTTGTCCATTTTGTTAATAAACAGTTATATTCTATAAATACAAGTTATTTAATGCTTCTTAAATACTCCATAATGAAGTAAAATTGTTTCTGCACTTTGTAAATTACTTTTTTTGTAAAAAATAATGGAATAAACACAAAAAATCTTATTTTTTCGTAACGAAATTTTTCTGACACGACTGACGCCGTTAATGCCGGAAGAACTGTTGCCATTTATGGATTAGAACTTACTATTAGGGAGTATGTTTTAACTCTATTCCAACGCCATCTACATTTGGAAAGTAGAAATACAGTAACAAACGCCAAAAATTACTAATTAATACAAAAGTTTTGAAACCATTTTTGTATTGATACATATCATAAAAAATCATTTGATATAATATATCAGATATATATATATATATATATATATATATATATATATATATATATATATATATATATATATATATATATATATATATATATATATATATATATATATATATATATATATAATATATATATATATCTCGAATATATATCATAATATATCCATTGATATATATCCTCGAACCCTGAAATAAATTCAAGAATATTTTTTTACCAATGCAAGGAATATGCCCTTTGTACATATTTTTATTATTGGCTTAAATAACCTTGTATACCTAAACAACGCTTCTGCCAAATATTTTTTTATATTAAATTCTATAACAAAACTACAAGCAGTTAAAATTTAAACATAAAACTTCCGCGAAAAGGGTATCTGCGTCACAAGTGACTAACCACACGTATTCATAACGTCTGATCGACAGAGGCGACCGGAGCTAAGTTCCAATATTACATCTTGGATAAAAGCGGAGTAAATAAATTACCAAGCGAAGCTAATCTGGATATTGAAACACTTTTGATTTTCAATCAATGTAAAATTTCCATTTGTTTATTTAAAAAGTAGAATACTATAATTTGTTTATTCTCGCTTGGCAAAAACATATTTATAAAAAAAAGTATTAAATTGGCCTAAAAAGTCAGTAAGTATGATTACAACAATAAAAAAAATGTATTGCATTGGGTCAAAAAGTTGGTAATCATGATTACTTAAGAGGTGTTTTTCTCAAACAATTATAAACAATTTCCACTTGTTTTTTTGTAAAATGTATTATTTTTTTTGTGGTAATTGCGATGGATTTTGACGGTGTATTTGTTGCATACTTAATTGACATTAACCAATTTATTTTAATTTGGAATAAAGAAACGCGATGTATTTTTTCTTTTTGCTCTAAATAAAATAAATTAAGAAAGCAATAAATAATAATATTGGATCTCAGTAACCCTTGTGTCGTCACACAGCTTTTTGGTCTGATGAGAAATTTAAAGGGCAAGCAGTAATTTTTAAATTGTTATTACGCCGATTTTTTTTTTTTTTTTTTTTTTTTTTTGAGAAAAGAGATTTGGCGTTTTTAAATCAAAATAAATTTTATGCAACCGTTCTTCTTCTTTCTCTTCTTCCCTGGGAGCGGTCTAGATTTACTACCGGAGGCAGCGCGGCCTTTGGGTTTTTTGTGCCTAATCTCCCATTATCTTTTATACCAATCCTCCCATTAGTCTTGTTCCTTCTACGAGCTTGTATAACCCCGAGACTGGTTGGTTGATATATTTCTGTGGGCTTATTTTCGATTGCCAAATAATGCCTGTCTTTTGTGATTTAACGCTTCACATTCGCACATGATATGGTAGGCTGTCTCTTCCCCCTCGTCGCACATTCTGCAACTTCGCTCCCCATTATATGAGCTCTCGGGTTATCGTGCCCTGTTAGCAGCCCTACTGTTATGCGAAGTCTTTTCCTACTCTGTCTAAGTAGTTCTTCCTTCGTTCTCTTGGATGGACCCCGTATAAAGCTTTTTCCATGTCTTATTCTACTGAAGCTCCCCCAGTATTCCTTGTGTTTGTTTTGGATCCATTTCCTGGTTTGCCCTTGTGTTGTGGTTTTGGTCACTACAAGGGCAGGTTCTGGTCCAAAGTATGGTGTGGATGATTCCTGTATTGCCAGCTCATCCGCTTTTTCATTGCTTTACAGGGTAACTCTCCTATGGGTACCAGGACATTCGGGAATAGGAATGTCCTGGTACCCACAGGAGAGTTACCCTTTTGCGTTCTCCCATGACTCCCATGACCAGTTTTTTTTTGACATTCGCATGTCAGCTTGGACGTTACCTTGGGGTTTGCTAGTGCCCCCAGTGACGCCTGGCTGTTTGTTATTATGCCGATCCGCTTGTTTTTATAAGCCCTCCTGTTATTTTCTTTTGCACAGTGCAATAAAGCATATATTTTCGTTTGAAATACAGAACTGTGTGTTTCTAGTGAAAGGGATAATTGTGAATTCCTTATTTCACTGTACACGCCTGCTCCAGTTCCCTGCTTAGTTTTGGAACCATCCGTATACCAGATGATGTCTCCAACCGTGCTGGGAAGATCAACCGTTCTTACGACCTGAATTGTACAACCTAATCGTTTAATTCAACTAACCGGCTAAAAAAAGTTTATGCAGTTATGTTTTTTTAAAGTCAATTTTTTACATTGGGTGATTTCGTGCTCCTTATTTCTAAATAACTTATTAAAAAAAACACGAATTCTGCAAAAATATTTTTATATTTTTTTCGATTTTATTTAAAAAAATATATTTTAAAAATGAGCAAAATTAGTTAGTTGAGTGACATCTTCCAAAGTTTTTAGTATTTCAAAAGGTTTTGAAGGTGGCCTTTACTTTACGCGCTTTGTATTATTTTTTTCGGGAATTACAAATTAATTTATACTGGTCTAAGAACACATAAATTCCAGTGCTTAAAGTTTTCGAAAAAAAATCGTATTCTATCTATATTCTTAACAATGAAAAATATGTCTACAACCTTCGTCTATCAATGGATTGTCATACCGGAAAAAAATCATTACAGAACCCTTTTGTTTATCTTATCATTACGTCAAAACATGTTATTTTAAAATAAACAAAAAAATCCACCTACTCATTTCTAAAAATATAAAAAAATTTAAATATCACTTAAATAATTCTATTTTTAACTAATCGGATCTTAAAAATAAAATAAGTTACTAAGGAGATAATAATGTTTTGATACTGATAAAATTGCGTTACTATCTACAAAAATAATTTCAGCCAATAGAATTACTTCTGAAGTATTACGACATTGCGAGCCGATCGTCAAAATAAGTTAAAAGCCTTTATCCGTTGTTTGCCATTCCTCATGGTGTTTAAGTTCATTAAAGATAAATTAATCAGTGTCGTATTAAAGGCAAAAGCACTATGGAACATTTTTGCAAAGATAACTACTAGAGTATGTTTTTATAAGAGGCAGTAAAGAGCAACCAAAACTAATAAAAAAATTTAAGGAGTTACTTATAATTTTAAAAATATTTTATTGTTATCCTTTCGCGTATTGCTTTTATTATAAAAATAATAATTATTATTTAAATTATCCATAAAATAACAAAAAAACTGCAAAAGTAATTAATGTATCAATGGTGTACATGCCTAGAATGTTATGTATAACAACTAGGCAGCAAGATTATTTTAGGGCCTTTTTCAGCTTCATCAGAGCTCCCTACTTACTTACAAATAGCTTTATTTATTGTCTCAATTATTCACATTCACACAATTCTCTTCGATTATTTATTACACAAGCTTGAATGAAATGTGGTCCGTTGGGGTTATATTGTTATATTTTATATTAATGTATCGCAGGAAAAAGATAGTAAAAAACCTGCTTGATTTCAGAGCTCCCAGATTCATTAAAATTATTTTCGTAATCGCTTATCGACGCTCAAGGCTTAAAAAAAATCAAATGTTGAAAAAAATATGCATCGGCCGGGAATCGAACCCGGGCCGCCCGCGTGGCAGGCGAGCATTCTACCACTGAACCACCGATGCTTATACTTTTACTTTATAAGTGTACTTTAAGTGGAACCAATGCACTTAAAATTTATATTATCAGAATTTAAATCTAAGTAAAGTATTACTGATGATTTATTAACATTTACGGATTACAACGGATGACAAAACTATTTACTGAAAACGAGAAACACAAATAGAATGTCAGCACCAGAAACGGCACCTCCATGATTTGATGCCGGTGAGGTCAAAAAATAAATGACTGTTCAGCATGATCAAAAAGAGCGCATGTACACTGAGGACCAAAATCCAGATTTAATATTTGGTACCTGAACAAGCATAGGTAAACTAACCGTTTTCCAAAGCACCGGTAAACTGAGGACCAATATTCAGATGCCATGGCAGAAGTGCGGTCTAATAGGAAAAGTTTATTTACTGTTCCTACTTTTTGTGAATTACAACGTCTGAAATATAATTGGAAAAAATAAGAAGCCGCTTTAACTAACCAGGACTGACCAGAACTAAGGGCTTTTTAGTTTTGGAAAATAAAAACCGCTTTAACTAACCAGAACTAACCATGACCAACGAGAACTAAGGGCTTTTGAATTGGTTCAAATTATCCCTACTATGAATTTATTAACAAAATTTTAATAATTTTCAATATGGTATTTATTATGGGCCGCAATAATTCAATTCTGTTTGAGAATTTTGTAATTTTTACCTTTTTTAATTTGGTCCTCAGTTTACGTGTTAAATTATTAAACCCGGTCGTCTGTTTACATGTAATAAAAAAATTAAGTCCTCAGTTCACATACTCCGATCAAAATGAGTGGTGTTTAATGAAGAAAGTACCTGATACATGGATTTACTCCATAAAAGGCGACTAGTAAGTGTTATAAAGCGATATGTCAAAAACGGTTTAAAATTTCTTCGGGATATGTACCGGGTGTCCAAATAAGAAAGGACGCCGGCTGTATCTCAGAAAATGTTTATCGCACAGCGTTGGGGAAAAATATTTTTTGTAATAGTGGTCAAGAAAAATTGCTGGAAATTATTTTCAAGTTTCTGAAATGGCCGCTAGGGGGCGTAGCTGCAATCTTGAATCTAAAAAAGTGATGTTTCTGTGAATTTTACTCTATTAACCTTAAAAAATACCTGATTTGTAAAGTCGAGGATAATTTGAATATTTTTTGCTTGACAATTTTTGCTGTATCTCTAAAAATAAAGTGGTGGGGGCATTTAAAGGTTTCCGTAAAAAACACTCTGTATCTTCAGAACGGCTAAGCCGATTTTAACAAGCTTAGGCTAGTTAACAAAATGATCAATTTTCTCAAAAAAATTAAATGCATTGGTATAATTTTTTCTTTATAAAAAGTATCTTAATAATGCCTAAACAAGCTTGCGAAAACCGTATCTCGATATCTTATTCCTTACCTAATATTAAGAAAAAAGAAAATTTTATACGTCAATATCTTAAAAACCATAAAAGCTACAAGAAATTTTATTAAATATAAATTGTGTATTTTTACAAAGCCTCTAATTTAGGTTAAATAATCTTTTCGTCTAAATGCAGTACTTTACGAGTTATAATCAAAAACGCGAATTCTAGGGGTATACCTTGAAAAAATCCTGATAATACGATTTTTTGATTATAACTCATAAAGTATTGCATTTAGACGAAAAAATTTTATAACCTAAATTAAAGGTTTTGTAAAAACACATAATTTATGTCATCTAATATTTCTTGTAGCTTTTATAGTTTTTAAAATATTGATGAATAAAATTTTAACCTCGACTTTAAAGATCAGGTATTTTTTGTCAGGTTAATATAGCAAAATTCACAGAAACATCACTTTTTCAAATTCAAGATTGCAGTCACGCCCCCTAGCTGCTGTTTCAGAAACTTAAAAATAATTTCCAGCAATTTCTCTTGACCACTTTTACTAAAAAAATTTTTTCACCAACGCTTTGCGATAAACATTTTCTGAGATACAGCCGGCGTCCTTTCTTATTTGAACACCCGGTACGTCGTAAGTACAGGAGAAAACATATTTTACATTACTTAAATTTTTTCCTTCATCCCGTTTTGATGGGTAGAGGGTTACTTTGAAATTTCAAATTAAATAATGTATTTTTATTTTAAAATAGAATTCTACGTAAAAATCTGGGTCTCTATGCAAGACAAATTTTAAATTTTTCTAGTGTTAACCGAATTATGATTAAAGATATACCTATAGTTTAATTTAAAAATAAATCGGATATTTTAACTGACCCTAAAAGACATTACGGATTTATCTTTTCATTAAATTCAATTAAAATAAGTTTGATCATAATTCGGTAACCAGTAGAACAATTTTTTCTTTGTACACAGACCTAGTTTTTTTACTGACCTATATATTTTAAAATAAAAAAAAAACACATCATTCATTTAAAATTTCAATCCAATCCCTTACTTTAACTTTATTATTGATACCACAAATAACCTTTTCATAGTAAACATAGAAGTAAAAACTAATACCAGTGCATTTTTTCCAAACCAGAAAACATTTTTAATTTGTTATATAAATAAGAAAAATAACCTGTTTCTTATTCTTCTTTGTTAATGGGTTACAATTTGGTTGGCCTATTATTGGATTTCTGACCTTAGGTCCAGAACTGACACGGTATGCTGTTTTTAGTACTATTATTACTATGTAGTAAATACGGCTACTTTTTTTAATCAACACAAAAAATACCAATTACACAAATTATAATACCAAAAATATATTTTTAAACTTTTTTTGCAGTCGTCTGCAGCATCATAAAATACACTGTATTACTTTTTTAATAACAAGTTTGACAGCAGAATGCAATAAATTAAATAAAAATGATAATCTTTTTAAGACTCATTTAATTCCTGAATGTTTTGCATCGCAACGCCCTGTGTTTACCATTTTAGATTTATGCTTACCCACACGTGCTTCCTTCTTAAGAAGAACATGACACTAGGCGGATTTCCGAACAAAAAATCAGTTCACAAAAATTATTTTTTACAATGAACAAGGAACGTATATACGGTTTAAACAAAAGTAACTAACAAAAAAAGAACTGATAATCACATTTAATAACTGTTATCATTTTACGTGATCTATAAGTGGATCTATTAAATCTTTAATTGAGCAGAACCGGTTCGTCGATAAGGGGACATCCATTAACTAAGTGAGATGTTTTTCTGTCAATTGGACCCCTTCTTTCTCCTTGGTGTGATATAATATAATGTCTTCAGAACCCCCTTTCCCTTAGGTGAGAATTACTTTATAATTTTAAAATAATTTAATGTATGTACATGTATTTTGCTACTTATCGCTAAATACATAAGCGTTAACACTAAATTTAAAGACAGCAGAAAAAATACTACGTTTAGGGTGCATTTTCTATAAATTTATTTAATTTTATTAAAAGTAAAAGTAAAAAAAACTGTGACACCAGCCCTCTATGTTTTTCCTCACTCCATGGGCATTTATCTACTTCTTTAATTGAATAAATAATTTATATTCTTTAAATAAAAAAGATGACGTAAAATTTCCAATGACCCCCCGCTCCCTTTAGATGAGATTTGATAAGATTTTGCAGGACCTCCCATATCAATATGGGGGGTCCTGCAAACGCTTACGTAATAAATGGATGCCTCTGCTTTAAAAAATTAGGATTATCCACTATTGTGGAAAAATCTGTTGATGTTTGGTAAAAAGATTTTTTTTATTTTAGAGTCATTTAATATTGAACTTGCAGAGAAAGCAGTTTGAATAGTGTGACGTGCGCGTATGATGCATATTAGTATAAATATTTTATTTATTTAGTGTGTCGTGTTCAATATATGTGGTAATTTAAATAAAGTAATTGCTAAAATATTCAATTACTTTTAGTTTTAACTAAAAATTGAATTACTTTTAATAAACATGCTAGTAATTGGTAATCGTAATTTACTACTTTAGAAGAGTAATTGGTAATAATTATTGTTAATTGAATTACTTTTTTAAAGTAATTGCGATAGCTCTGATGCCACCCCTTCTCGGGGCTGAAATTATTTTATCAAAAATAACCCCGAAATCGATACAG
Source organism: Listronotus oregonensis (assembly GCA_019359885.1). Classification (NCBI taxonomy): domain Eukaryota; kingdom Metazoa; phylum Arthropoda; class Insecta; order Coleoptera; family Curculionidae; genus Listronotus; species Listronotus oregonensis. The sequence continues at coordinate 141,439 of JAHBCN010000622.1, forward strand.
GAACTAATTATAATCAACTTTTGTTCCATAAAGTTTTTTTAATAAGTCATTATATTTTGAGTTCTTAACGATTGAAAATGTTAAATTTTCATTCTTTACAAATAACTTTAAAACTATATGTTTTTTCAAAAAAATTCTTCTTACCAAAATGAAAGCTAATAAAAAGATATTGTTTTTTTTAAACATTTTAGTTTGAATCTTAAGTGGCTTATAACCACTTAAAGGTATCATTTGCATGCAAGTATGAAAGGTTAAAAACGGGAAACCGATACGTTTTTCGGAAAATATCTTTAAAATAGTTTTTGAAGTACATGAAAAGACCTTTCAAATGAGCTCCAGATCGAGTAGATTGCATTAAAACTAAGCAAGTTATGATGAAAATAAGACGATGTTTAAAGAAAAATATTGAAATTTATAGTATTCCTTACGGAATTTACTTTATTTTAGTGTAAGTAATGAATCTAGGAAGTTTAACCGGTTTAAAACGCTTTTTTTGAAAAAAGTACGATTTTTCAAAAACAGAATTATTCGAATTTCTCAAAAAATTTCTCTTAATTTCATATTAACTCTTAAACTACTAGATATTCGTAAAAAGATAGAGAACAAAAATTTCGTTTTTTTTTAACAATCATTCTGTTTGTGGTTTTAATTCTGGAGGATAAAAAACAACCGAGATATTATCGTTAAAAGTTTAAATTTTATTGTGAGGATTATCTGACCCAAGCCCTTTAACCCTTTAACTTTTAAAAAGGGTTTTAAAAGATGGGGATGCTGATGATCTTATAGCCCTTGAAACTACCTTTAAAATGGTTTTTAGATGGACCCAATAGCATAAAAGTTAACGGAGTTATCGTAAAAAAACCAATCGCTTTTTTTATAATTTTGGTAGCATATATTTTATATCTATAATATCATATTTACATGGTAAATGCTCACAAAATATGAATATGTGTATGTGTATGTGCATATATAGATATGTACATGTGTATATGGACACATGCATACACACATACACACATTATTACTCTATATCCAAGATTGAAGAAGGAAAAAACGGAGCACTCTAAACACCTGACCCGAAGGGTAGCGGGACTTTCATACTAGAATAGATTACTATATGTTCGTCTGTAAATCTCTTCTAAATATATTGTAATAAAATGAATAGTATCGAGGATTTGTCAGCGCATCTCGAACAAATGCGTTATGAATCCATCATCAAAGCCACAACTAACAATAGTGCAGTAAAACTATTATCTCTTACTCCAACAGGTGCACTAGATGAACATATTAAAAGGGTTTCTACAAACCCAGGTATGATGGTAATAAAAATATTCGTTCAGTTGACTGGAGATGGGTTCATATTGAAGGATCTTTACAGCCAATTAAAAATGCAAATCCACCTGCACTAGATAAACAACTTAAAATAATATTTTGCAACTGCAATAAAGGCTGCGGTGCCTCTTGTGGTTCCTTATTTATTAACTGCAAGAAACCAACAGGCGGCATTGCAATGTTGTGATTTTTTTGTATAACTTTAGAGACTTAAATTTAAGCTATTCAAATTTTCTTATTTTTTTTACATAAAGGAAATTATGAACACTAATCTGCAGTATTTTTGTAAGTTTAATGTTTTGTTAGGTGATTTTTCTTTCGCCTGCTAAAAAGATAACCAATTTTGCTTAAGCTGCTCTATTTGTCAGATAAGCACAAACGCTTGCATGTGTAGTGCAATAATAAACAAAGTTAAACCTTAAAACTACTTAAAAACAATTGGCTCATTCGAATGGCTTGGCACCTTCCGATTACTGTAAACAAATTTATTAATTGGTAGTTTTATGTGGGTTAGTTATTATTAAAATAGAAACAAAAATCTCTACTGGGTGTACTTACTTCTCCATCATCAGAAAACCTTCTACCGATAGAAACACCCTCGAGGGGAAGCCTTGGATCCATATAGGTAGTTTTCTTGTTAGTATGGTCAATAAAGAAGTGCTAGCACAAAAAAGTACTATGTTAGTTTTGTTAAGAGGCAAAGGAGAAAAAAAGCATACAGATTTTTAGTTGTAATTATGTGCAATGACCGAAGTTGTATGTTTTTCTTACCTTTGAACTTGAATCTTTCTTGGTATCCCATCCCTCCGGTAAATCTTTATTGGAATCCGCAAATAAATTAACTAACGTAACCAGCTCCTTGTTATGTTGGTATTTTTCAAAATAGTTTGGATCCCTTCGTATTCGGATTATCATATGTTTTAGTGTGGGATTTCTGTTGTACAAAGAGGTAGCTTCCTACAATAAATAAAATAATTATAGACAAAAATATTACTACTTAGCAGACACATGTGAATTTTTCTTTAAAAAAGTCTGGAATTATGCGAAATAGCTTGTGTTAATAGTATAAAATGATTTTTTACTGTATGAACAGTTGCGGGCGAAAAATTCCAAACATATGATTTTTTATTATGTATTTCAGGCTTAGTTTGCCTAACCTATATCACCTCAACTTTACCAAAAATCAAAATAAATGTCAAAAGATAACATATTATTTAAGATTAATATATGTATATTTAGAACAGAATAATTTTTAATAAAATGGATAGACTGAAATAATTACAAAGAGTAAGACTGATTATGTTATGTAAAGAGGGTCGCGCTATAAGGGAAATATCCAAGAAAATTAACTAACCAAAAAGTACCATTCAAGATTGAAAGCAAAAGTGGCAAAATAGCGGTTCCCTAAACACATTGTGGGGAACTGGCAGAAAAAGGGTATTAAACAGGGAACAAGATAGTAGACTGATCACTTATTTCGAAAACCATTCATTCCAAACAGTCGTGGGAGCACATAGACAATCAGAATTTCCTGGATCTGTTTGGGTAGCAAGGAAAGGTCAATTTAAGAAATCGTGCTGCTGTCAAAAATCCATTTTTATTGGCTGTTAACAAAGAGCAGAGTGGGGTTTGCTTTGCAGTATTTACAGGAAGGGTTGCAGTTTGGAGAAATGTCGTTTTTAAGGGGGCTAGTTAGAGTGTACAGACCTCGAAGCACAAGATTTAAAGAGAAGTATACCCAAACAGTTAAATCAGATTTTCAGGTAATGTGTGGGGATTTATGACTGCAAGAGGCTTTGCTTTGCCACCAAATTAATGAAAGATTTACAGGAGAACTTTATATTGATATATTACAAAATGTTATGCTAACCTCATTAACTAATATCTTTATTTATCAACAAGACAACTGCCCTGTTCACACGGCAAGAAGAGTTGCTGACTGGATGCGAGAAAAAAATATAAATTTATTACATTGGCCCTCAAGGAGTAGAGGTGTTACTCCCATAGAAAATGTTTGAGGTCAATTTTCAAAACGATAAATAAGGCCAATGATCTTTGTCTACAAAATGTAATTGACCTATGAAACAAAATGGTGAAAATAGGGAACAACTATAATGCACATCATATCCAAAGACTGATATTATTCATGCCCAAGCGTTTAGAGCTAATTATCAACAAAAACGGCGCTGGAATAAAATATTAGTTCACTAATATCCTTAATATTTTTATGTCTTTCTGTTGTTATAAATGTTAATTAAATATGCTTACTAAATGGTCAACTTTTGTGGAAGGGTTTGTACTCTTCAATTTTATAAAATTAATCTGTTCTAAATATATTAATCTTGATATTATATGTTATTTATTGACATTTATTTAGTAATTATTTTGCTTTTTGGTAAAAAATGTTACTTATTTAAAAAAATTACGTTTTTTACCAGTTTTTACCCTTAAGCCTAAGGCCTTAAAGGTAAAAACCCAGTTTACGCAATTTTGAAAATAAGGTCAACGAAAGTTAGAAATCAGATAGAGGAACTTAAAGCAGTTCTAGCGTTACAAAGCAGTTAGATACTAAATAGGTAAATTTAGATTTGTTTTTAAGCAATAAAAAATCATACCAACTTTATCTGCTATAGACACGGTTATCCCACAAAGACTGAACAGGGCTATATTTCTGGCTTTCCTCATGGTAAAAAGAAGTAAAGTAGCCATCCTATTTACTTGTTTTCGTAGAATCCACAATAATACTTAGGAAAAAGATTAGAATTTAAAAAAATAGATACGAAATAAAACCCAAATAAACATTTTCTTAATGGTTTATCTTATTTATTGGTCCGTTTTTGAGAGCAAGTTATCTTTTCAATAAGTTTCAATAAAAAAGATTTTAAATTTATTTTTCGTACATAACAACAAAATCAATTTAAATCACATGAAAATTTGCAATTTAAATTAGACAATATAAAAAATAACAATAAACCCAAAATGTCATAATAAAAAACTCAATATTTTGTCAAAATATAGCGTTAAAATGCTACTTTTAATATTAATTAGTAAAAGTAAAACATTTTTAACATTAACATTATTAACAAACTAGTTCTAATAATTTTGATGTCCAATATGGGAACCGTAACTGAATTTCGTGGACTATTTCTTAAATATTTTAGCACTGAAGGAGCCCGATTCAGATTCTTGCAACTTTTTATCATGTAATGACTTAGTTTCTTAGACTAAATATCCTCGATGGGTCCCTGCTGCATTCTCATTATTTATATAAAACGGTTTCATGATCTAAAATCGGTCTTTCAGGAAATATTTTATTTTAAACAACACTACACGTTGGGCAGAATATGGACTATTTGTATTTTGGCATTTTAGGTATTTATTGATACATGTATCAATTTTTTAATTTAAATCGCCAATTTCTCGTATGAATTAAATTAATTCTATTGATATTAAAAATGGCGATTTTTTGTATTGAAACGTATAGAAAAAAATAAGTCGCTTTCAAAAGCAAAAATCTAAATTAGGTGTTAATTTTGCCTGGTATTTCTTTTATTTTAACTCACATCATTGCCTTAGAACCGTTTTACACATACGAGAATTATTCTGAAAATTATTGCCATAATTTAAACCTAACAGTAACAACTCCTGTTTATCTATTTCTGACATAATTTAAAGAACACAAAAACCTTTTTATCAACTTTTCGCCTTTCTAGGTTATGTTAAACTAATCCAACAGCTATTTACAAAATTAGCATTTTGGCGCATAGGCATCACATGAATTCGGCCAATAATTTTACTGAAATTTATTGTAAGTATCAAAAAAACAAACAAAAAATTTTTATTAAAATTTTGGTGATAATTTTTACCATTAATTTCACTAAAATTCTTGTATGTGTAAAACGGTTCTTAAGGTATTCTTTTAAATTCTACGGAAAAAATACAGCAGATGGCTATTTCACTTTTTTTAAAATACACCAAAATCCACAAATATCGCCCTGTTTTAGCCCTCGTTGAATAATTCTGTCCTTGTAAAAGTAACAAATGGCTGATAAATATCTAAGATACATCTCACAATTTCTGGAATTACTGCTAATAGCGCTAAACATCGAACGTTTCACCTATTAATATCATTGACCCTTCTACACACGAATATATTTCACCCAACTAAGTAGGACACTGACAGAAGTATGCAAGCACGAGGATATAAAGACTTAATGGAGAAGCTTACTGCAGGTTTTCAATGCCTCGTTTAGCATTTATTAAATTTGTTTTAAAGGATTTAATATATTAAATCATTGGTGTCCCAAATTTACGAGGACGTTAAATAGAGGCAAAGTTACGCAATTTGATGCTGATCAAAACGCCACCTTAAAAGTTTAAACATTTTAAATACTTCCGAAGACTTTTGGAAAAAACCGAATATTCACAATTTCATTTTAATTTTTTATGACTATATTTGCATAGATATAACAAAATAAATTTTACATTCTGATTGCTACTTTCTCTGTTCTAAAAACAGTTTTATTAGATTTACACATTGACGTCATTGACTGCCTTCACTAATCGGCCCAACTTTTTTAATTTAAGGTTATCCAAATTAGTTAATTAATCAAAAATTTTTAAGAGCTTTTAGGTCTTTCCTAACACATGATTTCTTATGGAAATTGCCAATGAATTTTTTGAATGAGTGCGACACATCATTGGTTTTGGGATCTTAGAAGCTCTTAAAATCCATAATAAAAAATCTATGACCGTATTTAAAAAAAAACAAAGTTGATAATGGCAGTTCAAAGACGAAACGTCGGTGTGTAAATATAATGACACTAAGTTATAGAACAGAAAAAGTAGCAATGGAAATGTAAAATTTATTTTGTTACATCTATTCAAATAGATTCACAAAACAAGAAAAATGATATAACGAAAATTCAGTTTTCTCCAAAAGTCAAAAGTATTTTAAACTTCTATGGTGGCATTTTAATCAGCATCAAATTGCGCAACTTTTCCTCTATTTAACCAACCTAGTATCTCTTTAAGTTTCCGAGATCTCAATTATGAGGCTCGAATTTGGGACACCTTGTACACTGGCTGCACACTAGATAAAAAATAACTTTAAGAGGTATTTATATCCTGTTTTACACTCTATTAAACATAAAACTAAATATTTTAGTTCAATTAAAACACAAATGTTCAAACATGCTTTTGCACTGCTTAAGTCACTTGCAAATATCAATATGTGACATAATATATTTGCCATAAATCAATAAATTAGGAATATAAACCTGACAATCATTTTATTCTCACCTGGTTCATATGAAGAATGGTAAAGAAATCAGGCCTACTTAATAATCTACATGCGGGCGGCATATCTGTCAGATCACTGCTTTCTAATCTATTTGAGCTGATAGTCCTTCTAATGCTTTGGTATCGCCTATCTAGTTGTCGCCTATGCTGCTCTGCACCTACTATGTTTGATGTGTTACCCGTGGTACCACCAGGCCGAGTCCAAGATGTTGTGCGAGTTGCATGATCGATGTAAAACACGCGACCGTGGCTGTCCATTCTCGCTTCCCAGGCTAAAAACATGAAAAATATATACGGTGTGGACATATTAACCCGTCAGCAGAATTAAAATAAAGCATTTGCAAGCCTACTATGCCTAAATGATATTACAAGTTATCAGAATACCGAGTCATGACCAAGATTTTTAAAAAATTATAGTTGTTTAAAAATATATGATCTTATTCTTATCAAGTTTCTAGACTGATACACAGATATTTATTTTAAATTTTATACATTTTAAATGCGCTACAAAACAACATTTTTTTTAACACAAGCCTGGCGGCAACTTATTTATTTATTTATTTATTACAATATTCAGCATCCTCTAGAAAATGTAGTATTGTATACAGAATAAAAACCAAAGCTAAAGAATACAAATGTGGTAAAACATTTAAAAAATATCAAAAGAAAATTAGCCCTATGCATTAAAGAATTTATTAATATATTTATTAATTAAATAAAAAGGATTATTTTGAAAAATATTCATTTAATTCTACCTCAGACTAATAAAGATTTTTAATAAAAAGTACATTTTATGTTTTACCAATAACCATTATTTTGTATATTAAAAATATTATTTCGCAAAATAATAAAAGTAGAAAACTGTCATATTGAGAACACCCTTCGACAAAAAATAAATAGCATATTACAAATAGGCCTAAATAAATTAGCTGTATATGGATAGTTGGTGATTTTTTTAATAGATATTAATAGAATTGGGGTCTCATTACTGCAAAAAAGGTTGCTAAAAACAAATTGAAAACTTAACACAATTTTATTTTTCTAATACTATTGAGTCATGTACCGACAAAATATTATTTTATCAAAGTTATGCAGACCACCTTTAAGGTCAAAACAAGTTTCGTAATAAACAAGGAAAATATTGCATTTAAAAGAAATTTTAGTTATAAAGAGGAAACACAACTTTATTGGTGTCTATCATATAATTTTTATTTATTTACAATAGATTTTTTTTGAAAATAGAGGGAAGATGCATTACTCCAATAAAAAAAATAAATAACACTATGACTTACATGGTGGCAAAGGTTCGTCGTGCTCCCCAGGAACTTCTGGATAGGTTAACATTCTATGGCTTCTCTCAGGAATGGACGGCAATCTTGTCGTACTTAATCTCTGCAAGGGTAAAGGAACACCACCGCTAGCTTCTCCGTTTTCTACAGGTACTCGGGGTCTTAATGTAGGCCTTCGAATTTCTACAAATTTATTAACATATAAATAAGAGATTCTTTTAATATATAACATAATATTATATCGTAAGCAGAAATTTAGTCTAAGTACAAATGTAGAAAATAAAGAAAAAGCAAGATTCAGTATTAACGTTAATATGACTAAGTTAACAGCGAGCGATTTTAGCTAGATAACCAATTTCAATGCAATCCTAAATAAGTGATTTGATGAATAATAGTTAATCAAAAGTAAAAACTAAGTTTAATTAATTTTTTGAATTATTGATATTTTGAGCAAAGGTATAATATAGTATATTATACCGTAAAAACCCATAAAACATAACTAATACCTACACACACATATTGCACCTTTATTCAAACAATGTCATAGCTAACAAAAATTGAGAAACATTTTTATTGCACCAACAGATTTACAATATTATAAAATCCTATCTCAGAAAGTGTTTATATTCTAAGTATTTGTCCCTGGAAGACACTGGTGCAATAAGGATAGAAAATGATAGAGAAACAGTCCCTACTTCGAGAAGTGGCACAATTTGAATCTAGCGTTTCGGGTTTTTACATCAAGCGCACTATTAGTCCACAGGATCAAACCTAGGCATGGCCAGAAATCCCGAAAGAAATATTGACCTAATAATATGAAACCAGACACAAAATTATTACATTGAATGTGCGGTGCCTACTGCACATTTTTTTGCCAATAAAGATCATATAAACCGATACTTTTAAGTAAACTCGTGTATTATCTAAACAACTCCAAAAAAACGAAATGTAAATTTGACGGGCCGGGTCGGTCGCTCAACGCTATCAGAAGTCGCATATTGTCGCCATTTTTTAATAGGTGGGGGTACGAAAGGTTACTCCGCCCTTTTTTATCCTTATTGACTGGTGTCATTATATCACTTACCGAAAAATAAAAAGTGTCACATGTGAGTTTGCTGTTTAAACATGTTATCCTTGTGAAAAAAGCCTAATATCTGGATCGAAAAATGGCTAGATAGATATTCTATCATAACTTAACTGATAAATTCTCATGAAAACATTATGAATTTATCAGTAATCTCTTTACCAAAACAATTAGTCGGAACTGCCGATACTTTATTTTGCTTTTCTTTTCACTTTTCTGATCATAATCCCATGGAAAACAATGCAAAAAACATATGAATGCATTATTTTTTCATTAATCTGTAAGTATCCGGAATTGCTGTTTCAAAACCACAATAGTTTATCATAATTTCCAATCAAACATCGTATTTTTTTTATCTATCAGGCTTTTTCCACAGGAATATTCTGTTAAGTATCGATTACTGCTGTGTTGTATATATAAATATGTACAGTGTCTCAACTAAAAAATAATAATATTTTCAGTATACGCTATTTTGTACAGCTTTAAAAACTTTGAAAATTGTTTAAATGCTTATTGTGCTAATTTTGAGACTCTTTGAGTGAAAACCTAAAAACTAATTTCGTTTTTCTCGATACTTTGCTATTTTGAGTGATGACATTATTTGAGCAAAGGTGCGACATACATACCTAGGATAGTCTATTACTTAGAAGTAAATTGTTATTGTGTGTACCTTTAGTTTTAAGTTCCGACATAGCTATTAGCCCAAGATGGGGTGTGTCCATACTACTGCTATTCGAATTACTAAATCCGTCTAGGGTATCTATAGACCTAATATCTGCTTGCTTAACTTCAACAGCTGGTTCTAGTTCTTGCCCTCTTATAGGAATGTCAGGTGGTTCTGATGATTTAAGGTTAGGCGGCCGAAGTTCAGGTGCTCCTCTGTTTTTACGAGAATGGTGGGTTGGCGTAGGAGGACATACTGGGAGTATGTTGCAGATACCTGATACTCGAGTAAGGGCTTTTGGATGTGGTCTGAAAAAATAATACCGTTTTTTAAATATAAAATCTTATAAAGGCGGCTCGATATTAAATTAAAATTCCTTATAGCGGTTTATCTGTGCGATAAAAATCATATAAGGCAAGAATATATAATCAATTAAAAGTACCATGATACATTTTATTGATCCTTGACTACTTGGTTTGTGTCTGGTAAGCAAAATGGTAAAAGCAATCCCTGGTGGAATTTTTTTCTTTAAATAGAACAGAAATACTACAGGTTAAGATGCTCTTAATTAATAAATTAAAACTGAATCTAACAAATTTTATTGTTATTACCTAACCACATCTTTAAGCTCTCTCTTTGGTTTCAACTGATGTACCGGCGTTCCTGGTACCTCAGCTACATCTCCGGTCTCTTCCGGTTTTTGTAATGATCCTAACCTAGTCAATAGTTTATGAGGCTTACTTGCTAAACCACTATCGCATTCACTCATTCCATCTACAGCGTCAGTAGAGGTACTACTACTCTGCGTGGACTGTGTTGAACTAAAACTAAAAAACAACATAGTGTATAAAAATTAAATAAAGAATAAATTGTTCTGATATCTCTTACCAAATGTCTTTTGAATTAAAGGGTAATGTTTTGTATGTATATTACAGAATTAAAAAAATTCCTAACGTAATTTTTGATATTACAAAAAAGTGTAAAAAAGATTTATTTTATTTTACTAATACATAAAAGGCCACTTTACGGCCGCTCGACTATATAATAAACAACTCTTTTTAATGTTAAAACTTACTGGAAAAATTTGGTATTAAGAATATTCCTACTCTAGACAAAAATCCAACTCGGACTCTGTTATTTTAATAATTTTAATCAAGGCATATTTAGAAAGCAGAATTTTAATCATTAACAATATGCAAATTACTGAGTAAAACCTGGTTACCCTCATCATATCTTCAAAAACTAATTGCAATAAGAAAAAACAAGGACATACCATTGGTTGGTAAAAGTTAGTTATATCTCTCTCTCTCTTTGCTCTTTAATAATAAAATAATACAAAAACGGCAATAAAGTACATTTGATAAAATAGTTAAACAAATTTTTAATAGAATGATTTTATTAATTTTCTTTAAAAGCTCGCAGCTGTAAACGAATTTTACCCAACATTAACCAATTCTAATTTTTACGCATAACACAGAAAGGAAATTATCTTATTCAACTTTGTCATAGACAACATAAGATTCAGCACATCCTTGCTCCTAACCCCCTTAGATCCATGTGTACAATGAGAACTTACACTTAAGTGGAAAAAACTTGACAAAACATCATACTGATCTTCTATTTGACTCTTATAATCAATCGATCATAACGAAAGAGCGACCTGTTAGTTTGAATAATACTTTTTACGTTACGTTAAAAAATTCTGAATTAATATTTTAATACTAATGCAATTAGAAATAAACAACCAAGATGTTGACTAGGTTAAAACATTAATAATAATAAATAATTACGTAATTAATAATTACGTAAACGCATTTTATTAAGGCCTCTTTATATTAAAAGGACCTCAAGATGGGAAATAAAGGGCCAAGAGATCAGCTCATTGTTTGAGATGCCCTCGGACAGGTCAAACCCTCGTTTCATCTTCAACAGACACTTTCGGATTGTCATACCAGATAGGGAGGACTGGAAAGAAGGCCCTCCAATTAAAGCCAAACATATCTGGTATACAGATGGCTCCAAGACCAACAAGGGAGTAGGAGCTGGCATCTATGGAGACAAGCCTAGAGAAAAGATAACCTTAAGTCTTGGTCAGCACGCCACGGTTTTCCAAGCGGAAATCGCAGCAATAGTGCATTGGGCCGTGCTGATTAAAAAAAAAGGAGTAAAGGAAAACACATCGTCATTTACTCAGACAGCCAAGCGGCCCTGAAGGCCATCAGTTCTCCAAAAGTTAATTCCAAACTAGTAGGGGACTGTATACAGGCCCTGGAAAAAGTCGGCTTGGCAAACAAACTTACGGTAGCCTGGGTACCAGGCCACGAGCCACCCAGGTAACGAAGAGGCCAACCAGCCAAGAGGACCAATCATGAAATGATAGGCCATTCTGTGGAATCTCGGCAGGCCTCTTTAAAGCCTTTATTAAGAGCTGGGTAGACAGAGAGTTTCAAAGCTGGTGGGTACAAACACCAGGACAACGACAGGCAAAGCAGTTCATTAAGACCTGCTCGGCCAAGTTTACCTCGGACCTACTGAGCCACAGTCGTAAGGTAGTAAGGAGAACGGTAGGTTAACTAACAGGACATTGCAAACTCAACAAGCACCTGGAAAGAATAGGCCTGGTGGAGGATAGCCTGTGTAGGTTCTGTCAGGAGGCTGATGAAACAGCCGTACATGTGTGGTGCCACTGCAAAGCACTATGTAGGCTTAGGTTAACTGGGCTTGGTGAGGAAAAGCCAAAACCGGCAAGATATTTGGAATGGCCAGTGTCAAGACTCTGGAGTCTAGTTAAGAAGACGGGCCTGGACAAGGTACTCTAAAGAACGATAGGAGAAACCACAATAAATCTGGTAAGGTTGCAGTGGTGGAGGTCATTTTTGCCATCTCCGCTCAAATAATCTACTGTAATCTAATATTAATATGGTTTACAAAATAAAACATAAAAATTAAAAAAATATGATTATGTCTGGGGACTAAGACCATCACTAGGTTTTGGTAAAATTCTACCTATAACGCGGTGATTAGATAAACAAAACTACAACAGAATACAAGTCACCAGACTAAGCCGTTTACAGAGATTAGCTTGCTTATGCACAGGTTCTAACCAATCTTTTTTTTACTTGGTTTGGCACAACACAAAAAATATCTTACCTGTCTTTATTGTCTAATAACTTATGAGCATTAACAGGACTTGATTCCAAACTTTTACTTAGTACCGTCGTAATATAGTTATCACAACCAATGAGTTTATTGGAGGGATCTACAAACACTGATTTAATTTTCTGGGAAGAAGAGGTCGAACATGCATCGACATCAGATAGTGACGAAGCAGATTTATAGTCCTCATCAGTGTCGATTATTTCGAAATTAAAGGTATCTTCTAGGGTCAAAGGCTTTTTAGGTTTGTTTTGGCGCTGGACGGCTGGAGGCGTGAAACTAGTACCTGTAAAAATATTTATAAAAAGTTCTGTGTTGTTAATGGTTGCTTACATATATTTAAATACAAAGATAGTAAATTGGTACATACTGTTCAATTAGAGGATGATGTTATAAGAGGCCCATTTTTTTTGTAGGATAAAAACTTTGTCAAGTTTTATAGTCATAAGAAAATCTTAAGAGGATTATTCCGTATTAATTATTTTAAAATAGGTATTGTTTTAGTTACCTAATGCCTGCTAGTACAATAACAATATATATATAATATATATATAATATATATATATATATATATATATAAAATATATATATATATATATATATATATATATATATATATATATATATATATATATATATATATATATATATATATATATATATATATATATATATATATATATATATATATATACCCATTTATTTATTACTACACCAAATTTATTATTTTTTTTACTAAAATACCTTTAATGTTATTATGGAAAATGTTTTTTGGGCACACTTTATTTTATTAGCATATATATAATATATATATATATATATATATATATATATATATATATATATATATATATATATATATATATATATATATATATATATATATATATATATATATATATATATATATATATATATATATATATATATATATATATAATTATTATTATTATTATTATTATTATTATAGATTAAAGGTATTTTAGTAAAAAAAATAATAAATTTGGTGTAGTAATAAATAAATGGGTTAGTGTTGAAAATATGTACGGAAAATTAAATAGAGAATTTTAATTTAGTAATATTAACTGTAGTGAGTTGCAGAATAAAATGTTGCTATCTATAATTTTACAATAAATACATTATCTATACTTTTATACTTAACTGAACAATGTTATTTATTTTTTTGTTTGTATCTTTAAAATTATAAACTAATGTAGACAAAAAGAAGTAGCTGTATGGAAGGAAGAGAGGACCTATTTTGTTTTCCATCTGAAATATTTACTCGTCTTTATTTGCAAGCTATGTAAAAATGATGTCAAATCTTCTTAAAAGATAATAAAGTTTATTTAACTTTAATGGTCTAAAAGCAGATGAAAAAAATAGTTTAGGAAATAAGTAAAACATAGTAAGAAGTTAAGTAAGTTCAGCCCATCATTCTCAAAAAAAATTGGGAGATAAACTGTATTTCTTTTGAAATATTCCTTTAAAATATAGAATAAAAGCTAAACTTTGTTAAAAGTTTAAACTCTTGCCCTGTGAGAAAATAGGAATTGAAAATTTTGAAAAAAGGCACCCCTATCAAAAATGTTTTTTTCTGCCACTTGCAAACATTAAGACATACTTTTTAAATGAAAAAATAGTAATAGACACCTAAGGCATCCACTCACCTACGGCATGTGACCTCTCCAAAGGCCTATGTAACGTTCTAGGAGGCAACGGGGGCGCACCTTCTTCAATAAACTCCACACCACAGGCCCCCTCTAAAGTTTTATTCTCGTCTTCGGGTGAAGGAGAATACGCCGTCCAGATTTGATAGTACTCTTTATTAGGTGACTTGGTATTTTTTGAACGGATTTTTTTCTTAGTCCCTATAATTAAAGTTGAAAATATGTTTGAACCACTAAAATCAATTAGTTTTAATAGTTTATTGTTGTTTATACAGAGTCTCTAGAAAACCGGTGTACAATTACAAATAAAAATAAAACAATATTACTTAAGTAAATGTACAAAATTATCGCCAATTTGCACAATATACTTATTAACACTATAAAAAAATAAGTTGGATCTAGCTAATGTCTCGGTATTAGTATAATGGTTGCCTCAACGAACTCTAGAATTCTTTGGTTGCCTGCATTTAAAATTCGTATCAGCGCCTCACAACGTCACTTATATTTAAATCTAAATTAAATCTAATGAACGCAGTGGCCACTTGCCTGGTTCATTATTTTGTATTTTAATTTGGTAAATATTTTTAAAAGCAACGGCAAAATGGGGTGAAGCACTATTATGGATATACGCAATTCTTGCTGAAGCAAAGTATTGCTATTTGCTTCATTTAGGTTGCCTGCAATTGCAACAGGACCAATAAAGTAGCAATCTCTATTACCCGCCCAAATATTTTAAAATAAACTAATCTAATCTTCGCTGGAAATTAAAAGTTTTTTTCCGGAAAGAAGCTCATCCAACGAAAAATGTTTCAAGGCGAAAAAATCTAAATACACCCAGTTACCGGATGAGAATTGTATATCTAATTTTAATAACTAAGTTTTATGCCTATCCTTATGGCAGCTCACGAAGGCTTATATGAAGCCTAAGTACTAGATACCGTGGGTGTCGTATGTTTCACAATTCCGTCAACGTTGTCCAAGAACCACGCAGACATTGCGTTTGACGACATCTTTCAGAAAACGCGGTATTTTATCACGAACGCTATACACAAAACTATCTCTAAACAACCCTCTCTAAACGTCTGGGTAATGTCATCCAAAAGAAACCTAAAGTTTAACATGTGGTTTAACGAACCACACTCAATGGCACACACGGTATTCATTGGCGGAGGTTCCTTCCTTAACTTCGTTGATCTCATGGGAAGCGGTGTTTGAACGAGTTAGCTTAAATCGATCTTTTTTGTCTACGGTCTGGCGTAAAATTTTGTAGAAGCATTTGCACCCTATATAAATTTTATTGCCTTGGGTATATTACTCAAGGAATAGATCATCCTATATAAGCAATCCTTACTGAAGCCATTTAAAAGTATCTCCTTAACCACAGTTTAAAAAATACGTTTTTAATGTTATATTTTAAAAAATCCGTATGTTTTTTGATACAGTTGAATATTTGTCTTTTGCCAATTTTACACAATTTATATTTTAAACAAAATAGTTTTTAATATATAGCTATATAATTCTTAATATTTTTTTACATTTCAGTTTCTTTAAAGATTATAAAAATATTAAAACACAACTTTCTTATGTTATTCTAGGAGACGATAGATAGGGTGATGATAAATAATTAAACTACGGTACAAGAAAATCAAAACTCGTTAAAAATAAGTACGATATTTAAAATATTTTAAAACCAATTATATTTTAAACAGATTAAATTTTATACATTCATTTTAAAACAGAATGTGTAAAATTTATTTACTCTGTTTAAAACAATTTTTTAATCTACAAATATGACACCTACATTGTTTTTTCTTTCTGATAGCCCTACAAACTGGTGTATTAGCCACATTAATTTTGTTTAAATGTGTCTGATATCTTATTTTTATTAGTATATGAAGAGTAGGCGGGAAAAACGATGAAAGTCTGGACCAAAATAATTAAATCAATAGAAAATGTAGGATTCGGTAAGAGGGATTCATTGGTATACTTTACAGCAAAAAAGAACGTAGAGCTACAAAATATATGCACTGACGTAAAACCGCTGAACCGGGGGAAGTGGGAATAATACTGAGATTCCAGTTTAAACGTTCTGGCGTCGCGCAATTCCGGTAAAACTGTTTATTATTTTTAGTTTTGGTAAATATTTACCGAAGTCGTTATTTATTTTCGAAATAATAAATAAACATTAATATAATTTTTGGAAGAACGACTGACGTAAGTAACAAAAAAAGCAGTTAAAAAACAAAAAGCAGCCAAAACAAACAAAAAATCATTCGCTAAAGGAAAATAAAAATGACATAAATTAAGTAATATGTAAAAACTGTTCAACAAAATGTATTTTAAAACTGCGGAACATTGGAATGGTTTTTTGATAAATAAAAAAAATCGTTGTTATATTTGCAACTTTATATGCAGCTTGTTGCGAAATAAATTTTATTCTATGTCTACGTATAAGGTGCGCCTAACAGAAAAAATAATTTATATATAAATATTTTATACGTAAACACCAATTTTAATGTATTATGGAATCATATAAAAAATAATGATTTAAATACATTCCCGTACCGTATTAAATTTAGAAGAAAGTTGAGAAACATAAAACTGGTGCACTTGCAAATCCACTGAAAATAAAATACGAGACAACTTACTATAAGGTATACTAGAGGATAAAACTGGCCTATGCTTGACAACATAGGCTTTTATTACTCTAAAATATTAATTATAAACTATTAATTTCTGAACTTAAACCCAATTTTGCACGTTGTGGCTTAGAGCACTTTTGCTCGGAGTGCCTCATATAAAACTATTAAAAAACTCAAATTTGAAGAAGAATTATTACTTCTCCTTAATTACTTTTCTCATTCATTAAATCGAGAAAAAAAGATTGCTTTAACATGTGTTTTGTTCATACGACCATTTTCAAAAATTTTCATCTTCTCTTTGAAAATGATCGTAAGACCGAAACTAATGTCAGGGCAAACGGAATAAATTTTGACAAAAACATACATGGAGTGTTATTAAATTAGGAATCCACCAAAAACACATATGTACAAGTACTTTCCACAATAATTTGTTGATTTCTCGTTTTACCTGCTACTGTTAGTCGTAAAACTCAATGGGTACCCGCATGTAGGTCCGGACCTAAAATTTTCTTTATTTATTATTGTACCTACTTTTTGGTATATTATGTAGGTTATAGGCATATTGCAGGTGTTGAATATAAAGCAGAGTCTTTTCGTCTTAGTTCATCAGTCGTTTGGAGTTTGTCAAGGTATTTTCGTGTGTGTTATTGAGCATCCAAAATAGCTAACCTAAACTATTAATATTATTAGATAATCAGGACCTGTACCCTTTCAAAAGGTGCGGTGCCTACACAATAGATATTTGTCAGGTAATCTATTTATGGTTGGGTTTTCCACTGAGGGTTGTAATTTAAATTTTATTGCGGTCAAGAAATTAACGAATTATTGTGAAACGTACCATAAAAAAGGGCCAAGTTCCTATCCAAAAATCTCGGCCTCTTAAATTACTGATATCTAAATTTGGACCAAGTTCTGTCCACAATTTTGTTCCATTTTTTTTAACTTGGCAAAATTTTTATTGATGTGTCTGTGTTAATGAATGTTTTTTTTTCATTAATACAGACAGTTTTTTTTCTTTATTAATACAAACATGTAAGTACAAAAATTGCCAAGTGAAAAAAAAGAGTGGAACAAAATTGTGGACAGAACTTGGTCTAATTTTAGATCTCAAAACTTTAAGAGGCCTAAATTTTTGAACAGGAACTTGACCCTTATTTTACATCAGTGCTTTTGGTGGGATTTAGCCTTCAATATTATTTATACTTAAAAACCTTCTTTCTGGCACGTAGATTCTTTCTTATTTCCACTTTTAGTCAAGTCGGTTATACCTAATAAATGTTTATAAAGTCACAAGAGTGGTGTCACGGCAATAGTTTAACAAAAATTCATTACTGATGCTTAACAATTTTTTAAAAAATTTGACCACCTGGCACCTAGAGTTTCAAAAATTAAAGTTTTGTTCAATTAATGTACTCATGAAATGAAATATTGTTTATTTTAACCGTCCATTGTAAACTCTACGTTAATTCCAAAAAGTAAAAACTCTCTTTCCGTAAACTTACCTCCTATTGTATTAAATCCATTTATAGGCGATTTTTTCTTTACTCCTGATAAAATTTGTTCTTTATTCGTATCCAAATCTTCCATAGACGTGGATGTTTTAAAAGAGTCCAGAGTCTCTAAAGAATTTGAATTTTTAAGAGAAAATGTATGACTAGTGAAAGTTTCTAGATGTGTAGGTAGGTCCTCATCACACTCATCTTGAAACGCATCATTTTCAATTCCGTTGCATTTATTATTTTTCTTTATTTTAATGAATCTCTTTAGTTTGTCTATGGGATCTGACTGTGCTAGATATTCTAAGGTGGTAGAGTCGTAGTATCGAAAACACAGCAGTTTTTCACAGTCTGAAAAATAAATAAATGCACTATAAACGACATGGTTAATTTTAAAATTTAATTTTCACCAAAATAAAACATCACTATATAAAATCTAGTCGCTTGGTAGTGCGCCAGACTAAATTCGGCCAGACGAACACAGTGTATATTACACGAAATGTTTCAGTGTATTTTCCCTTCTATTAAAACTTCGTTATGGTTTCACATAAAGATATGAGATTTGGTATGTAACACCATTTTTACTACTGATCGACTGGCTGACTCACTGACTCATCAAAATTAAGGGGCACTTTTCGAGAAAGTAGAAACTTGAAACTTCTCTGCACTTTTTTAAAAAAACGAATATAGAAATTTAGTGTATTTTTTTCCGTAGAATTTAATAATCCAATCAGAAAAAGATTTGAAACAAAAACAAAAGAGTTACAGCACGAGTGACGTATTTTTATAAAGGAATACCCGTATATTTTTATATCAATAGATAGATATTTTCACGAGGAATTCGGTGATATAGGGGTTGCTGGGTTTATTTCCTTTGGTTCTGCTGCTAAAAACTGCATGATACTATAAGGATAGTTTCACCTGGAAAAACCAGTGGGGTGCTTATTGGTCAAAGTCAAGAATTTTAAAAATACGTTTATTACTTTTTAGAGTAGTTTTATAATGAGGTTTTTATCGGCTTCAAATTATATTATATGCTAAAAATGATATGATATATCTATTTCTAAACCAAACCGCAAAATTACAATAAACGGAAAAAATTAAAATATAATACGAGATAAAATATGGTGGTAATAAGAACACTTATAACAAAAAATTATAATATTACTAATAATTTAAATGTTCTATATGACCCCCGTTATTTTCGAAACATGATCTATAACCCCCTCTTAGCCTTTCTAAGCTCGCCGATATTATTTGAGGTTCTTGGTTAAGACGATTAATTTCATTTACAATTTTTTCTCTCATTTCTTCCTTGTTTGTGTTCACATTTTGGTAAACGACATTCTTCAAGTGACCCCATAGAAAAGTGTCCAAAATTGTAATATCTGGACTATTAGGTGGCTATCTAATAGTGCCATAACGTCCAATCCACTGATTGTATCGGCGATTAAGATACTGCACAACTTTTTGAACAGCATGGGGCGGCGCTTCGTCTTGTTGCCAAATTATCTTTCGAGTGGCCAGTCTTCTAAAATGTCCTCAATATCGTTTTTAAAAAGATTGAGAAATCTTTCTCCAGTTAAGGATCCCTCATAGAATATTGGACGACAATTCTCTTGTTAAGCACACTACACCAGACATTAAGGGAAGACCTCCTTGAAAATTCCTGGAATTTTGTCTTGCCCAGCTGTGCGTATTGCGTCGGTTAAACATTCCTGATCTAGTGAACGTAGCTTCATCCGTCCAAAGAATCGTTTGAAACAGGGTAGGATCTTTATCTTGATTATGGATTAAAGATTGGGAAACAAATTGAAAGCGAAGTTCCTTTTATTCACGTGTTAAATGGTGCACTGGAAGAACATGATATGGAAGATACTTAAAATATTTCAGTGTTCTCTGAACTGTCGCATAGGTTACTCTTCTTCTTGCAGGGCCATACCTCAAGTATCTAACTGCATCAGTAATTGACTTCATGGGATACAAAGTAAAATAATTTAGAATAGCTCCATTCCGGTTTCTTTTCCTCATTGTAGTCCTTTTTCTAATATGTAACGATTTTGTTTCTTCGAATAAGACCTTCAGTTTTCAAATCGTTTTTACTGATATATTTCGGTGGAAATTTGCAACCTATCTTCGTTGTGTTTCCCTGGAGAAAAACATTTATAATAGAGAGTTATAATTTAAAGCCGTTCTTCTGATGAAAACCTCATTATAACACTACTCCAAAAAGTAATAAACGTATTTTTAAAATTCTTGACTTTGACAAATAAGCACCTGTAACCTGTGGCAGCCAGTTTTTTTCAGGAGAAACTATCCTTATAGTATCATGTAGTTTTTAGACAATTGCAGCAGAACCGCAGGAAATAAACCCAGCAACCCCTATATTACCGAATTCCTCGTGAAAATCTCAATCTATTGATATAAAAATATACGGGGTATTCCATTTAAAAAATACGTCACTCGTGTTGTAACTCTTTTGTTTTTGTTTCAAATGTTTTTCTGATTAGATTATTGAATTCTACGGAAAAAAATACTCGAAATGGCTATATTCGTTTTTTAAAGAAGTACAGGGAAGTTCAAAAATAAAGCCCTGTTTACTTTAAAATGAATAACCCTGTAAGTA
This sequence comes from Listronotus oregonensis, assembly GCA_019359885.1. Classification (NCBI taxonomy): domain Eukaryota; kingdom Metazoa; phylum Arthropoda; class Insecta; order Coleoptera; family Curculionidae; genus Listronotus; species Listronotus oregonensis. Next base: position 162,696 of record JAHBCN010000622.1, read on the forward strand.
GGTTTTAGGACACAAGTAAAGAAATAATTCTAAAAACTGCATATTTTTACTCGGAACGCCCCAAAACAGGAGCGGTAATATCGTTTATTTAGGGGTATTTTAGAAGTTTGCAATCTGATTGAACCTGAATTTGTAAGGTTGTCTTTAGAATTATGTCTTAGGATTTAAAATGTCAGCAAGATGTTATCCCATTTATTGTACTTAAAAAAAAGAGATTATACCAAAACCACCTATGTAAAATAAGGGCCAATTTTCTATCCAAAAATCTCGACCTCTTAAAGTACTGAGACCTAAAATTATACAAGATCATTTTGACTTGGCAAGTTTCTTAATGATCTGTCTGTATTAATGAAGAAAGAACCTTTATTAATACAAATCAGTAAAAAAATCGCTTGTATAGAAACTTGGCTCTTAGTTTACATAAGTGTTTCTGATATTATTATTTCATACATAAAATATGTAATAAATTAGGCGCTTAAGTATCTTGTGCAGCTCTAAGTAACTTGCGGTATAAAAAAATTAAATCTATTATAAATAGTTATTGATTTTTAACAACTTTTATGAGCTTTTAATGTTAATGAACAATATTAATGGAATTCCACACTGTTAATCGGGAAAACATTTAAAATACATTTGTATACTACTTCTACAAAAACCAGCGCTTTTAGATATATAGATATTTAATGAAAATAATTGTTGCAAGACATCGCAATTAGAAAAAATGAATACCCAGATTAAGTCCAAGAGGATACGAATTTTAAATGAATATAGATGCAAATTAAGAAGACAATTGAACATAATATTGTCGTAAACAAATCATACATATGTATATATATGTATGTATGTATATATATATATATATATATATATATATATATATATATATATATATATATATATATATATATATATATATATATATATATATATATAATCCCACCCCATTCCCTGGAATGAAACTAGTTGGGGCTTTTAACGGTCATATGTGGGTCCATGAGGGCATTTTTTTAAAATTATTTTAAAATGTACAGGGTGACCCAAAGAAAATACATATCAAAGTTATATTTTTTCTTATGGAACCTATTTTTTCTATTTTTAGATACTATAGACCAAATAAAGGTGACTAATTTTATATTTCCTATCCTAAAACAACCGTTTCTGGAAATTTAGAAAAAATTAAATACAGACCATAATTTAAAAGTTTACCCCGTAACAATCATTGTAATTAAATTTATTTTAGCTCAAGGTTTGTAACATTACATGTTTTACTTTAAAATAAGAGTGTTAAAAAATGCCTGTTTGGACAACATTTTATTAAATAACTTTCTTGTTAAAAACACCCAAGGGTTTTTGACGCGGAACTAAAATTTTCAAACCATATTAGGGTTTTCAACCTATCTCTTCTGCTTTTTATGCAAAGGCTTTTTATTTGACTTATCATTTATCCTAAAAATTGAAACACCCGTATTGTAGTTAAAAAACCTTTTATTAAGGTCAGTTGTAAAGGACAGGTTTAAATTTTGAAAATAAGATGTACTGAAGTAAAATGGGCAAAGAAAACCCTTTATTTTTTTAAAATATAAAAGCAATTAAAAATGAGGATCAAAATACAGAGAAGGCACCCTGTCCTAATTGTTGAGACGAAATATGGTACATTGCCCTTGTTTCTTAGCAAATGTATTAGATTTTATGGTAAAATAAAA
>JAHBCN010000623.1:0-164854 GCA_019359885.1 Listronotus oregonensis
GCGGTAACAGAAGCATCGCTGCCGTTTTATATCAGACGTCACAGTCAAGACAACGGAAGCACACACACATCGGAAAGCTTTCGTAAGCTCCCGTATCTCTACCGGTTGCCAGGCAACGGAAGTGTCTTATCTTGTGCTGGCGCGAATACCGAGAAGTGTATGTTATATGCCTGCATGGTTGTCAAATTTTACGATAACCGGTGAAATATTACCAAGCTCTTTCTAAGCTAACGCCTTGCGAAAAAGTTGATAGCTTGGCATATAATAGGCATTAAAGGGTAAATAAAAAATTCTTAGGATTTAGAATAAACAGGCAATTGTCTAGTTAACTTAAAAAATAATCTTTTTACTTTACTTTATGTATTGCAAATTACTGGGGTTGTCAAAAATATTTGAAAGAAATTAAATTCTTTTTTTTTATTAAAATATTTTTAAAAAGTTTTCCAGTAATCTAATATGCAGGTGAAATAACCTAAAAACATTTTGACACCTGTCAAGTTACTGCTGTTATAGCGGCAAATAATAGGTATTTATTCAAAAAGTGTTTTAAGACAAAACTGCTTTGAATGTAGTTTAAGGCTAACTAATCGAATCACCAATACGAATCCTCATTCCTTTTTTACAGAAAAAATCCGGATCATTTTTAGTTTTTATACTTACTAATAGTTAATAGTAATCACGATACGAATGAGATTACATAAACCAGATGATTAATCCGGCCTCAAAGATTTTTAATGAAGTGCTTTAACTCTTTGCCAAGTTGGCTTTTGTTAAATATTCTTTAAATTTAAATATATTATTTCCAAAAAGAACATGAATCTACCCTTAAATGAAACATTTTTTCGAACTGTATTTTAAATCTTGCGGTGCTAGATTTTCAGAAGGTTTTTAAATGTGATTCTTGAGATAACCTCAAGCAACTTATAAATGTGAAATTTTAACGTAATTTTACAGAAAGTTTCCAGTACCGTTTAATAATTTCTTTGCTTACGGAATATAAAAATGTATTAAAATTTAAAATTAATTTTTGGATGACACCCTGAACAGAACTAATTAAATGTCCCTTATGGTTATCTCAAGGAGAACAAAAATTATGAAGATGGAGCAATGAGAACTTTTAACATAAATGCAAGTTGTTTCTCCGGACCTAAAAAACTACATATTTTAGTTAAACATTACATATTAGGTGCACGTGCGCGCCCTTATTTTAAGATCTTAATAGGCAGATGTTTTAAAATTCTTATCTCAATTCCGAAAATCAATGTGATGGTGATTAAAAATCTTAGGTAAAAATTTGAAAATTTAAAATAAAAGATTTAAAATGGGGGATTTTGGTATTTATAAACCAATTTGCCTTAAATTCGGAATATAAGTCTTAAGTAAAAATTTGGAGATTTGAAATGGTGTACTATTCAAAATTGCGGATTTTGGCATTTTTGTCTCAAATTGGAAAATTTAAGAAACTGTTATTTTTGCGACATACTGTATTCATACATTAATTTTTTTATCACTGACAAACTTTTTTTATCATTGATTTAACAAAAAAAAAAACTTACTGTAACCGTGTTGGCATGCTTGTTTCAATGCCCTGTATCTAAAAGTAAATATTTGATAGTGGCATTTTGCATACAATGGTAAATTAGGTTATTAACATTAATTATTATTTAAATAAAAACGAAGAAATCACACTTTAGGTGGCCAAAAAAGTTTCAAATATAAGAAAACTCTATTTATGAATTTCGACTAAATTTCGGCCCTCGTTTACTTTAAGAATGTTGTCGGAATTTAAAAAAAAATGTGTTAAACATCTAGCAACTCGGCACCTACGGTACCTAGTTCTTAGGCTTTATACAAGCCTTCGTGGGCTGTCATTGAAGATAAAAATAATAACCAATAAAAGAAGTTATGTTTAGTAAAAAAATGTTTAATTTTATAAAATAAAGTTTTTCTCAAGAGTTAAGTAGGTATCCTAACTCTTAAGAAAAACTAGTTATGGACCTTTTACTGCTAAACGAAACACAAGTAAAATTATTCATATAAGTATCTGATTTTGATTGGATTTGATTGGAATAAATAGTTTACTTGCTTTAAGTAATATGCTAATACTAAAATTAGCAATTATCTATTTAGGAGTTTTGGAGCCAACAGACAGACAGGCGGTCTGACAGACACATAAAACGATAAACAAAAATCGGAAAAGAGTTTGTTGAAATGAAGAGACTTCAATACGTAAAGTTTTTTAAAAACCTGGAGGTGCGAATTTTTATGATTAAAATACTCTCACAGCAGGTCAAGAAAAAAATTAAATGTTAATAAAAAATAATTACAAAGCATAAAAATTATTTAGGATTCTACAAACGTCTATGCAATGCCCATCTAAAATTGTTAAAAATTAAATAATAAATAACGAAGGGTATGCTTTGTTGCAATTTAATTGAAATACGTATACTAAAAAAGTCCAGGATAATAAATTAACTATATTTAATAATAAAATATTAATTTGTAGCAGAATGTACAAAATAGGGTTTATAAACGAAATTTAAAATAATAACAAACGTATTTGAACAAGCGGAAAAAGATTAAGAAAAAGAGTAAGTATATGAAATATTATAAATAAATAAAATTAAAAAATTACCTTTAACTCCATTTCATATTACGAGATTGATTAAAATCATCAGGTCGTTTACTCTGCTTAGGCAATATATTTATACCAAATTAAAATTTACAATTTATCTATTTAGGGGTTTTGGAGCCAACAGATCTACAGGAGGGCTGACAGACACATAAACAGACAAAACAAAAATGGGAAAAAAGTGTGTTGCATTGTAGGGACTTGAAAACATAAAGATTTTTAAAAACCTGGAGATGCAAATTTTCAGGATTAAAATACTTTTACAGCCAAGAAAAAAATTGGATGTTAAAAAAAATAATTATAAAGCATAAAAATTATTTAAGACTTTAGAAAACCTCTATGCAACTTATGTCCATCTTAAATGGTTAAAAATGAAAAATTAAATGAAATAGGGAAGTGTATACTAAAAAATGTCCAGGATAATAAATTTATTATATTTAATATTAAAATATTAATTTGTAGAAGGATATAAAAAATTGGGTTGTTAAACCCAAAATTATGAAATATGCAAATGTATTAAAACAAACGATAAAAGGTTAGAAACAAAGAAAGATAAACAAGAACTTTATATATTTTCCCAACACATTTTTTAGTTATCTCTTGAAAACGGTTGGAGATACATCACTAACCGAAACGTTGTGTATCAATTAACGATGCTTTTTGTATCTTTGTGACAGCCCACGAAACCTGTTTCGTCAACGTTTTCCAAGTACCGAGACATGCAGATATTGGCAAATTTTAGACAAAGTGGTGGTGCCGTCACGGACTTTAAACAAATGACTACTATCCTTGAACTAACCCCCACTTAAGTCTGGGGTATATTATCCAGACGGCCTCTACAGTTAACCGTAAATTCAGAGCAACACCCAACGGCACTAAGTTTTTACTGGCGGTCACCCGTCCAGTTACTGACCGTGCCCAGTTTTGTCTAACTTTGCATCTGACAGGAAGCGTTGGTAAACGCGTTGTTTAAGGGGGTATTCTAGTGTAGAGGCATGAGTTTTAGGTGATTTTTGAAGTGCGTAAAAAAAGAACAATTTCCATTTTTACTATCCATTTTTTTATTAGTTATTTATTAACATTTCAAAAATACAGAAAAAATAAAAAAAAATAAAAAAGTTGAAAATTCAAAAACTTAGCTGCCGATGAAGTGGGGGGTCTTAAAAAATTGGCCCGTGACAATGCCCACGATTCCAACCCTTCTAGCAATCTGAAAAAAAAAAAAAAAAAAATATCAATGTAGAGTAATGTCGCAATGTCCGCAATTACAGAAAAGTTTTAAAGAAATGGCGGCTAATTATACCACTTTTTTTTGAAATTTTCGTTTTTTTTTTTAAATAGTTAAAATTGAAAAATTGAAGATGCGGATAGTTCCGGAAGACTTTCAAAATTTTTTTATGTAAATCGGTTCAGTAGAACTTGAGAAATCGTGCGCATGATCACTGGCCAATTTTTCGAGACCCCCCACTTCATCAGCTGCAAATTTTTTAATTTTCAACTTTTTTTGTTTTTTATTTTTTTTTTTGTAATTTTGTAATGTTAATAAATGACTTATAAAAAAATTGATAGTAAAAATATATTGCCTTTTTTTTACGGCACTTCAAAAATCACCTTAAATTTAAGCCTCTACACTAGTACCCCCTTAATAAGTTTTTAGTTCTTTTTTAAATGTTTAAAGGGTAAACTATGTGCCGATACCAGAAATAGGGACATTTTATTTTTGACAATTTGGTTTTAAAGCTTTCAATATTTCATATAAGATCTATTCAACATACAATATGTTTCTTATACTGCGCTTTGATTAGTAAATTTGTTAACAAGCACTTATCCCTGTTTTGCAATAAATTTTTCTTCGTGTGTCGTGTTTTATCATACAGCAACTGGGTTCATTACCCACATTTTGCCATATTCCGACCTCGAAATCGACCCTGTTCCCCTGCTAATTTAAATCGGTAATCAGGCCACGGCGTGCCGCTTTCTCCGTCGCGGTGCTCATTACGACGCCCGGCGCCATGACCTACCCTAAGAGCGTCGAGACGCGATTTAAAGCGCTCTAAATGATCCCTGCATCCGGAGGTAGTCATCTTCTTTAATGTCGGCATCAGTTTCCTCTTGTCTTATTTTCGCATTTAGGAAAAATTAAAGGGAAAGTAGAATGGGCGGTTCTTATTTCCCATTCCCATGTTTAAATGGCGTTGAGTATAAAGTTTTTCTTTATTCATAAAATTATTTTATTGTTGTTATTTTTCTATTAGTTACTTAAAAATTAAATAGATAAATGGGTAAACTATTTTTAATAAGATATATATATATATATATATATATATATATATATATATATATATATATATATATATATATATATATATATATATAATATATATATATATATATATATATATATATATATATATATATATATATATATATATATATATATATATATATATATATATAATATATATATATATATATATATTATATATATAATTTTATTATAAATTATTTATTTTATTTTATTATTATTAAATTAATAATAATAATATTTAATAAATATATATATATATATATATATATATTATATATATATATATATATATAATATATATATATATATATATATATATATATATATATATATATATATATATATATATATATATATATATATATATATATATATATATATATATATATATATATATATATATATATATATATATATATATATATATATATAGCCAGGAGGGTGGTCACCCTTTTTTTTTGCAATTTTAAGTTAAAAAAAATAATACTTTTAAATATTATATAATGTTAAATTTGCCTTTTTTTTTTGACTTTCGGTGACTGCCGGTTTTACTGAAAAAAGCCCGAATTTCCAATTTTTAAAAACACCCTGTATATATTTATTTTTGAATTCCTCTGCCTTTTCTAAATACTAGTATATAAGAACAGCGGGTAATATAATAATTTTGGTATCGAAAGGAAACCTCTTTGGGTAGATTTCTTAATTACTTCTCAAACCACCCTATTTAGCAAAAGTATAATATTGTTATTGCCATAAAAAACTAAGTTAAACATATTAGTTAGACAGAAGACTTAGGTGAATAATGTTAATTTAAAAAGATTCCTTTCATTATGAATTTATCTCACCTAATTATAACAATATTAAAGGAATTTTCAAAAAACAAAATAGCTAAATAGAATGTGATTTATTCTTTTTTTTATTACCCCTGTATTATACAGTTTTTTATTCATGCGTATGTGTAAAATTTAACTATTTATATATATATATATATATATATATATATATATATATATATATATATAAATATATATATATTTTTTTTGGTAACCGCCAGCTTCTCTAGAATTTGACACACTTTTTTTAGAAAGGACAAATACTTTATAAAAATTTAAGTGCTTAAAAATGCTCTCAGCTACGTAAGGAAAGTAATAAACGTAAGTTGGTATTTAAACATACCTTTTAATTCTAACTAACTTTTTTTATGTAGCATTTTGTAATATTTTTTAAAATGAAAGGCAAGTATTTTACTCTTAAGCACCTTCCACTTTTTTTTTATTTACCAAGTATATCCCTAGACTTTTATTAAAACTATCTGCTGCTAATATAGTTTGGGATCATGCCTTAATGTTTATAGAAAACAAAATTTTCTGAGAAGGTACAAATAAAAATGTTTTTCATATTTTTTACACTTAATAACAAAAACTACTTTGGAATAGCCCTGTGTACTCGTATACTTTCATATTGCTCCCCAAATATCATTACTCAAAAGATCGACATGGGGTGACACACAATCAAATAGGGGTGAGCGGACTCGATTGCTTTTGACAGTGACAAGCCGATGCATGGCGTCCGAATTTGGCCAATCAGGCGTCGTTGCGTTTGACATCGACCGGCGTCGGGACGTCGGCTTTGTACTTGAATGACCCTTTTTAAGTTTTGTTTGAAGTGTGGGTTGTAAAATGATGATTTTTATTTTTTCCTGGCTTATCCTTTGTTTTGTTGAAGGTGACGTGAGTGATTTTGGCTTCCATTTTGGGAAGCTATATGTCTTAACATTAACATATTTTTATATGTTCGCTTGTTTAAAAAATTACAATTTAGAGTATACCATATAATTACGTAAATACAAAATTTTCATTTCTTACTAAAAACAAGCCAAAATGCCGTCAAACGATAGATACTTATAGAATTGTAAAAAACACTTTTGCTCCTCTTTATTCCGAATATTTAGCAATGTCATTGGCAATAACTTTTAGGGGTAAAATATATAAGACGTCCCCCGGGGGGGGGGGGGCCGGGAGAAATGGGGGTATATATATTGTAAAAAGATTTTAGGACAAGTGGGTAATGAAAAAATTGAAAATAATAGTAGGAACAATATTTTTTAACATAAAACAATAAACTAAATAAAATAATATTTTAATAAAATTATGTAATAAATGTTGTATTTTGATTTTTGGTTATCGCAAATATGTCTATGATACACTCTGGTTTTTCATTTATCTCTGTGGATATATAATAAAGCCAGAGAAGTTAGCCTATCTTGCTATTGTACTGAATCCATAAGTCTTTAATCGAATTAGCACTTTTATTCTAGTTTCAAATTTCTCTTATTTGCAGAGAAACTTACTGCATGGTTTAAAGATCGGTAGTCTATTTAATTACGTATATTATTTATTTTTGATGGTAATTAGAACATTTGAAAATATCTAGATATAAAGTAAAGTAAAGGTCCAACTATGGGACGGTAAGTTTGGTATGTTAAGCAATAAACGTTAATATTAAAAAATATATTGACTTTAAGTGCTATTTTTACTGATATAGTTTGAGTTTTTTGTGGTAAAATTAATTATTTTGATGTTAATCTCAATCAACATCAAAATAATTGATTTTTAATTTTTTTACCGATAAAAATAGTACTGCATGAAATGTCTATGGGACGGAGAAAAGCAATCGCCCCTACACTCTCGTCCCTACTAATGAAACATTGAACAAATCCATATAAAATTTTACTGGTTTTCTTTTTTTCACAGAAAGTTCATTTAAGATGTTTAGTTTATTGGTAGTTTATTCTAAATTTAAAGTAAGAATCCTAAAAAGTGGCTTTAAAAGAAGCATATAATTAGAAAACTCAATAAACCATTTCAGGTGGTATCTGTCTCATATAATTATTATTATTATTTATTATTCATTTAAAAAAGCGATGTTCGTCATTATGAGACAGTGTATAAAAGAGATTTTTTTTTCTGATACCTTATTAGAAAAAAGCTAAAATTTTAAAGTTTTACATGTAAATACCTCACGTTGTAGAAACATATGTTTTTATTCAATTATTATAAGAATAACATATGGTAATAATTGTTTAATTGAATCGTCTTATAAGAAGAGACGTGTGTCTCATGGTTGGTACTTTTACCTTGTTCGTTTTATAAATATTTGTTGTACTTCTATGGGCGATGACAATTGAACTATAGACTTTAAAAAGACAAAACCGAGGGGACTCTAAGAGCTATAAAAATTATATCACAGTCTTTGAAACCACAAGACCAAGGTGAATCTAAGGATTACAAAAAGTTAACCACGAATTCAAAGTCTACAAAAACTATATCACAGGTTTTAAAATCACATGATAAAATCCAATATACGAGGGCTATAAAATTTTAAACAGAGGTTTAAATTACAAGCCAATTAAGGGCAAACCAAAAATTTTAATTTCAAAAACCGAAGGCTTTAAAAAAGGCATCATAAAATGATTTTAAATCGAACGTTTAAGTTGAATGTTCATGATGGTTTTGAGTAAATGGTTTAATTTTCATAGCCATTGATTTTTTGTGATTTTAAAGCTTTCAGTTCTCAAACAATAAAAAGTTGAAAATTTTCCAGAGTTGGGGAGGGGGGCAATCGCCACCCCTTCCGTATATCCGCGCCTGTAAATAAATATGTATTTGACAATCGTTCAAGTATCAATATATTTTAACACATACTTTTATTTTCTTAAGTAATATGTATATATTCTTTTGTATAAACCTTGTAAATCAACGAACTTTTGCTTAAAACAGTACGTACTAATGCCACCAATATTGGTTTTTGAAGTATAATAAATATTTTATGGCAAAAAGCTAATAATACGTTAGATTAGGTAAAGATAAATAATTTTGCATTTACATATTAAAGTTAACTTGTCAAGAAGTTCAAGAAATTAAATAAAAGAGGGAAATTATTATGGTAGGTAACATAATGTTGCATTTGAATAATACGGATACGAAACCAAGCAACTTTTTTAAAAACATATTTTTTGTTGTTTTAAAACAAACAGCAACTAACTGCCTTAACCTATTTTACCCGTCTTTAATATTATTAAAAAATAATTTTAAAAAATCCGTTTAATGCTAACTTTTTTGCGAACACCCTATACTTATAACAATTTTTTATTAATCCTGCATTGATCAAAAGTATCACTCTTCTTATTTTTAGACTCTCTTTTAAAATTAACCCTTTTAATATATATTAAAATTTAAATTAAATAAAATTATATTATATTTAAATATAAACAAAGGTTTTATCGGAAAGAACACATTTATAAAATAAAACAAAATGTGGAAGAAATAAAAAAAAATCTACTACAATAACTCGTAACTTTGTAAATATTTGTAGTAGAAAAAAATATGAAAAGAGAAAAGTTTCGTTATTGAATTTCCTACAAGATTGATTTAGTTAGAAATAGCAAAATGCATTACGTTTATTACAAACTTGCAGTAAACAAAAAAAAAGTTAGAAAAATTAGTTTGTTGCAGGATTTTTTTCTGGACTTCCATGTTTGGCCAAATTTTGTTTAAATTGTTTTGTAATTTGCACGACAATACTTGGCAATCCAATTGCTAATTGTGTAGAATCCAGAATATGGCACTAAGGCAACTGATTTTTTTGACATATAGGTACTAAAAATTTCAATTTTTTGTGTCAGAGGTATGTTTCCAATAAAAACATGCCTGATTCCTTATAAAATAGCACCCCTTTTGTTTAACAGCTGTGAGAAGTACCTATTTTAAATAAAAGGTCAAAAAATTTTTTTTAAAAAATTTTTAAAAATTTTTAAAAAAAGGAAGGGTATTTTTTAAGAAAAAAGGCTACACCAATATCTTAAGTGACCCTTTGAAATTTTAAAGGGTGTCCTGGTATCTTTAAAATAAAATGTTTTACATATTGGAAAAAAACACAAATATATTCTGATAATCGACTTTTTGTTCAGCTTTACTTGGTAAGAATTTTTACGATAAACAAATCTTACCCGCTATAAAAGAAAAAATACACCACCTTGTATTTTGTATTGGATTTTCCACCGAACGACTCAGGAGAGCTCCACACGAGGGAATTCTCGTAAAAAAAACCCTCTTTCCGAATGGTAAAAGGGATAGAGCCGCATATACATATATATATGCGCTTCCCGAAGGATCGCAGATATAACAGGGACTGGGATCAAAAGGAATCTACATACGTAGGCGAGCAGAAGAGTTGCTGTTATAAACGAATTTTATGTGGGAACGACGTTACTTCTATGTATGTGATGTGAGCCTGCATGCGACGTGGATAGATAGTATTCTTTATTTTTCGTTTCTTTTTTGGCGCAATCTATTTTTCAATTTTATATTGCTTTTACAGAGTGAAGGGATAAAACTGGATTTAAAACCATTTTTCTACTCTAAGTTATTTTTCTTTTAAGAGATATTACTGGTAACATTATTATTTTCAAGAAATAAAAAAATTATATATTAAACTTATATAAAGAGAAAAAACTAGTTAGGGAAATATAAAAAGACCATTATTAACGGTTTGATAGGGTCTTTAAATCGCCTAATAAACATTTTAGATGTTATATAAAATGTAACATGATTGGGTCATAATAAACTTAAACAAAATAAAATTTAAAAATGTTAAAACTGAAAATGTTTAATTTAATATTTTAAGGACTACTTAAACATGTTAAAAAAGCCACTTGCACATGTAACTGTTTGGTAAAATCAGGATTTTTCTGAAAGAGGCTTAAAATAGTTGAAATATCTGTATGAAAAATGGAGGTTTTCTGAATTTGCAAACTTTGGTATTTGTTAAATTATTACTCGGTGATAACAGTTTTATTTATTTATTCTTTCTATTTATTGCTTACAAAGCGCAAGTTTTGTTGTTTATACATAATTTATCTTATTATTAAACATTCTAAGTGACTTATATTTGGATATAATTTCAAGACATTTTGAGTTGATATCTGACTTGATTACATTGCAGACTGATTTAAATATTATGACTCATTGTTTTTCAAAAAATAACTTTTAAAATATTAATAGATATTTAATCTAGTTGTCCAAAAGTCGTTTTTATACTTTCAGCTTTTTAATATAAAATTTTTGATAAAGTTATGACTGAAAATGATTACTGTAGTAACCTTAAGGTCACATTTTATTTGAATTTATAGTTTCATCTTCGTAATCGTTCCAAGAATTAAAAAAAAAATATATTAGAAAAACAAGATATTTTAATAAAAATGGCGCTTTTTTGAAACTAGACATCAATTGTGAAGCACTACGTGGAATCCGCTTTCGTTCTCTGATCAGCTACAAGTGAATCTAATAAGCAGGGACTGAGGGGATATAAAAGTAAATATGGTAGCTTTATTTAAAACTATAATATAATAGCTGTGTTTGCGGATCATCTTATAAACCGATTCAGAACTAGACCTTAACCTATTCGAAAATGTTTAAAAGCGCAGGTCCAGTTATTTACCAGTTCCGGATTTTTACTTACCGCGAACGACTTTCTTCAGCTGACAACTGACTTCTAACCTAACTTCTTTGATTTTTATTTATCCTGGTTAAATTGTTATGATAAAAAACATTTAAGAAAGACGAAGGAGTTAAACGGTTACTACTTATTTTATTTATTTTTAAACTAACAACAAACATGTATATATGTAGTAGTATTGCTAATACTTTCGGTAACTTATCATTATTTGTCAAAAAATGGTCCGACATAACATATTAAAGAAATTACTTAACCTATGTAAAAAAATAGATGGAAAATAAATTTACTGTAATAGTGTGTAAGATTTTTTAAAAACAGAAAACAGTTAACCATATCAATACTGCGCTTCTAACAAAAATCCGAGGGTCGCAAATTCGACAACGAATTAATCATAAATCGATTTGATGTAAACGCCAAACACAAAAGTGTTACTAAAAATTCAGATTTTGATAGCCGCGGGCGCAGCTTTTATACTGTGCATGCGAATAATCCCTGAGCTGGTTCAGAATCGAACCCGCGAACAAGCTAATATATAACTCACATGTGCCTTACAGTATGGTACGTTTCACAATAATTCGTTGATTTCTTGACCGCAATAAAATTTAAATTACAACCCTTAGCGGAAATCCCAACCATAAATAGGTTGCCTGACAAATATATATTGTGTAGGCACCGCAGCTTTTGAAAGGGTGCAGGTCCTGATTAATTACTAATATTAACAGCTTAGGTTAGCTACTTTGGATGCTCAATAACAGACACGAAAATACCCTGACAAACTCCAAACGACTAATGTACTAAGACGAAAAGACTCTGCTTTATATTCAACACCTGCAATTTGCCTATAACCTACATACTATACGAAAAAGTAGGTACAATAATAAATTTAAAAAAAAAATTAAGTCCGGACTTACATGCAGGTACCCAAAACGTATTGAGTTTTACGACTAACAGTAGTAGGTAAAACAAGAAATCAACGAATTATTGTGAAACGTACCATACCTACAGAGTCCACGATTATTCCGTAAACTTACATTTTCAAGTCTTAAAAGAAAAGTATATACGCCATATTTAAGCCTGATATATTTATTTGTTTTATATTTTAATTTGTACGTATGTAGTTTTATTTTTTTTATTAAGTGTTTAAAAACTCACCCAGTTATAATAAATATTGTCTTTATTAAGAAACAAAAAAAACTTTTGGTGCTAGAATTTTTGAGTGTTGATAATTGAAAAAAATTAGTAGCATAAAAAAATGGATCATTCTTATTTTATTGTTTTTGAAAGCATAAATACTCTAAAAAATGTGAAAATATAGCCTTTTCCGCTAATAACTCATCTTTTTTGTAGTTATTTAAAGGTAGAAAATCTTTAAGTATCAAAAGAAACTCTCATAAATCTATTTGTGTGTATCGCAAACAACACGCCAGGAAACTTTTCAAAAAAGACCATTAGCAACAAAAAACTCTTCTTCGCGTTCCATTTATCACCACTCCCGCACATTTTGATACACTCGCGGCCGGGACGGGAACAAATTTATCATACCGCAGGAATAATAACGTACATATTCCTCCCAGATAAATAGTTCTGTCTATCATTGTTCAAAGTTTGCGTCGTGCCATGGATTATAAATGGCCTCTTTGGGCTGAGAAATGAACTTTATGGGAAAACCTTGCCGGTTTTCCGGTTTTCCTTCTTGGAAACAGCAGGGGCGTACCGTTAAACCACTTAGGCGTGCTGGTATAAGAAATTTAGCACATTTAGTTATTTTGAACAGCACAACTCACACCACTTAAAGGTCCCTAATTAATATTTAAAATTAACAGAGCTAAATGAGATATAATATATATATATATATATATATATATATATATATATATATATATATATATATATATATATATATATATATATATATATATATATATATATATATATATATATATATATATATATATTTTTTTTCTTAAAAAACAAAAAATAAGAGGGCAGTATTTACCTAACTCCCAAAGTTATATTGTTGTGTATTATATTATTTGGTTATATAGAACATTGGTATAGTATTTTCAAGATATAAGAAAATGACTAGACATATCGATTATCTCCGACTGCACTAAAAATCGTCGAAAGTGATCCTTTATGACCATACCAACAGAGGTGAGAATAGTTCAGGTCCGCACTTTACCCTATATATTATTCCAGTCAGGTAGAAATACGACCCTCTACGATCGGGTGCAATAATTAGGTCAACCAAATTGCTAATTTCGAGGGTTTTTACTGCACTCAGAAGCAGTCGAGACTTTTATTCATTTTCTTATATCTTGAAACATACTATAACTGCTTCGTACTCTCCAAACTAATCTGGGTTTTAACCAACGTATACGAGACTACTATGAATAGGATTATATTATGTTTATACTTCAATTTCCCAGAATGATTCTGGTTCCGCTGCTTAAGGCTAGACTACTAGAACTACACTCAGATCCCGGTTAATTAAAATTATTTTCTTTGATTAATTATCCTATATTTTTATATTTTTATTGGGCTTCTAGCTAATATACATACATTTTTTTAAACTTTAAAACAATAGGACCAAAAAAATAATTAATAGCAAATCATGTAGAACTAAATTGTACAGTATTATAATACACTATATATTTAGGATTAACAACAATACTAAAAGTATTTTTACTTTGTATCTTTTTAGTATTTTCATTTTTAAATACTAAGATGTGGTATTGTTAACCATAAGTTTTTTTTTAAAACGAAGAGAAAAAAATGAGGTAGATACAAAGCTTAAAAATATGATATGCATATTGATTTAAAAATGTTATGTTATTAGTTAGAATTAGAAAGTAAAGAAATTATTAATTACTAAATTGTGCAACGTACAATGGAAAAACTTTTTAACAAACATGGGATGATTTTAAAATTAAAAAAATAATTATAAGTGATCCTACCCATAAAAATTGTCGATTTATTAAAATGCTGCACAATCTTGTTGTACTCGATTTGCTTTTACCTTTGTATCTTTCTTTTTGTCCTATTATTTTTTGAAGTTAAATAAACTTATATTATTAAAAAGCTTTTAGAGGGTCCTCAAAATGCCCGTTTCGATCAAGGCAATAATTTTAATTTACCAACATCTGAGTTCAGTGTTACTAGTAGTGATGGGCATAATCGGATTATTTTAAGAATCGAATTATTGAATTATGAATGATTTCAATAATCGAGTTATTTGATAATTCGAATTATATAATATTTTAATTTGTTTTATAGTTTGAATTTTAAATTCTTGATTTCTGAATCAATATGTAACTCGATTCCGATGTAACTAAACACAAACACTAAATATTATATACAGTTATGTCAAAAAGTTCGGATCCCCTTAATAATTTGTCAACGGGATTCTGGACTTTTTTACTATTAATATATATTATTATTACTATTATTATTTTATAAATAATTTTCCATTTGCCATAATATTTTTTACTTACCGGGCCCGCCGATTTTATTGAAATTTTATATACCGGATTTTTGGGGCGCTGATGACGAATCTGAGTCATTTTTTTCGTACTGCAGTTTTAAGTTATACGCCCCACTCGATAACGAGCAAAACTTTCCTAAAATTCCTCCTTCTAAAAACTGATTACACCCAAAATGGAAGATTTTATCGAAATACCTTATTATTTTATAACATAAATTTAATTTCACCTTTATTTAACAAATATTTTAATAAAAAAAAGCACAATAGCACTTTCAAAAATATTATTTTGCTTTTTTATAAATATCAACAAAATTTTAGCAATTTTAGGCTGTTTTTATGTTGGTACGCCAGGGACGCAAACAATCGAATGGCCTACTTTATAAATTTGAATTATATTAATATTTCGCGATTTAAATTTAAAAATTAAGCGCATCAATTGTTTCATTGGACCTGGTTACCAACAAATAAAATTATCTAAAATACCTACCTATGGCAATTTTGTTGACATTAAAAGTAAAATTATTTTTGAAAGCGTCTTTTATTATTAAATTAATTGTTAAATTAAAATTAAATTATCGTATAAATAATATATATTACATAAATTTTCCATTTTGGGTGTAATCAAAATTTTAATTTTGCAGGGTAGTTAGGTTCAATGAGGCGTTATAACTCAAAAACTACAGAGTCCGACAAAATTGACTTCAGACTCATTAAAAAAACGTAAGTAAAAAATTACTTTTTTATAAATTAAGTTTTTCTCTTTTACTGAAATATATCACTTTACTATTAAAATATTAAATCTTATTTATTTATTAGTTTTTTTTTCGCGACGCGTAATAAATTCTTGGAATCAGGTTATTTTCGTAATTTCAAATTAAATCTGAATAATCGCATGATGGCGATTATTTCAATAATCGGATTATCGATTATTTTTAATTCGAATTATCCCATCACTAGTTACTAGCTCAACCTTAAGGCAGAACCACATATTGTTAAGAAAACGAGGAGCGAAAAAAATTAAAATACAGTAATAATCATAATAGAAAAAGTTATTACAAAATTACCAAATTCCTAAACAACACTACACACAATTAAAACAAAAGAGAAAACACAAAAATATATCACCCCCATCACATAAAGCTTGGGACTGCTAAAAAGTGGTGTTTACCTTTTAATGAAGCATAAAGACCGAATCCCCAATAACCTTCCAGTTGTTTATTCAATTATCGGTCAAGATTTTAACTTGTTTTTACAACGTTTCGTCGATAAAACCAAATGCTAGAACACGGATTAGTTAGTTTAGAGCTAACAACATCACTTGAGAATGTCGAATAAGATTTCGGCGTTGTGAAAACAAGTTTTTAAATATACGATTTGAAACCCGAAATGACAGTTTACATTCAATTATACGTAAAACCCTACGATTTGACATAAAATTACAAAAATATAGGCTTTAAAAGTAGATTAAAATTAAACCTCGAAAAATATCCTGCCCACCTATGTCGATGTATGTACTCCCCCGCCAGTCAGAGAAATATATACATATATTTATTAGAGAAAAATAGCACTTATATAAAATCAGCTAACTTTTGTTTTTCGTAAACAAAGTCAAACTATGGCTTTCCAAAAGAACCTAAATAGTAAAATACCGATATATTAATTTATTTTTTACCAACCTTTATTATTTTTTATCTTTCGTGATAATACGCTAGTTTATAAAACCAACAATACACAAAAATGTCTTAAATTTTTTTCGTCTATCAAAATCGATTGATTCGTTTCTTCCATATAGAAATAACAACGTGCACGTGGTTACATCCCTAAGAAACAGGCATTTTCCACGAAGGGAGTAGGTTTTTCCTTTAGGGGCGACGGGGTGTTTTTTAAAGAAGGGTGTGAGTGTGAGTGTGTGTAGGACTATTCGTCTTTTGGCAAACGCTATCTTACCGATGCAGGCGAAACAAGTGTATTTTGCACTCGAAGTAGGTAAAGGTATCTTCGGTGTAAAATGTCATGTGCTTTTTTTTACTTATACTTTTGTGACCAGCAGTGGTATATTAAAAAGCTGTAAGTAGTACCTATCTATAAGAGTTTTAGTTTGGTGATAAGTTCTGTATTTTTGTGCCGGATTTATTTAATTGGAAAAATGTTTTTTTAGGTACTAGCCTGATAAGATCGCTTCGGTCTAGGTCTCAGGATACATTCGATACCCTCGGACATGGACTAAAATTTTTATCCCGAAGAATCTTTTTTAAAATTCTATATTGTGAGACCTGAACCGATGGGATCCATCTGTCAAGTACCACAAATATTTTTGTTTTATTTGCATTAATTTCAGACCCATGTAAATAATAATTGATCATCTTATTAACTAATAACAGCTAGAAAACTGACTGAAATTTATAGAAAAACAAGGTTTTTTTTTAATTTTATTATTTAACTTATTTTATAAAGTAATTATTTTGTACATGCAGAAACAAGTAACATTTCTTTTAAGCTTTGTAATCTGTTAGGTAGTAAAAAATCATTTTTTAATATCAATTCAACCAAAAAATTGCAGATTCTATTAGTTATACAACTTATATTAAAGGAGTGATTAAAAAAGTGATTATCATGCAATATTTTCGAAACATTGGTTTTTGTATTGGAAATGGTGATTTTAATAAACGACGTAGCATTCTCAATATTTTTTATTTGTCAATAAGTCAACTCTTCTCTTCTACAGGCTCCGAAAATTCCAACGATTTACCCTACTTTTTTTAATAAATAATTTGCGCCGTCCGCTTCTTTCAGGAACATCTCAACCTCTTCTTAAGAAAATCTCTTGGTATATTTACTTATTAATATTAAAATAAATTGTAGTGCGCATTATTGAATAAATATCATAAATAAGGGACATTAAAGATATGGACTAGTACGCCAATAACTAATTCTGCTAGCTTCTGCTTATTTTATAGTCCAGTAACTAAAGACCTGAAAGTACCCAAAGCTGCAAATAAATCTGTACAGTTTCCATTTAAGGCGATTTGTTGGTGGATCTTTAACGATAAAGTTTATTACGATCCGACTAGACCGCTAAAAAGTCCCAAAGATGAGTTTCCCGCGAATATCTGCCAAAATATGCGAATCAGAGAATTTATTTAAAACAAAAAATGAAGATCACCTTAAAATCTACAAAAATAATTCCTACCATTTTTTTCGCAACACCAATATTTTTCGCAACAACGGCCGTCGAAAAATCCATAACATTCCACACTGGATAGATGTGGTACTTTCTTACCGAATTTCTGGTCCACGAGTTTGGAATTGCATTGTTGTCCGTCTGTTGAACTTTATTATAAAGAAAAAAGTACATTTAGAAACTAGACACTCTAAGCTTTCAAATGATGTGCATTAAAAAGCATTTCAATGGATGATGAGTTTTTGTTTCGCGTTTATTTAACAGATTTTCTAGAACTTCAGAAACGGCTAAAAAATGCAGATGGGTAAAACAATTTTTTTATCAAAACGCAAGAAAGATGGTGAAGAAAAGTTTCTGGGATCATTGAACACTTGCTAAGGTCTCATTATAAAGAAGAAATGTTAATATCAAACCATTAAAAAATATATATCAATAAATTAATGAGATACTCTCAAAATTTTATGAAAAAAAACTTCAACTGCTTTTTTTAATATTCTAGAAAAATAAGAATGGACCCAAACTTATATGCAATGATAGGTACGGGTTTTTTCATTCCGATGAACTTTAAATGATTAAAAAATGTACATTATTGCCCGAGTAATGGAACAATTCGTCCGCTTATAAGTGAATCCATGAAGGTAGCGGCATTCTAGGGGTAGAGAGGCAGCTGAAATGAGGGGACTTTTGGGTCCCGTTTATAAGGACCATTTTTGTAGATTAAAAGGCGATCTTTATTTTTGTCTACACAAAAATTCTTTAATTTGCATATTTTGGCAGATATTAGGTAGGTAGGTTTAAAGTGAGTGGGTATAACACCCTTCCACCGGGACCGATCGGTTTATTGTGGCAGATATTAGCGGGAAACCCATTTTTCGGGCCTTGAGGGGCCATTTTCAGCCCTTTCCCACCTATTAATGTTGATAAACTTTTTTTCGCTCGAAAACATCCCCGAAGACCTAAGAATTGCGCCATAAGGCAAAAACTGTACAGATTTGTTTACAGCTTTGTCCCCTTATTTACTGGACTAATATCGGAGTTTAGATTTATTAGAATTATTCTCGTAATTACACATATTTCAGTTTAAAATATAAAATTAATACTTTTACCACTGACAATAAGTGACATTTGTCCAAGTTTTATTTTTGTACGTAACAACCAATGCTTAGCAATAAATAGCTACCTTGTGTGTGGTTGTTTAAATATTATGGCGATCATAAATTATTTTTTTTAAAGAACATTAATAACACGTATATTTTACGAAAAATCTTGTTCGATACAAGTTGCGGAATCACTGTTTTGGGCAGTCGATGTGTTGCCAAACAAGGCCGCAGGTCTACGTGCCTAAAACACTACTATTTCGTAACATGTTTCAAAAATAGCGATTTCATACTTGATTTTTTTTTTAATTTATCGTTTACTTAAGGGTTAAAGATAGCAAAAAGAACAATATACACTAAACTCCATATGAAAATGTAAATTTTTTATTTGACTTTAAGATTTATATTATTTTATTCGTAGTATTGCTTTTTTATCATTCGTGGCACGTCCCAATCTTACCACTGATTTCCTGAGTTCTAAAGACACAAAAAGTCCTGAGGCAATGAGTTAAATACACACAGGCATACTGAATATAAAAATATAGGGTTATTCTACCAATACTAAATACTATTGGGAACGAATAAATATAAAATTAAAAAAACTTTGAGTTAGAAAATGTATGTTAATATAAACAAAATATATAAAACTAACTAAATAAAAACATCTTAATTCCCAGGAAACAATATTGAAATATAACTTTTATCATTTATTACATTGAAGTTGATAAATAAACGATAAAATTGTTACAACGAGTTATATCAAGCATATAACTATACAGGGTAATTCACGTTGAGTGTTCTATTAAGAAAAAAAAAATAAAGAACTTATTGAAATTTGGCACACGGTCATAACAGATAATAAGCTATATTTTAAAAATATTTTGGCAACGCTGCGCCAGATCTAACCGAAACCAATGTAATTTTAAATATAACACCCTATTTTTTATTGCACATTCGGAATATACACAAAATTCTAAGTAACTTTTGTTAACATCTTTCTATACCTATGTCTTACCGTTTTTGAGAAAATTAATTAATTACTATTTTTTTAAGAAACATCACCGTGTCAAAAAGGTCTAATATTTACGTGCCTAACAGAGCTGAATACTAGATTTTTTTTTTGAATTAGACAATGTATGTATTAAAAAAATCTACATGTTATTATAGCAATTATCTTACAGAGTGTCCCAAAAAATTACATTTTTACCGAAGTTAAATAATGAATAAAATTCTTTTTTTTTAATACAACATACTGTATTTTATCCCATATTTGAATAGACCAATAATTTACCTACAAAATGTCCATACATCTTTTTATACCCATCTGCCACCATTTTTTAAATACAAGCAAATTTTAATTTTTTAAGCATTTTATCCTTATTAATTAAACAAAATATATATATTTTTTTAAGTTATATGTCAAATAGCTGTTAGGACAATTAAAAATAAAAACTTCTATGGCCTACCTAGGTAAATTGTAAATTAACCCGGTGGTTTATTGTGGATGGTATTTAAAAACAGAGAAAAAAATAAATTTCGTTTGTATTTAAAAAACGGTGGCAGATGGGTATAGAAACATGTATGGACATTTTGTAGGTAAATTATTGGTCTATTCAAAAATGGGACACGTATTTTTTTTAATTTTTACTTAATATTAAATATCCTAAAAAAAAACATTAAGTGTAAAAAATGTCTGAAACAGTTTACCTTTTACCTCAAGCCTCTCATCTTGTTGACAAACTTTAGAATAATTTTTAAGCCTAAGTTTTCTTGAGAAAACAACCTAAAATTTGCCTTTTTAGTCATGGACTTTATGGCTTCTTAAATAACTCTTGTATTCTATAGATCTTGCCTTCTTTAAAATATATTTTTTATTAGACATTAAAATTAACCACTTTTCCGAGCAACGGTTTTTACGAAATGAAAGAAGAAGCACAATAATTAAACTATAATTTATTACCATATAAGTAAGGTAGCCTATACCGTTCACAAAAATAAATAAGCCTTGGGTACTGTTGAAGACATGTCTATTTTTACAGGAATAGCCCACTAGACTAGCGCCAGTCAGAACGACTTCTAGTTTCATGAATTTAAATTCAATTTTGTCGTCTTCGTTTCTCTAAGGCGCCTGGTTTTTGCCGAGCCCATAACTCTGTCGATGCATCATCATCCACTATGTGACCTTATTTCTTATTCTTTTCGGATTCCTTCAATTCCTACGGGTTTTTTATAATTCTGTGAAATTCTTCAATTACTTTGTTTTGTTCCCTTTTTTACATCAATCATACATGGAATATGTGCTGATAAACTTTAATTTTAAATAAAATGCGGCATTACGTGACAAATGAAGGCGAAATAAAAAATTTAAATTAATACATTTTTTTATATATGCCAAGGACTTTATAGTTACAAATTTTTAAAAGATAATGTATTACCTAATAAGTTTATGGTTTTATAAATTTATGTCGGCAAATACTCTTTTTTGCTTAATATTGATATTAAAAAAATATAATTTAACACTTAATATTTGGGACATATTACGACATTTTGCTAAAAATATTAATAATATGAAATATTACCTATTATATTACTCACTAAAAAGCTCTGTACACTTTATAACTAACCTTTTACCTGCTTTAAAGCTGCTTAAATTGTGTAGTCGGAAATTAGTTATATATTAAAATATTTTTTTACAAATAGGTAATAGAACTCTATTTGTTCAAAATGTCATTTTTTTAAAAGCTTTTTAAAATTTGACCATACATGTAAAACGTATATGGAATGTGAATAGGTTAACTTAAGACTATGTTACTTTTGGAAAACAAAATTTAACAAAAATCAATTTTGTAATTATAAAAATATATTTTTTAATTTCCGTGATCTTACCATAAATATCAAAAAAATCAATATAAGAACACATTAACCAAATTGAACGAAATTTAGCATATCAATTGGGAAAAGTCTCAATTCTAACAGGTTAAGAGTTAACGGGCGTCTAAACCAAATTTGGTTAATAACTGACTTAATTCTGACAGTTTTTTGTCAGTCACTGGCATACATTAACGTGATATTATAAACGGGTAACAAGTAATAAAAAATCATACTAATAACAGACATAAACCAAATTTAATATAATAATTAGTTTAAAAAAAAATCCTGCAGATTGTATGAATCATGGACGTACGTTAACGGTTAACAAATTTCATTTTTTTCAAATTAAATTTTGATATATCTCTTTTGACTAGAAGGAGAAAATACATCGAACTTAGGAAATTGAAGTTCGGTGAGAGAGAACTAGAATCCTACAGTACAGCCAAGTATCTTGGAGTGATACTAGACGACAAGCTAAATTGGAGAGCACATCTTGAAATGGTAGCGAAGAAGGCCACAGGATCGCTATGGCTCTGTAGAAGAGTCGTGGGACGGGACTGGGGAGTTTCTCCCAAGGTCATGAAGTGGATATACGAAGCAGTCATCAGGCCACGGATACTGTATGCCTCCGTGATATGGTGGCGACGCACGAAACTTAAGACGGCACAGATAATGCTGAAACACATACAAAGAATGGCAATGAGAGGAATAACTGGGGCAGCATCCACTACTCCGACGGAATCGCTGGAGATTATTACGGGGCTCCCACCTCTCCATATAATGATCAAGGCCTCAGCAAGGGCAGGGGCACTAAGACTGGAGTGTGGAGGACGGTTGAGGACGAGGGGGGGGCACTGTGACATCATGGGCCAAGTGAGAACTGTGGCTAGCATCCCCCCAGTAATCCACTTAGACCTCATGCACAAGGTGGACATGGCATCTGCGGATGACTGGGCTCACAAACGCTGTAGGACACCAAGCAAAGAAACAGTTATCTATACAGATGGCTCGAGGCAAGGAGGCCGCACAGGCTTTGGTTTCTATGTAGAAAGGACGAACTACAAGTTCTATGGAACAATTGGGAAAATATGCAACCGTATTTCAGGCGGAAGTTATGGCAATAGCTAAAGCCATAGAATACTGCCTTAATAGAACATACAGGGGAAAAATATCCATATGTACTGACAGTAAGGCAGCGATCGGGGCGCTAACAAATACAGTGCATAGATCAGAACTTACAAATAGATGTCGGGAAGCAATAAATCAACTACGAAAACCGCCAAAGTCACCCTGCAATGGGTCCCTGGACACAAAGGATCCCGTGGAATGAAATGGCTGACAAACTTGCTAATGTGGGAGCTGAGGACAATGGACCTGAATATACCGTGGGAATCTCTTACAACATGGATATGACAGAGATAGCAACATGGATAGAGAAACGGTTCGATAAGAACTGGAAAAGACAAAAGTCAGACAATTAAAGACTATTATTGGGGAAGGACTATGGAAAGACCTACCGATGAACATAAAGGACTTCAATAGGGTGCATATGAGAAACCTGACAATCATACTGACAGGTCATTGTAGAAATCTACACTATCTCAACAAGATAGGAAAAAGCGAGATAAGTACATGTAGATGGTGTGGAGAGGGAAGAGAGGACGACATACATGTACTTAGAGATTGCCCAACACTAGGGCACATAAGGGGGAAATGTCTAGATACAGCATGGCTGGACCTAAATGACATAAGATTCCTACCACTAACAGGACTCGCATCACTAGTAAGAAAATTGGGACTCTAGTAAGCAAAACAACAACACCATATCAATGTAAAAGGAATGCATACATAAGGGACAGTACAGGGTGACGGAACCTGTGTATGCTTAAGGGTTGATGTAGAGCATAATGGGCTTAGACCTCAGTGCTTAGGGAGCGAGGGAACTCACCATGCTCCAATAGATAGATAGATAGATAGATTTGACAGATAATATTATGGACTGGTTTTCTTTTAAAACATGTTTTTTGACAAGTGCTACCTCTAAAAGATATACGAATTTCCAATATACTTGTATCTTAAACATTTGACCAAATATTCCTAAGAAACTTTTTCCAATGTATTTATTAAATATATTTTTCTTAATACTAGAATAAAAACCTTTTAATTAAACGAAAAGAGACAATATTAAGTTATTCATCGTTCTTAAATAAGTTTTGTATAGAGCCATATTATGATACAATTTTTTTGATAAAGGTAAGGAAATTATGTTTTGTACTATGTTTGGTGAGTCACTTAATACAAAGCATAAAAAATAATTGAAAATTAGACGTTTTAAACTTCTTGTTGAGGACTATAATTATTTTAATAAAATGGGTTTATATTAAAATTTTATTTAAATGTCCTTATTGGGTATTAGCCAAAAAATTTTATTTTTTATATTGTCCAAAGTGGAACTTCTTAGAAACTTCTAGACCATTATTAGCCAAACGCATGAAAGAACAATAAACAATCATTAAGAGTACAGAATTGCACACACACAAGAATCTGGTAACATGCATTTGATAATAACCTCACAATAAACTAAAATGCTTCTATTATTTTAGCAAAAAAATCTGGTTTAAAAGAACGTAGAATCAAAGAAAGTGCATTTATATCACTAAATGAAGAGAATTGTGTGGCCTTATTGTCAGTTAATCTAAAGAAAACTTGGTTACTTTTGGTTAATGCGAAGATAATTTTAAGAAAACCCTAAATCAATTATGTCACCACCTTTCTTATTTTTAAGAATAATAAATTAAGCAGTCATAACAGATTAACAGGAATTTTATATTTTTTATATCAAAATTAAAATAACATAAATTTTAAATATTTTCAAATTTTCAGGGGTAATACCACGAGTGCTTAAAAATTACCGATAATTTTCATGAAAGCTTGTTATTTATAATTCCACAAGTTCGAAGAACGAGTAGAATTTGTATAACAAGCTTGAATGAAAATTATCTTATTAATTTTTCTGCAGGAAGAATATTTCTAGAATGGAGAAATATGGGAGTATTATACTATTAAAATGGTTTTTTTTGTCATACAATTTTCAATTTCATGCAACATAATTAAAACTATAACTGAAATCGTTTTGTTTAATTACTTTATCTATTTCTTCATCATGTACATGACCAAATCGACTCATTTTGACTGATTTTGACGTTTCTAATTGACAATACAAACAAAAAACAGGTTCGATTGTTCTGTGTTTGTAAGTAAGTGGAAATACCACGTTGTCTAGCCAACGTGAAATTTCCACTTTTTCCAACTTTTTTTTGATTTTTAACGTGTCTTATGGGAAAATGTATACATGAGTGAAATATTCAGTAAAAATTTTTATTTTAAAATTTTGTCTTAGAAACGGTGGTAGACTTTTGTGTGCACATACAGCTTTTTACACTGGGACCAGGACAGGAAAATAAGAACTTTTGGCGAGTACGCAACAAGAACTTTTCAATACTCCACAACAATATAGAACATATGTAAAATTTAATATTTTATAAATGAAATTTTAAGCACTCCGTGCATAATAATGAATTTAATATTTCACATATCTAATCCCAAATGCCGGGAAAACTTGTAATAAATTTTATTCAGTGGCAATAATTCAAAGGAGATGAATACGTCTGGAGAAGATGGGATGACAGGCAGTGCCGTATGCGGAGGATTCATCATTTATCGGAAACGAAAAGGACGACTTCACGTGCATCCTTCAAGTAGAACCCTGAAAAGTTGTATGATTAAAGATAGGGTTTTCAGGATATAACTTGTGTCGGAATGATGGAAAATATTACCTGCTTTTCTAACAAAAAGATACTTTTTATTTTAAAAAGGTATACTTTTGTCGTCTTTCCAAATCGATAAAAAGATGATTTTTCTTATATGTTGTTTTTAAACTAACAATAAAAAAAATATTAATGATAATTCGAATAATAAGCTACAAAGAACATTTAAACTTTTAATAAATTTATACATTTTGGTACGACTTACATATTATCGTCACCCCGAAAAAAAAGTAACTCAAAAAACTTAGTCTTAAAAAGATGGCCAAAAAACTGAGATTTTCAAGGTGTTACCACGTAAGCAACAATTAAATAATCATCAAATATTTTTTACACCAAGAACAAAACGATTGACCCCATTGATAGCATAATAGGATTTTTAAATAATTTTGATTTTAAGCTAAAGAAACAAATTTTTATATATTTTTTGGCTTAACCCCTGCAGAAACATGGATGCCGTGTATCAAGTGCTCCTTGGAATTTACATTTGTTACAGTTTCGCCATTTTGATAAATATGTCATAGTTGTTATGATTTATTTTGCAATGGCATACAAGCTAGATATTCGGAGAAGTATTTATAAACTAGTTGGACAAATGCCCAAAAAAGAAATAGTAAGGATTTTTCAAGGCAAAAATATTTCGAAATCCACCATATATCGAACAGTTCGGGAATGTGGAGAAGGAATCCCATGTATGAACCTCCCGAAAAGTGGTCGACCACTGAAGTTGTCTGATGCCCAGCAGGAAAGATTAGTTCGAAGAGTGAAAAATGTCGTTGGACAGTCTACCAGAAAGGTTGGTCCTCGCTTCTCGAATTTCCAACGCAACTGTTTTTCGGTATATTGCTAGAAGTGGTTTAAAATACCAAAAAAGAAAAAGGCACCAAATATACTGATGTTCAGCTAGCAAGAATAACCAGAATGCTGTCGCAATTTAAGGCAGTTCACTTCGCGAATAAAAGATCGATTGTCATGGATGATGAAAAATATTTCACTCTTAGCCATGCACAACTACCAGGAAATTCTGGAGTTTACACCGACAATATAGAAGAGACCCCAAATGAAGTTAGATATAAAGCCAAGGCTAATTCAGATAAAGTATCGGTATGGTGTGCCATATCGAAAAGAGGTGTATCCAAGCCTTTTGTTGGTCATGTAAGAGGAGAGGCAGAGGCCGGGGTCTACATCAGAGATTGTTTAACTAAATTGCTTAATTTTATCAACGTGCCTACATTACGGTAATGGAAATAATATGTTTTGGCCAGATCTGACATCAGCACATTATGCCAGAGCTACACTTGACTAGCTGGAAGCAAGAAATATTCCGTATGTGCCCAGGAAGTCCCCCAAGACAGGCCAATTAAAACTTTATGAGCTCGATTGGCTCAGAAAGTCTACGATAACGGCTGGGAAGTACGAAACGAACAAAAACTTCGGCAGCGAATCATCCAAAAAGTAAGAGAAATAAATATAGCTGTTCCAAAAGTCTATATAGATGCCATTTTAAGATAAATGATTGGATATTTATAACATTATAAAGAGGAAGGTATGCCGTTATATATTTTTAATGAAGCGTTTATTTTTATAGAACAGGGCCGGATTTAATTTTTTCCGCCCATAGGCTTATACATTTTTGCCGCCTAGTATGTCAATATTTTTGAATTAAACTACACTAGTAATTCTTATAAAACATTATTAAACAAATTTTAACAAAAGTAAAACATACAGAAAATTAATTAACAATTCTTTAAAACAAACAAATTTCAGGATTTTTTTATCTATTCGCTAAATATTAAAAAAATATATTAATTTACCATTACATTTTTTTTTTAAATTAATAGTAAATTTGCCGCCCATAATATTTGCCGCCCTAGGTTTCAGCCTTCTCAGCCTTTGCGTAAATCCACCCCTTTATAGCGCTCTATTTTTGGTTAAATTAAGACACAACCTTCTTTTATTCATTTGGTGGCATATAGAAACATTTTAGGGATAAGAATTATATAAATTTTCTTTGAAGAAGCAGATAAAATTAAAGCAAATTCAAAACTGTGTACTGTGTGAGCAGAAAAAAGACTTTTAATTTCAACCAGATGTGAAATATATGTGAAAATAATTCTGATATGTAATCATTGGTTTCTGATTCAAAAAAAAAATAAATTATTTAAAAAACGTTTTAGTTTATATAAACTTTTTACCTTTAAATTGGTTAAGAATTTGTCGTACAAAGTTTGTAAAAATACTTTATAAACAATCTGCAGATACAAGGGGGCCCAATAGTGTGACAAAGCTCGATATCTCCTAAATCGTTATAGTGAAAAACTAAACATACAAAAATTATAGACAAAAAGGGCATAAAATGTAAAATTATTTACTATTCCAGAATTTTTCTATTATTCCACTGCCACTCAAGAAAACTCCCTTATTTTTAGCTTTTCCCCTAAAATAAAAAAATTATGGGGAAAAATTAATTTAGAAAAAATCGCCACCCTGTATAATATGCTGGAAATTGTAGTTATATAGGAACAATGTCGACGTAGATGGTTTTTAAATATTATTTTTGGTTTTGACTTTTCGTCTAAACCGGAAGTGATTTTTACAATCCATTTATATAAAAGTATTCCTTTATCATATGGCAAATATATTTTTTAATCCATTACTTTCACATTATCTTAATTTTAAGAAGCAATCTAATGGTGCTACCTCTTACAGTGTAAAACAAAAATAATGTATTTCTGAATTTTGGAGATTTTTGATCCACCTGTAAGTGACATCACTTGATAGCTAATTAAAAAAAACATTAAAATTATGAAAGTAATATTCAGCTTCCATAACTTTTGTACCCTAGTTTTTCTCTGTCGTAAACGATTTCGGAGATATCAAGCTTTGTGGGACCATTGAGTCACCATCTCATTATTTTTGAAACATGTTATTAAATTTATTCGTTATCGTTGTTAAAGAACTATAGAACTAAAAGAACAAAGTGATCCATTTAATTATTATTTTATTTAAGAAACTCTTACTTATTAAATAATCGCCCCTTTTGACAGTTCTTGACACAGTTTTTGTCATGTTTGTACGAAATGCCTCTGTATATTAAATATAACAATAAAATAGTACAATTTCAAAAAAAGTTGCAGAAGTGCAAGAGTCTTGCAGGTCGGTCTTGGTCTTGCGTAGTCTTGCACACCTCGGTCTTGGTCTTGGTCTTGGTCTTGCAAGCAAAAAGGCAGTCTTGGTCTTGGTCTTGGTCTTGCTGCAAGACCAAGACCAAGACCGCAAGACCAAGACCGGTCTCGCTCATCACTTACGCCTACAGGACCATATCCTTTTCATGAAATTTTCCATAATCAAATCGCAAAGTGGCTGCCCTATGTCCTCGATAGCCTCACGAATTCCATCTTTGAGGTCTTGAATCGACGCTGGGCTGTTGACGAAGACCTTCTCTTCACGTGGCCCCAAAGAAAGAAGTTGCAAGGTGTTTAATCACAAGATCTTGGTAGCCAATTGTGATCACCTCTTCGAGAGATAACGGGGTCGGAAAACTTTTCCCGTAAAAAATCAATGGTTTTTTTTGCTTGTGTGGCACGTAGCGCCGTCTTGTTGAAAGTTAACGTTGTCCAGATCAATACCATCCAATTCTAGACAACGTTTACTTTTAACAAGACGGCCTATGCCCGAAGCAACGAAACCATTGATTTTACGGAAGCCCGACCTGTTATCTCTCGAAGAGGTGATCAATTGGCCACCAGATCGTGTGATCCTTTGGGACCACGTGAAGAGAAGGTCTACGCCAACAGCCCAGCGTCGATTCAAGACCTCAAAGATAAAATTCGTAGGCTATCGAGGACTAGCAGCCACTTTCATTTGGTTACAGAAATTTTCATGAAAAGGATATGGTCCTGTAGGCATGCTCGTGGTGGTCATTTGGCTGATGTTATTTTCCATTATTAACGGCATACCTTCCTCTTTATAATGTAATAAATATCCGATCATTAATTTTAAAAAATGGCATTTTTTTTAAATATTAAAATAACACCTCTTATTGGAAAACCCTTTACATGATGTCCAAAACCTCACAACTTGTTTATTTTTTTAAATATTTTATTATGTAAAAGTTTATAAAAATAAAATTGTGGATAAATTAAATAAATACAAAATTTTCCACCTTATATAACGTGTCTAAAATTGGTAAAACACGATCTTTGAATCTTCTGAGAGTAAAAAAACTAATAAATTATTTTTGCCATATTTTAAAAGGCATGTTTTTAAAAATTAACCTAACTTTATATTTTTTTATACAAATAAATTAACTTTAGAAGCTGCTGTTATATTTTAAAGGGGCTTTTAAAAAGTTTTTTAAATAGGTAATGATTAATTAATTTAAAAAAAAACAATATTTAAAATGTATGTATTTAAAAATTGAATCTGCACTCAATGTTTAACAAAATAGTAAAAAAATACCTTGCTTTATTAAAGTATGTTAAAATGTTGTGCATCACCAATGCCAGGCACACACACTAAGCAAATGCTTGGAGGAAAACTACGCAGGTCGGGCCGGCGTCCTAAGCAGTTCGGAGAACAAAGGCGTTCTCAGACACACACGCTCGGGAAATCTTGCGCAGTTATTCCTCTGATAATGTCTTCATTGTTGTGGCTGGCACAAAAAGTATTTTTATAGTAACTGCTTCTATTTTCTTGCAAAATAAGATTTTATCGAATTTGTAAGAAAATTTGTTACTTATAGTTTTTATTTGTTATCTCACAGAAACAGTTTCAAGGGGCTGTAGAAAAAAAAATCTGTAAAAAAGACATTACTTGTAATAATTCGCCTAATTTCCCTTTTACCTAATATTTATCATTCACCATAGTTGGCACAAGAAACGTAATTCTTTTCATACGTTTTACATGCACTTGGAATCTTGTCATGGGTGCGTACTATGTGTTACACATTTTTTCTCCCATCAATGAAAATCATGACAAATTTTTAACATTACTTCGGAATACACGAGAAAGAAGCCATATGCAGCACTAGTCAAATTACAATTAAAACAACTTTTTTTATTTTGCGTGGAAATTAATAATTTACAAGACGAGCCCGTTACATACACATACATTATTAATACCTGCATATTTCAGGTCCAGTAACTCAAAATGATTTATAGTTTATTTAAAAATGTTTTTATGGCACCAGTGTTCAAAATATTTAAGCAATCCAAGCATCGAAAATTTTTTGTAGGTGTAAACAAGATTTATCTTTAATTTATCAATACTTAAGCAAAAAAACAATTAACTGTATGGTCTGGTTTGTCCGCAATCAGTCCAACAATCTCGACAATAAATTCGGTTAAGAGTTTTGTTTAATCCTCATTGTTAAACAAGCTAAGTGGTGATAACTATATTTGTTAAAACCTTTTTTTTTTAAACATTATAAAAATAGCAATGTTTAAGACGCCTGGGCATAAAAGTAAAGCAATTTTACGCCTAGTTACAATGTAAAAAATTATGTTAGGTGCACATGTTATGCTATTTTAAAAAAAGAGAAGGAATCAACAACTCAAAAAACTTATACGCATCGGTCCTGGCTTTAAATTTTGAAATAAAAAATACTCCTTCGAAATTTCGTGAGTGTATTTATTTTGGCGTAACCTACAACTTTTATGGTAATTATTTACCAGTGAGGTCAACCCTATTTTTGGCCATTAAAAATTGATGGATCATCATAATTTTTTCAAAATTCTTTGTGTTTACTGCGGATTTATGGTGAGGATAGCAGAAATATTAAACAATTAATATTTTAATTAAAAAATCAACATTGAAAGTTCAAAAAATCATTATTTTTCGTGATTTTTTAGTTGGAAAACTAACTTTTTCAATCAATTTTATTTCAAATTGTTTGTTTTTTTATGTATTTAATAAAAAAAATGTATCAAAAACATAAAAAAAAGATAAAATAGAAACTTTATCCAAAAACATGAAAAACAATATAAAAACAACATTACTAAAGCAATAAAAAAAAAGAAAAAAATATAAAAAAAACAAAAAGAAAAAAAAGGAAAACAAAAAATAACCAAAAAACAACAAAAATATTTAGATTAAATAAGTATTAGATAAACGTTGTTGTATAAGGTACGATTAGCTTTAACTATTTATTAGTTGCAATGTAATGTACATATATACCCCTAATCTCGGTAAACTTAAAATTATATAATAAACAATGAGAGAAGCTGGCCAGTTGGTTAAATCAGTGTCATAACACCTAATAAAAAAAATCTTTGAAAATTCTAAGAATCGTAGCGTTTTTGATGTGACTTGCGTCAATTATGACGACTTGATTTTTGTAGGCCAGTTTCACCATAACTTTTTACTATTGTTTATCTAGCAACTATGCAAAAATATTTAACTTAATATAACCTTAGATTTGGGACCAAAATACTTTTGTGTTAAAATAAGTTAACGGCATGATCGCATTCAAATCCCTAAGCTCATTTGTTTTTGTAAAAATACTTTTGAGGACGTGTTACTTATTCAGTATTCACCTAAAATTCAAGAACATTTTTAACAACAAGATCAAAAAGTTATTTTGCATAAAAAAGAAAATATTATTAATAAGGAGATTAACTGGTATTGCGAAATTAAATATCAGTTTAAATTAAAATACATTTTGTTTGTTTTAAAAAAGTACAATTTTTGTGCATTAAGTTATTCCAAATTTCAGTTAAAATAGCTGTTTAACAAGGTAAGGCGATTAATGATCGAGGCCACTTGGGTTGAGATTATTAACGGCCTAGTTAATTTCAAAGCTAGCAACAATGTATTTTCTTGGAGATTGTTTCGTTATTAAATTGTGAAAATTATTATTTTTCCCAATGTTTTTTTCGGAATATATTTTGTTAGAAGGCAACTAACCTTACAAGTGTCATGTTTTTATTCCAATGTCAAGTTTATGTCAGGTACAAAGCACGACTAAAAAATAAAAAACAATTTAGAACTTAAAAATTTAATCACTTATTTACTAAACTATAATATTAATCATCTCGCTTTCATTGAAAAATTTTACTACTGATTGTGCTTTTTTGATGTGTGTACTTTCTTCGTTGACTTGCAAATTGGGGGCTGTTATACCCCCGGATGGCTTTCCTCAGGCATTTGCCAGCTCTCCCTGTTTCAGATACACGTTGTTGTCAACGTGAGCTTACTCGAGCTTTGTAGGTGGAACTTCTGAATAGTCGGGCTCTGTAACCCCCAGAAATTCAAAATTTTTCCAAAACTTAAATACCTAACTAAAAATTATCGATGCAGGGCACAAACAATGGCGATCCGACCAAGGACTGCTACTGGTATTACGTATAACCACTTTATGTCAGTAAATGTAAATGTCAGTCAATACATGTTCCTGTTGAGCGCGCATCCATCTTTCGCCATGAGGAATATTCCTTGTGCGTTGGATCCACAAAAAATAATAGGTTTAAGAATCTTTGTTGACAGCGCTTAGCCCCAGAAGAAGGACTCCATCGTTTGGCATGAGTTTCTCCTTGATCTCCGAGGGTGAAAATACTCGATACGGCTCCTTCAAACGCCTGCCCGGAAAAAACTGTGTAGTTTCTTCGTTAATATGTATTAATTTATTAAGTTTTAATGATCTGGACTGCTGTTTCTGTCTACTCTTTATATATACCTTAAATATTTAAAATTAAAGACTAATAAAGCTGGTAAAATCTAGACATTACATGACCTCTATTTAGGTAGGTACGTCACCTATCCAACAGATTGTGTACCGTAAATTTGTGCTGCAGGGATAGTATCAATAGAAATTGATTGATCTTAGAATTTCGGATATAATCTCGGGCCTGTCATTAAATATGGGTTAAACGTTTGTTTTTAAATAAATTTGCTTTTATTTACTCATTTTAAAGCTATATCTGAATGACCATTAAACATTGAGCAGAATATAGCGAAATACATACATATTCAGTGAGCACTAATTTTATCAATGGTTTTTGCTAATAGTTTTAAGTTAGTTCAGAATCTTTAGAATATTAATAAATATATTTGTTTAGTACCTTGATAATAAGAAATTTATTATTAATCTGTATATTTCAAGCTTTTACTTTTAAAAAATGTTTTTTTTTAACTGAAACACCCTTGAAACAGCTTTAAATATGTTTCTTGTATATTAAGTTGCTTATACCATAATCTTTAATTAATAGAAAATCATCCATTATAGTAATGCATAATTTTATATACGTTAATAATAGTCATAAAAATAGGATTGCCAAAAAAGTAATATTATTTATGAGTGTTGCTGTTGTGTTAGTTGTCCAGCAAAAAAATATACCAATTTGATTGCATCAAAAAATATTAAGGATCCATTTATTCATCCATCTTATACCAAATTAAAAATACATATTTTCGTAGTTTTTTAGCCATTTTTTTAAAGTCATTAAATCTATTATATAAATTTTTACTTTAGAAATATGATTGAGAAATTGAAAACATTTCTTACTCGTCATATTAACAGTAAAAACGTTAACGTTAATAAATATTAAATAGGTTTAAAAAATACCTAAATTTGTGTTGTTTTATTTTCATTATATGTAATTGTTTAATCTTATATATTATAAATTCGATTGATGCTTACCACCACCCTTTTTATACTTTTTTTGTGGATAAATCTGTTGATGTTGGGGGTAGGATAAGAAAAAAATATTTTAGAGTCATTTAAAGTTGAACTTGCTAAGAAAGCACTTTGAATAGTATGACAAGCGCGTATAATGCATATTAGTATAAATATTTTATTTGTCTAGTGTGTTGTCTTTAATATAGTAGTAATTTAAATAAAGTAATTGCTAAAATATTTAATTACTTTTAGTTTTAATTTTATTGATAATTGAATTTCTTTTTAAAATTAATCACGACAGCTCTGCTTACCCCCATGTATTAGTTTCTGGGTTATACAGGTTGATTCACGAGGAAATGTCAATGTAGGTAGGTTCGTAGTCAGGGTCCAAAAATAAACATTAAAGCCTATACAAATATGGGTCCGCAAGGCCTTCGTTTTCAAAATACAGGGTGTTAAAATTAGTATTTAATTTTTCTATGTTTTATATAAAATCTATGATAATGTAAGTATTGGAGTAAAAATTGGTATCCGGGAGTTTTTTGGTATGACCGATTCAAATCTAATCTTATTACGGCTTTCACTTGTAGGGGCAGCCACCTACACGTCTTTTTACTCTCTTGAACAATAACAACTTTTTGGTACGGCCCTTATTACATTTTTTAGTAAATTAAATAATTGTTTTGTCACTGTTATGTCAAAAAGGTATACTTGTTAAAAGTTGATAGGAGCAACCGTTTTCGAGATATTTGGAATTAAAAAAATTACTACGCATCTGATTTTATTATAGCAAAATTAAAAAAAATAAAAAAAAATGTATAATTCAACGGATTGTATTTTAATTTTTAATAAAATTATTGTTCTTAAATTATGTTCGGCCAAACATAAGCTAGGTTTTATAATTTTTAAAAATTCCACCATTCACTTCTAAACACATCTCAGCTCTGTGGTGAACACCCTGTATCTCGGAAACGAAGGCCTTGCGGACCCATATTTGTATAGACTTTTATGTTTATTTTTGGACCCTGACTACGTACCTGAAGTATTGACATTTTCTCATAAATCACCCTGTATAATTCAATGGTATCTAGTAAGGCTCTACTGTTGTCGTCCAAAAGTTTTTTTTTAATAAATAGTGCGTCTAAAAATATTTTGATTTCAATAAAAACTTTTATTTCACAGAAAAATATTTTGCATTTTTGACTTTAGAACGATATTTATCTGGTTTAATTTCTAAAGTTAAATTATTTGATATTTGATATACGTAACTTTGAAATTTCCTCAAAACATCCCGTGTTTCCAAATACAAATACCGCATATTTCCGTCTCCAGAGACCAACAAACAGTATTTCTCCGTAAATATAGCTTTACGTTCGCCAGAATATAATATAGAAAAGAATGATAAAACTTGTTCTCTCTGCAGTGTAACAAATCTAGCTACGGTGTGACGTATATTTCAGTAGTATTGCCCAGGGGCAACGTACAGCCACATTTCAGAGGGTATGAGAGGCAAAATTTACGAGAATTGGTATAAGACCCAGCAACGCTGTCGCCTCCTAGCATCGAAATTCAGCGAAATTGTGTTGTGTATGTCGCGAAAAACGATATGCGTTTGATATTGAAGGGGTGCTATATATTTCATTATATATGCACATGGATTTACTATACCTTTTTATTTTGTTTGAGTTTGATATTTTAAGGTACAATAAAGGGTCTCACCGAGTTTTCATATAAAATCTGCGCTGGCGTCGTTTTTGACATTACTGCCTTTATTATGTTGCTAGTGGTTGAAAGTGATATTTGGTCAATTATTATACTGCCAGCTTTATTCGTTTTTGCAAAAAAGGGGTTGCAGCACCTAACTTCAGAATTTTTTTTTCTACGAAACTGTGATAGATATATAAATGAAACCAAAGAGACATAAAAGCTAATATTTAGTATTTTGTTTCATATTTTTTAATAATTTTTTAACCAATCATGAGCCAGAAAACCAATATGTAAAAACTTAAGGGTGGTTTTTTGGGCTAGTTCTCGAGATACACCAACCAAAAAATGTAGGTTTTATCACTTAGTATTCAACTATAACTTATACCAATAACCCGAATGTGCGAGGGTAAAGCATATTGAATAATAAGGATAATGATGAATTTCTTTGTAGGGTGGCACAAAATAGCTCATTATGGTATATAAAACCTATAGTTTTCATTAAAAAGTATATATAATTCCATTTCGTCACTATTTTCTTTGTAGTTGTAATGCTTGTAGCAACATAAGTATCATTAAACAAAGTGTTAATATTTTATGATGATGTTTGATTGGTAACGGCCATATCGAGAAACAATCTACAGTTCTATTTCAAATCACAGGTTGATCTTTAAATGCCCCTATAGTTGTTTATATTTGGTTCGTATTCAATAAAACATTATTATGTCTTGCTATATATGTCGAGATCAAACTTTTCTCCTCTTTATATTGCCATTTTTTAAATGTTTAATAATAATATCGTAGTTATCACCATCCAACAACTCATCGAGGTAACATATCATACCGCTTGTGGCATTTATTATGTTTTAAAGTCCTTGTTAGGTACTCGTCAAAAATCTTTATACAAAGGAGCCACTTTGGTCCTGGTTCCGATCTCGGGGTATAGAGAGTGAGTATGTTTAGTCCTATTGACCTCTATGAACCGGCAGATCGCGTGAAACAAAATAAAGAAAAACCTTCAAAAAATCAAAATACTTTTTTATGGCAAGTCTACCACCGTTTTCAAGATAAAATTAATGTAAAAAAAGTTGAACTTAAAATTAAGTAATAATTAAAAGAAAAACTCACATTTTGATATAAAAATTAAAGAATGAGATCGATTTAGCAAAATTTATGACATAAATCAAAACGATTTCAGCATTTCCTATGTTTTTCCACGTTTTTATATATAAAAAAAATAATTTAATTTATTATTTAATATTTAGTTTGTTTTTATATATTTTATTCTGAAAACAGTAAAACCTTCACTAAAACGTAGGTGAGTATTTTTCTTTTTTTGCGATTTTTCTTTATTTGTTTAATTTATATAATGAAATAAAATACTAAATATTAGCTTTCATGTCGCTTTGGTTTTTTTTAAATATCTGTCACAGTTTCGGAGAAAAACAATCTGACGTCGGGGGCTGCAACCTCTTTTTAGAAAAACGAATAAAGCTAGAAATATAATAATTGGCCAAATATTATTTTTAACAACTAGCAACATAATAAAGGCACTAATGTCAAAAACCAAGCCAGTGCACATTTCATATGGAAACTCGGTGAGACCCTTTTATTAATCTAAGGTCTATAAAATTTCTTCTAATTGGGAATTTTACTAAAATAGTCATCTTATATATCTGATTTAATTTATGTAGAATTAAAATTTTTTGTATTTTTCAGATTATCTACGAAGAAGTTGCATAATACAATTTAGGTAAGTGCTCACTTGAACTATACAAAATCTATCAATGTCATGAATATGGTAGACAATGATTTGATGGTAACACTAAAAGAATTTTCGACTTTATTTTAATTAGTCAGTTTACGCTGAGAAAGAACAGTGGTAGAAATGCCCGAAACGTTGTATAAATAGATAAAGTAATGACAATGGGAGTTCTTTTAGTCCCATTACTATGTCATGTTCTAATAGTTTATATTATCACATTGGTCAACGTGGATTCGGACAGTTTTTTTTTTGTAATCTTATTAAAACAAAAGGGTGCTACCATTTTAGAGAATATATTACCTAAGATGAATGCATAAAATAATTTCGGTGAGGCCAAAAACTCTAATTAATTTTGCTAAGCTGGTATTATTAGCTACTGGTGGTAATTAATTAACGTTTAGGAGAGGGGGCAATAGCTTAACGACATTCTTTTAATTAAAAAAATAGGGTTTTGGAAAGGGAGTGTATGCATTGGCATTTAATATTTTTAAAAATAATGAGTGAAAATAAATAGTAAACGAGAAATCTATAAATCTAAATGTGACAGCTAGGGTACATAAGATTCGGCAATGAAGAAAAACAGACACAGATGCTCATTTGAAAAAAAAATCCCAAATAATGAAATATTGCCTTTGGGAGTGAGGGGGGTTGGACACCGGTAGCCCCTGAATACTTCGATAGATGTGTGACTGAACGTAATTAATAATTATTATAATCAGGAAGAAAGGAATGGCTAATTTCTTAAAACGTACATACTATTTTCTGTGATATCATACTAGTCAGATTTAGGACAAACTTAGTTATTTTTAGGACAAAATCAAAAAATATTATGATTTAGCAGAATTAAAATTACTATAAAAACAAAAAGTTAAATGAAGGAAAAATGGACAAAAATGGAGAATACAGTTGAGCCTAAGCCTAGATGTTTTTCGTTTATTGTTTTTAATTTAATTTATGTGTTATTTTTTAAGTTTAAATACAGATCAAAGCTCTAAATTTTGGTAATATAAGTAAATGTACTAGGTCATTCTTGCAAAACCAAACCGTAATATTTTGGTAGAACTACCAAAAGTTTAATATCCGTCAAAAAACTGTACTAAATATAAACTTGTTATATTAATATTTCTAGAAAATTTTCTAGAAAATTACTATAATTACAATGCCAAAAGATAAAGTTTAAAGGTAGTGCAAAGAAAATTAAAATACTATTTTGGATTTCAGATTTATAATTTTCAGATACAAATTTATAAAATTATTTATAACAGCTTGATAATCTATTGAAATAAATCTAATCTTTTCCCGTCTGATGATTTTGAAGGGAAGTGATAAGCTAGGCTTATAGTCCAACAATTATTTATTGCAAACCTTTACCCGTAACCGAGCTGACCTGATTTGACAGGTGAGCAAAAACAGTATACAGTTTTTACAAGAATAAAATTAAAAGTCGTATGCCTCGTTGAAACACCGTTTTCCAGGAGATTAGCGAAGTTACACTTTGCTGGGTACGGTCAGAAATTTGACAGTGACTCCCAGTGAACACAATGTAGCTCTGGATAGCTTTACCTAGATGTTAATGGGGAATAGTTAAGAGGTAGTAGTTGCTGTGAAATGCAATATCTGCATGTTTTGCTACTTGGACAACGTTGACCGAACCGGGAGATAAAATGGCTTTAAGATTTAAAAACTTGCCACTCACAGTACCTAGATTTTAGGCTTCACATAAACCTTCGTGGTTTATCATAAAAAAAATAAATTATCTTTGAGTAAAGGTAAAATTACTTTTAAACATTGTACAAAAAAAATAATATTTATTGTCTATGTTTTGACATGACATGTGTTTTTGCATTATGCTCGTTAATTGCTTTATAAAATATATTGAGACTTACATGTCCCCTTTTATTTAAAATACATTCGTATATATTTAATATTTGTTTGGATTTTAAAATACATCTAATAAAAACAAATGGGAATATCCAAAAATTATAGCTTTTTTAAAAATACTTAATGGTAAAATTATTTACTTAGTCAACGAAAAAATATTATAAACTACATAGCGAAAAACTTAATTAAAATAAATGTATCAAGTTTTGTAAACTTTTTTAGTATTACGGAAAATTTCTCGTTGTACACAAAGTCATCTTAAAGAAAATGTAAAATTTCGCCACTTTCCATTTTGTCGAGACGGTTCTGTATCAGAGACGTCAATCATGAAGGATAAAATCCGAAAGTATAACGAGATATTGGGGAAAAAGCGTTCAAAAAGAAATTTGTCACTTGGCAGGGAAATTGCATTTTTACTTACACGTAACTTCCTTTGGATTTGGGGATTATCCTTTAGCAGTTTGATGTCGCTTCTTTACAAGCCTAATTCCATTTTAATTTCGATATAACAACGTATTGTTACAACGCGTTTGCCGGTAAAGTTGCTGGTGCTGATCCTAATGGTATTTTGAATTTTTGAAGATTTCATAAATTGGCTTCCTGGATATTTGC
Organism: Listronotus oregonensis; assembly: GCA_019359885.1. Taxonomy (NCBI): domain Eukaryota; kingdom Metazoa; phylum Arthropoda; class Insecta; order Coleoptera; family Curculionidae; genus Listronotus; species Listronotus oregonensis. The sequence continues at coordinate 40,493 of JAHBCN010000623.1, forward strand.
AAAAACCACCTGAACTGAAAAAAAATAAATTTATTAGGTACATTAATTAAGTACTTGTTACAAACTAAAGAAGAACATTATTTTAATTAAATTTAATACTAATTAAAGAAAATCATTTTGCTCTTATACGGGTATACCCATTCTTTAATATTTCTAGCAGGGCTACTCTAGAAACTGTGTTTTTATCGATTAAAAAAAATGTACTGAAGTTAATGTTTAACCGAAATTACTTTTTATAAAGTTATAATTAATTTGTTTACTTAAATTTAACACTAGTATTTTTAAGACATTTATTTTAATTTCAACCAAAATTACTTTATATAAAACTATAAACAGATTGTTTACTTTAATTTAAAACTACTACTTTTGAGTAATTATTGTTTATTTTAATTTGTGCTGTAAATACAAAGTTAAGTTTTAGTATTAAATTTTGTAGTTTTTTTTTATCTTTGGACAGTCCACGAAGGCTGATGCCTAAGTACTAACGTACCGTGGGTGTCTTAGTTACATTGCAGTTTGTAAAAAATGCACAACGGGTTTATTTTAGTGGTGTGCGTGTTTTGTTTTTTAAGAAAACGCATTTAAAAAAATACCTTAATGGGGTTGAATTAAATCCTCCCCTAAAAACAGTTTTAAGCCTTTTTTTATTTTTTAGGAAAAGTTACTTTTTTCTTTATTTTATTTTTATTCTCTTTTCAATTATTGTCATTGCTAATTTGTAATAATCAGAGGTAATATCTCAACAAACTAACTGTACCAAAAAAATGACATAAAGATTTTTACTTACACTAAATTTGATATCATTATTTTTTATATTTTTTTTATTTATAAAAATATTTTTCAAATAAAACTAATTCAGTTTTTTTACAAAAACATTTAATCATTTACCTATTTATTCCGGTAATTTTTGTCAAAACACATATTTTAGTTTTTTCATTAAATTTTGTTCAATTACTTAGTCATTTACGGGATTCAAATTCATGTTATTGACATGCGAAACTAGAATCTAAATTACATTTTATTTCTTAGACTTGCAAAAATATAAATCATCTGATAATAAGCTAATATTTGTTGATTTTTTAACGCTAAATCAACATTTAAAAACCGTTTTTTTTAAACAATAAATAAATTTTAGTTTTAACAGTTACTTTTACGGGATCGTCATTTTTATTAGTAAGTATTTTAACTTATAACTTGTATAATTTCACATCCAGCTTTTGCAGTCTTGGGTGTAATCAATTGTGGTTAAACATTTTTTTTAATATATTTTTATTATAATTTTAGTCCTTGCTTTAGAACGCCCTCGTAAATATGCATCCATAGAACACAAACATTTAACAGGAATAGTCTGTCTCAAAGTATACCGTGTTAGCTCTTGCCTTCATTTATGGATTATACCTGCCGACAGCAATAAAACTGCGGATCGGTAGGTATTAAAGGACAGAACATTAGGGACGGACTTTAATAATATAAAGATTTATAATTTATTTTTTATTTAGGGAAGTATAATTTTAAAATTACATTAAGAAATTAAATATATGCAAAGTTTTAATAAATTTATAACTGCATTATCTATACATAATTACATTTTTAATCTAAATATCTAAATCTAATTCTTTTTCACTATCAGATTTATCATTGAGATTAATTACAATAGGATTTATGTTGTTTTGGATAGAAATGTAAGAGTCCTCAATTTTTATAATGTGCTGTAGTGAATTTTTCCAGCTCTCAACTGGTACGTTAGTAATTTTTTATCAAAATTATAACACTGGCACTTAAAGTAGGTGTAACATTTTCTGCTCTAATCTTTGATTTTACTTGGTTCCACAAATGCTCTATGGGGTTAAACATATAGTGATACGGAGGAAGCCGTAAGACAGTATGCCCAGCCTGTTCAGCCAAATTATCACATACATATTGTTTTTTAATTGCATATAAATTTAGGACTTTCAAAAGTTGCGTTTTTTTGTGACTAAATTTAAAATAAATATAATTTTTTAACAAATATTCCTGGATTTCAGTTTTTGAACTTGATAAAGCTGGTGCTTTGTGTAGCAGACGGCTGTGGTAGCTTGCGTTATCCATGACAATAACACTGTTGTTTGGAATATTTTTTAAAAGATAATTTTGAAACCAGTTTTCAAAAAGTTCTGCACTTGTATCCCCATGATAATCCAAGCTAGAATCCTTAATATTCTTTGCAGACAACCCATCCTTTGGATACTGTGTCGTGTGTATCGAACCATGTTTCATCAAGGTAAATTATGAATCTGTTTTCTAACCTATATCTTTTAATTTCTTGAAGGTAATTAAATCTCCAAGTGCTTAATCTGTGCGATTCCATTACTACTTGTCTTTTGTCTATTTCGCGGTATTTAAATCCCATTTTACAAACAACTCTATAGAGGGCGGCACGGCTAATATTTATATTGGTTTCGTCTTCGTCTAGCTTCTTTTTCAGTTTATCCGAGGTAGGAATCTCTTCGCTTTCATAAAGACAATATATTTTACTTCTTATTAGGTCCTGATCACTATTGTCTATACGGTCAGATTGAAAATCACTACGATTTTTTCTTTTGTTCAATTCTTCACTAATAATAATATCCCTTATCGATGATATTGGAGTTTTTGTAGGTATACAGGTTTCTTTTAAAGCTTCTTGTTTAATTAGACCTCTGCTGATTAAAGTTTCATACACATTTTTCACAAACTGTTTTGCATTTAATGACAAATGATTTCGACGCGACATCGACATAGTTATATTCTCGTAAAACAACTTTTTCGAAACGCACAGTAAAAACGGTTATTCAACACTACCACTAAAATATTAGCCAAAATATTTATATGCCTAATGGTTAATAATCAAGATATACTTGGCCCACCCCTGCCCTTATGAACAAATGGGTTTACCCAATAACAATAGGTAATAAAATCGCTAAAGGTTTATTGGGGTATGGTCTGTCAAAAGCCATAACGATATACTTTGAGACACACTATACTTTTAGTAATACATAGAAGAAGCACAGTGGGTCAAAGTAAAACTCTTACACTAGTGCATAAATAAGTTAAAAAGTCATATAAAAAGGTTTCCATTGAACTCATAATACAAAAATTATTTTAAATATTTTAATTAGGCACCAGGAGAAAATTTAAGTGTAAAAAAATGTAAACAAATAATTACCAGACGAGTAATTAAATAATGAAATTATATTCCAAAAATATTACCTAAAAATGAAACTCATACCCTATATATTTTGTTTATTAAAAAAAGAGTATATACATATTTTGCCTTCCTTTAAAGATAAATGCAGCCTTTCATATATATTGGTGGTCAGCTTATCACCAATTTTAATATACTAAAATAGAAAAATTAATATGGGACGTCAGAGACTTTAGTTGCAGAGAGAAGACAGATTATTTTTCACCATACTAATGAGAAATCTCTTCGTGATATTGGTAAAATAATTAATAGAAGTCATGTTACTGTTTAGTCGATGGTAAACTGTTATTAAAGTAAAAAAAGACTTTAAATAAAACGAGAAAAAGTCCGCGCAAAATACTTAACGAATACGATGAAAGATGGATTCTTTGAAAAATCAAGATAAATCCCAAACTAAGTGCTCCAAAATTGGCGGCGATGGTAAAAATTTTTTGGGTAAGACTCTTAATCCAGAAACCATTAGAATAATTTTACGAAATAATAATTACCATGGAGGAACCGCCAGAAGAAATCCTTTGGTAAGAAAAGGGTAAATTTTGCCAAAGAATACCGAAATGCCACTTTTGAGTTTTAAAAAACATTGATATTTAGCGTGGACACGGTGGAGGATCCGTGATGGTGTGGGGATATATGGAGGCTGCGGGAGTGATCAATTTACATTTTATGGAGGGAATAATGAACAAAGAAATGTACCTTAACATTTAAAAACAAAATATTAAACAAAGTGCGGAAAAGTTAGACATAGGTGAAAGTTTTGCTTTTTACCAAGATAATTACCCCAAGCATAAGGGATATGATGTTAGGTCATGGCTCCTAAATAACTGTTCTAAAGTCCTGGAAACACCTCCCAGTCACTCGTTATTGAATATCTTTGGTATCTATGTGATGAATGGACTAATATAGACCCCAGGTACTGCAAAAGACTTGTCAAATCAGTTCCATCAAGACTAGATTGCATCTTAAAGAGCAAGAGACTCCCTGCAAATTAAAAAAAATATTAATAATAAAATTTTTAGCGTATGAGTTTTATTTTAATAAAATATTTTTATAATATAATTTAATAATTTAAATACTCGTTTGGTATTTTTTTTTTAATTTATTCCTATCTGAATTTTAAAATGTTCTTATGCACAAGTGTATGACTTTCACATTGACCCACAATATATTAGTATTAAATTTAATGCTATAAAGAAGAAATTTTTCTAAATAAATTTAAGCATCACAAAAATACATAATAGAATTTAACTTAACCCCATCTTATTCCCCCAATCAAAAAGGGTTCATATTTCTTTTAACTTTTCTGTCACTAAATTATACCATTCATCTGCATAAGGTAATATATTAGAAAGGATTTATACGGTGACATCCAGGAGGTAAACGGTAGCAAAAGAATGAACGTAACAGTTGGTAGGTAGGACAAAGTCAAAAATATATGAACTGTCTGCATTATTAATGTTAACAACATTGGTTTCTAAAATACTAATGACTGACTAAATGGTTTTGGGAGATTATTTTAAGATGACGTTAAGTACAAGATTAGAAACATTACAATAAATTACTTTTAAAGGTAGGTATATTATACCTGCTATCAGAACAGTTATGTAATCTTTACGTGGTTGGCCATAAATCCCTTTTTGTTGTTGGTTTTGGTTATTATATTTTTTATGCTTATACCTATAACATTTTTTTTATTATAGGACTATATATAATCCATCTCGAAGACTAGTAAAGGACCTAAGACAGATTTTGTAGGTGTTGGGTGAAAATGTGTATTACACGTATTTCGCTAAGAAAGATCAAGAGATAATCTATGCAATTATATTTTATAATACCTTTAAAAATTTACATTAATTACAAATGTTTTAAATATAATAAAGACTACTTAGCTGTTGTCACCGATCTGAAAATTTTTATTTGGTCTAGTTGTGCAATTTTAGGTGCTATACAAATCAAAGAGACAATATTTGGAAGAGCATAAAGTTATACATAAGTTACAGAACGGAGCCTTAAATTGTATAAACAGCCTATATCTACAGCTACAGCGGCTTTAAAAAGCTCGAATTCCTCTTTCAAAAAGTGTATTTCTTCATCTTACACATACTCTGTATGTATCCCAAATCAGACCTTTTCTGGAATATTGCCTGGAGAATTGCTTGTCCCACAACTCTAAGCATTGTTTTTTATCCAAAGCAAAGCCGTTTGTTTTAGTACTTATCCCACTCTTACATAAAATCTTCGTTCTTTTGCCCATCAACAAGAGTAGAGGATGTCACCTTTTATAGGTTTCTGCACGGCTTCTGGTTCAAGGAATAACGCAATATAAATCCTTCTCTTGCAGCTCCCAATAGAGCTACATGTAAAGCCACTTCTATGCATTCCTTTACAGTCCATCTGGAGAGGCCCAAATTTTTCATTTCGTTTATTCCTTTATCCCTTTCACACTGTCACCTGCTTTCTAAAGATCTTACTTTACTTAAGAGATTAACGGTACAATACCACTCAGGGTTTAAGCCTTCGTGGATTCTTCAAAGAGAAAAAAAAACTAACCACCACTAACCACTAGGTTACCAAGAGGTCACCAATATAAGTATTAACCCTGACAGACTTCGCCTTACTTCAGGCTTCAAGGCTTTTAAACCAATATACAAAATTTTGTAGGAGTAAGTTTGTATGTTTGTATGTTTGTATGTTTGTATGTTTGTATATTTGTATGTTTGTATGTTTGTATGTTTGTATGTTTGTATGTTTGTATGTTTATATGTTTGTATGTTTGTATGTTTGTATGTTTGTATGTTTGTATGTTTGTATGTTTGTATGTTTGTATGTTTGTATGTTTGTATGTTTGTATGTTTGTATGTTTGTATGTTTGTATGTTTGTATGTTTGTATGTTTGTATGTTTGTATGTTTGTATGTTTGTATGTTTGTATGTTTGTATGTTTGTATGTTTGTATGTTTGTATGTTTGTATGTTTGTATGTTTGTATGTTTGTATGTTTATATGTTTGTTTTTGTTTGTATGTTTGTATGTTTTAGTTTTGTTTGTATGTTTGTATGTTTGTATGTTTGTATGTTTGTATGTTTGTATGTTTGTATGTTTGTATGTTTGTATGTTTGTATGTTTGTATGTTTGTATGTTTGTATGTTTGTATGTTTGTATGTTTGTATGTTTGTATGTTTGTATGTTTGTATGTTTGTATGTTTGTATGTTTGTATGTTTGTATGTTTGTATGTTTGTATGTTTGTATGTTTGTATGTTTGTATGTTTGTATGTTTGTATGTTTGTATGTTTGTATGTTTGTATGTTTGTATGTTTTATATGTTTGTATGTTTGTATGTTTGTATGTTTGTATGTTTGTATGTTTGTATGTTTGTATGTTTGTATGTTTGTATGTTTGTATGTTTGTATGTTTGTATGTTTGTATGTTTGTATGTTTGTATGTTTGTATGTTTGTATGTTTAGTATGTTTGTATGTTTGTATGTTTGTTTTGGTAAGACCACAACTAACGAAATAAAAAGTAGGTACGAAACAAACAAGGAGGCTAAAATTTCTTTTAAGTGGTGAAGCCATTGAATATAAAATTAAAACAAGATCAATGGCTTTTTGAAACCATTAAAAAAAAACAAATAGGCAGCCAATTTCTTTTGTACCTACCTTTCATTTTGTTTTTGTTATTTTAAGTTAATTGTTTTTAAAGTCGGTTTATTTTTTTTTTTTTAATTACCTTTTTATATCATTAAGCCTTGCCGGTATGCCAGCCTAAAAATAATATTATACTTACCACTCTGAAAACCATTTCATTTAATTGGTTTGTGATAAAATTATTTCGGTTTTTGTAATAACATTTTTGTTCTTGGCTAAGTCGGTTTTTTTAGAATGACCGGACCACGACTACTTATCTGATTACTGGTAAAATACCTTTTCACTTGTTTTCTAACACGCTTGTGTGTCTAAACTCCTATGTTACTGGGTCTCTTGTATTTCTATTGGCAACATTCTCGGGTTTTCAAACATGTTGACTATTTAAAATACTGTATAATAGTGTTTATTTGTCATATTTATTTTGTGGACACTCAGTCAATATTCAGTTATAAAAACCGCGATATCTCACATTACCGTGTCCATAAATCTTCCGTCGATTTATTAAAACTTGCCTTACAATACCTCTAAAATAGGTATAGTATATCCGTTTTTATGCAACCCAACAACTGCAGGATGTCACCTTATAAATCCTTTATAATATATTATCGTATATGCAGATGAATAGTGCACTCAAAAAAGAAAAAGTGAACCCTTTTCCGATATGCGTCACAATAGACAAGACATTAGCAAAGGGTTGACGACCTAATGTTGAAAAAAATCAAGGGCATGAAGGGTTAAAATTGTCGGCAGGTAAAAAGCGAAACAGATGGGGTTTCACTTTTTTTCAAAACTTGATCGACTTCACGCACAATGCCGGGTAATGAATAGGCCGTTTTTTGTCGTTTTCTTCGTCGCTGATAGTTTACGATGTCTGAGCAGGATATTTAAAATACATCATCACCCACAGGGTTGTATTTATAAAATTATTTTTAACAGGTATTTTATACAAAATATGTAGGTACTACCGCTTATGGAAGACCAAAGTTAAAAAGTAACTCACCAAATACCCTTTTCACAAAATTGTAATGGTCTATTACTAAGTGACGAAGAAAAGTACACGCTCAGTAGCCATCATTTTATTAATAATATTCTTCAAGCATACTTATTTTTACAGAAAAATAATAACATGTTAAGCCTTATCTTTTATTAGCTTTTTTTTTCTGGTTTCTAGGACTGATTTTGGACCTGTCCAATTAAAATTTTATGATTTTTTGTGCACATTTGGTAAAATGTTAAAAGTTCGTTTATTTTAAAATGCTTAACATTAGTAGACAATATACCTTGAATGCGAAGATTTCGTCATATTCGTCAGCTTAGTAACTTTAAGTGGAGGCGAATTGTGGGCATGTTTGGCATGAAACCAAAAAGGCCAAGGCACAGAGCTAGAGACACGGAGTGGGGTAGGAGATCTACAGATTGTTAAGATCGCCGATTGGGAGTTTTCGCTCTTTAAAATCACTTTAGTTTGACTAGGGCAATTGCGAGTCATTGGTTTTTAAGAAACCGAAAGTATAGTCGGGATGCATACGGTGCCTCGCTAAATGAAAAGTTTTGAGCCTTTTTCTTACCGCATCCATTAGTGTTGCCATTGACTGCTAAGCATCGATGCAACCGACTGCACTGGTGCAGGAAATCAGAAATAAAACCAGGGAATCTTCAGTGATGAATGTCGGAGTATATGTTCCGTGAATATGCCGCGAATAGAGAAACCGTGAATATGGAATGGTAATTTATATGAGATTATAGGGGATACGTTCTTAGGTGACAATATAAAAAACAATTATTTAAAAAAATAATTTATTTGAAGTTTTTGACCATATTGGTTAATTATTATTTTCAGGCTTAGGCAATGGTAAAAAGAATTTTTGTGATTTTTTTTTGCTTGGCAGTTTTTAAAAGCTTCTTTAATTCAGACTTATATTCAGCAAGGGCATTAGCAATTTACCTTTTAAAACTAAGACTTTGCTCCATAGATGGATTAAGTTTCATAAAGAAATCACAAAGCTCATTTGCCATTCTTAAACCATCACAAATATTTTTTAAATTAAATGTCACGTTTCCCGTGTTTGTTGAAGTATTTTCTTCAATGAGCTGTTAATTTAACATTTCCTTCAAGTCGGTTTCAGTCAACTCTTTATCTTGCGATTTAAGCAACTTCTGAATGTCACTTGATTCTATCTGTTTAAACCCATCTTGTCTTATTTCATTCGCAATTTTGAGTATTAGTCCATTTGACGACGCGTTAACATAGAATATTCGCTATATTGGAATCCTCTTTATCAATGTGTATGTATCGATAAGATCCGCGAATAAAGAAATCTTAAGCCGCGAATATAGGAATTGGATCGCATTTTTTAAATCCGCAAATAGTGATAACGCGAATGAAGGAAACGCGAATAAGGAGCTTTGATTGTACATAAAAGTCAAGCAATATAAGAAGACAACGTGGTAAAAGACGTAATCCACAGCTTGATATGGATAGCTATGTTCATTATTCCATGGGTGTAATGGTATAGGGGTGCCATCGAATATACTACCCGGAGATCTCTAGTCTTTATTGATCATTTATAAATTAATGAAACAAAATGTGCTTCCTTATCTTGAGATGATCGAAAGCCCACTTTTTCAACAAGACAACGCCAGACCAGAGTTGGACAGTCACCGTAGATTTCATGGATCAACACCACATTAACCGCTTACCATGGCCTCATCTCTCCCCAATTGAATGTCTCTGATATCCTAGGTCGCAGATTGTTGAACCCTCAGAAGCCTGTTAGAATCTGGCAGCACTCCAAGAGGATACGGACCCCTTTATCATATCAATGGCCAGAGTTGTTACCAAGTTCAAAAAAAAACAAGAGTTTTCAGCACATTATTAAACTGGATTCTTCAATAGATTATACGACTTGTCTAACCATATAATCTTGCTTTATATGTGAGCATACAATTAATAAATTATATTTTATATAAATAGGTGGCTACCATTCTCTGTGACCTATTTTGACTTTTGGCCTTTCTCTGATGAAAAATTACCATCAATATTTTTTTTTTAAATAACACATACTTAAGATAACGTTTAAAATTAAATAATTCGTGTAACAAAACTACACAATCTATGTCCTTGGTTAAAAATGTAACACATATACATAAAAGGGAGATCAAACCTCAAAAACTACTCATCGGATCAAAATATATTTTAAAATAATAAGACACATTTGATTGGATATTTTTATATTCTCAGCTGTAAAGTTTTTAAGTGATTTGGTAACTATTTTAGCAACTACTTAAAAATATGGTTACGTATTAAGCTCATTATTTTAAGCAGCTTATGAAAGTGTGCCTTATTGTCTTGATTTTATAAAATAGCAAAGAGAAGTAAAGACAAACCTATAGTTTCATTTTTAGGACAAAACTGAAAGCAAATGATTAGGTTTGTAAGTTTTTAGTTTTAACTGCGTACGTCTAAAACCTTTAATTCTAATACTTATTCTGTCCTACTACACATTTCTCAATATTTAAATGTCAATAATTTAAGTACAATAATTACAAATAAAGCTGAATTAATAATTTTATTCCATCCCTGCGTTATGTTCTCTCGTAATTATTCCTGTTTTTATTTAATGTTTTACAAGGGCCGTTGGTCAGAGTAATACCAACAGCTGTCGTGTATTGTGTACATTTTATGCATTAATTGCTGCAATAAATATAATTAAAGTTTGATACTGGTAACCATATTTATGGGCCGTAAAAATACTAAAAATAAAATCGCCGGGATAAATTTGCTAAAAAAATTACATTAGTAAGTAGTTCTTGTTCTCGATGTCGTAAACTGGTGACTGTAATGTTTATTCCTGAGCTTTCTCAGGAGATTCTAAAGATATTTAACCATTTTAAAGACCTTTTGCCCAAACAAAACCAATGAAACAAAAAAAAACAACTCTAAACACAACGAAAACTAAGTAATGGCCACTAATAACTTAAAAACAAAATATAATGTAAAAGTTTAATAGGCATATGTATACAGGGTGATTCAAAAACATATACCATTGCTTAATAAAATATTTCTTTACCAAAAAAAAGACAAAATGTTATATAAAAGTAGCTTCAAAATGAACCTAGTTTTAAAATATAGGGTGAGAAAAGAAAATTTTTTAGAATTAGGATTTTCACCATTTGTCGAAAATTTTTTAAAAATTTTAAAGCTGTCAAAATTTAACGTATAGGGTACTGTTGAACTCAGAATGTTTCCAGAAATTCATTCCGGTGAAACCAGAAGTTTCTGGAGGTCAAATACCTTTTTAAATTTAACATTATATGTATATAATATCTGAAAGTTTCATTTTTCTATCTTGAAAAGTGCAGGAAAAAAGTGTAAGCTATGCTCTCGAATAGTGATGCCAAATTTTCGGAAATATATATTTGGGAAATAATTTCATATATCAAAAAACATTGGAAATATATGGAAATATTTAAAAAATAAAAAGTACAAAAGTTAAAAGCCAAACTAATTTAATAAATTATCATAGGTAATACCGTAAGTGCTAAGTGATTTTGGGAAACTTTCAATTGCAAGTATTTAAAACCAGTCAAAAATATCCGGCTCAAAACCTGTACACAAATGGTATTTGGTAAAACAATCACATGAATAAAACAAACTTAACACCAAAATGATAATTAATCAACAATTTAAAATACAGTCGCTAGTAAGGTACCGATTAACATAGCTAAAAAATTATCGAATTTTTAGCCAGTTACATTTTCTCTTTTTTCTTCTACTCCGATGGCAATATCGATTTTTGACATTTTAAATACTGTTATTCATACATGATTGAAATTGTTTTCCAATAATATCCAGAAAATAGTGAAATTAAAAAGAAAATAACACTTGATCAAGAAGCATATCTTTATGGATCTCATTAACACTTTCAATATTATTGTATGGCAGCAAGCAATAGCCAACAAGCACTAACCGGTAAATTCCTGAGTTCGAGACTTTTATTATTCATTTATTTGTAATCGTAATAATATACGCATTTTTTCGAAAACAATGTGTGGAATTTGTACACTGCAAAAGTATAAGACATATATATGTCGGCGTCAAACATAAAATCTGTCATTTCCTGAAATGACAAGCAGTACATGTATTGCCGACAGTCAGATAATAGCCGTATTATTACAGTGTTTGAATATTTATTTTATAAGTTTATGTAATGCTTAAATCCGTTAAAAAAGTAGCGGAATAATTATTTTTCATTCATTGTATGCCTAGGCATTACAGGAAAAGACTGAATGGGTATTTTTGTTAGGCAAATAAGATTTCTACGCTGCTTGGTGGCCATATATGTACTCACTAGTCATTTCAGGGAACGACAGATTTCAGTGTTTGACGATAACATATTTAGTTTAATGGTTTAAAACATGTTCTTATTTTTTTTCAATATTTCCAATATTTCCAAGACACGTTCGGAAATTTTCATTTTTTTTTTATTTCTACGGAAATATTTTTACTGAAAATATTTCTGTTAAAAAGACTTCTCTTGGATCACCCGGTATATTTATTTAAAGCTAGTTGAAAGTTGAAAAAAAATAAAAACAACATAAATTAAGTAGTACATAAAAATTATTTAATAAAATTTATTTTAGGAACTTTTGGCTTTATTAATGTTGTATTTAAGGAAACATTTTTACTAGGCTAAACTGCAAAACTTTTTCCTCATAAAAACGAATTTTAGAAAATAACAAACACTTTTAATGCTATTACTCTTTAAATTATTATATTAATTAATTTTATACGTAGCTTGCTGCCATACACATTTAAATCTCATATAAACTTCTTTACTACATCTGTGTTAGTTTAAAATATAAAAAAAGATTTTTCTCAGATGACATATTTTGCAATATTTTGCTCCACATAAATTTATAAAAAAAATAAGCCCATAGATTAAATTATATTTAAACTGCAAAACTTCCCTTTTTTCCCTCACAAAAACGAATTTTAGAAAATAACAAACACTTTTAATGCTATTACTCTTTAAATTATTATATTACTTAATTTTATATGTAGCTTGCTGCCATACACATTTAATTCTTATAGAACCTCCTTTACTACATCTGTGTAAGTTTAAAATATAAAAAACGCTTTTTCTCAAAATACATATTTTGCAATATTTTGCTCCACATAAATATATGTTACAAATAATACCATAGACCAAATTATATTTTAAAGTACCCAAGCCACTGATCAAGGTATGACCACTTTTATAACATAATTTGTTCTGTTTGTGCCACAGAACGTAATAAAATAACAAAATATTATTTTCCTATCATATCTGCTAATTTATTTCTTTATTTGTTAGTAACAAATCATTTACTCAAAGTGCATTTATAAACTTATAAAATTTAAGAGTCTAAAACATAAAAGGGGAAATCACAATACCATGTTGATTATGTTTTTTTTTTTGATAATACATAATACAATCAAATGACATATTTTTAGAGAAAATAAAATACAGAAATGTCTCATTTTCCACAGAGTCAAAAAACAAAATAAAATTTATCCCGAATTTTAAAATATAATAAGGTTTCCACATATACGAGAACACAATATACAAAACAAAATATATATAAAAGACGTTTCTCGAAAAGGTTTCGTATACATTTCTAATTTGAGTGCTTGCTTCGAGTTAACAAGCAGAAATTCTATAATATGGGGGGTTTTAAAATAAGCAGGCAAATCAAATACAAATATACATATGTAGAATAGATTTTTCTTTTCTTATATTTTGCTGGTGTTCGGGATATACAGAATTGAGCCCATTTTATTCTTATTCGTAGTCGTATGTGTATTCTATTGATTTTTGGATGTCTTTTATATGAAAACATGTATACTTTGGTTTGCCCGGTTTTGCGTCTTAAATCAATGGCGTATCAAACAAAAACATTAATATCTTTAATTTATCAAAAAAGATAGGTTGTTGTTTGTGTTTATTATACACAGGGTGGTCGGTAATAAATGACTAAAATGCATTATTCACACCAAAGGTAATAACCTATAAGTTCTGGAAGCAAAAATAACATAACTTAACTTAGAATTTAGCTAAATTGAACATAGAAAAAGACATAAAGTGTTTAGATTTAATTTTTAATTTTTGCATAAATTTTTACCAATTGCTTTTATAAAATATTTACAGAAAACGGGTTACTGGTAAATTTGTTTACATTTTAGTGGAGTTCTTCCATTTGTTTTATTTTGTCATTGTCATTAGTTATTCTGGTTAGTTCTGAGAAGTCAATTAAATGTTGCTTTAATTTAATATCCTTTCCTTCCAGTTCAAAATTTTAAAAGATTTAAGACTGTATAAACAGCCCTATATTAAAATTATGGCTCTTTGCTCATTATATCTATAACTTGTTTGGTTAACTAGGAATGACAAGTGAGAAAAGGAAGGACAAAGGTGTAATGCTTACTTGAGAAAAAATAACTTTTTTATAAAAAAAAACTGTGGCTAAAAATTTAATACTTATTAGTAAATATAAAATATAGTTTGTTAAGTATATCCGTAGTTTTAAGATTCTAAATACGAATATAGGATATAGTAGCCATTTAGTCGGTTTTGGAGGTATTAAGTTGTTTGGCCTATGTATACACATGGACAGTCGTTACAAGGTATTTGATATATTGTATGGGTATTTTTATATTTTAAGGTTTTATTTTTTAGAGAGCTAAAATGCCTTTGCAAATATGACCTCTATGACACACAGAAATATTTTGTTTTTTAAAATATGTTTGTAGATTATTGATAAACCTTGTATATATGCTATAGGTAACAAATTGGTTGCATCTTTATTTAATTGATGTTGAGTATTATCATTTAATTTTTGTATACGAGAATTAAATAATGAATTAATTTACTTTTTTGAATAATTTTTTTTAATGAGTATATCCTTTGCTTTTTTAACGGCCACAAATATGACAAAAAAAAATAAAACGACATTAACAAAACACAAAAGCCAAATATTTCACAAGATTAACTTTCAGGACACTAAAATTTTAAAAACTGAATTAAATAACCAAAAGAGGGAATTTATGGAAATGTTTTACAGTAAAAACAACACAAATGCAATAAATGATATGACCGATATAAAAAATTTAAGTTAAATTAATTATAATGTAATAAACTAAATTACGAAAAGTGTTGACAATCATAGTTAAAATAATATAAAAACTGGGAAAAAAATATAATTATATTATTTATAATCAACATAAATAAAAACCACAAACACCAAACAAAAAAATCATACCAAAATCTCAATACCTAATCCTAACAGTCCTAACAGTAATGTTTAGACCATACAAAATTATGTACATATTGTGTGTTTTCCTAAATAGTTATAATATTTAACGTTATAAGTTTTAATTTGTTTAAATAATGTAGTGACACATAAATGTTTTTATGACAAATGGATTATTCCTCTCAGGGGTTAGTCAGAAGAAACCTATTATGTTTTTGATAGTATATGATATAATGTTAAATTGTAAAAAAAAGTTTCCCATATCTTAATTTCAAAAATTTTATCCTAAATTTAAAAATAAAATATATTTGTTGTAGACATTGAAAAAGGCCAAAAAAGCCGAAATGTTTGTAATATATTAAAATATATATATATATATATATATATATATATATATATATATATATATATATATATATATATATATATATATATATATATATATATATATATATATATATATATATATATATATATATATATATATATTTTTTATATATATATATATATTTTTTAAATTGCAAAAAAATTAAGAGGGACGCGTGGATGAAAATAAAAAATTGCCGGTATGTCTTAAACTTCTTAACTTTTAAACTTTTAATTGGGGTAAAGTTTTAAGAAAAAAATTTTTATAAATTTGCATAGATGCATAAAATTTGGGATAGATGTTTATGTTTTTCAAGGCTTTCTTACAACAATATTTTTAATCATCTGCTCGGAAATGGTTAAAATCTAAGACCCTCAATGTTCTTTTTGGTGTATCTTTTTTTTGGATTGAAAACTGTTTTGTTTCATGCATTTTGTTTCTAAAATATGCTGTTTTCTAGAAAAAATACATGTCTGCAATACGACTTTAGCATTACAGTTGATCTATACAACTATAAAGGGTTGCAGATTTTAACCTTTTTCCAGGGTAACAGATCATTACAAATATTGTTGTAAGAAAGTCTTGGAAAACATAAACATACATCCCAAATTTTATGAGTCTACGTTTATTCACATTTGTAAACAATTTTTTTCTTGAAACTTCATTGCCTTATAAGACATAGATTATAGAAACTTTTATTCTATTTTTGTCCAAAGAGTCCGTCTGTGAAATCATTTGCAATATTAAAAAAACACACTGTATATACCATCATTATTTGTCTTTACAAATCGGCTATAATTTATATTTAAAAATAGGGTGAAACTAAGCTTTTATTATTTTCAGTTACGTAAAAAATAATTCTTAGTAAAATCAAAGATAATACTACTACTGCCGGCAGGCCTTTACTATTGGAGTGATAAAACGCACTAGAAAATACACAACCCGTTTAGCCGCCCGCTTTCGCTACTTCGTATTCCGAATAAGGTACAAGCGACAGACATTGGCAATGTCGCACATGTTTTCGTACCTCGTTTCGCTGGGGCAGGGGTTACCGACTTAATTTTATTCGCATTTACGGAAGCATTGATATCTCCGAACTGATTGAGAGCGCCCTATTTAAATGAACCATCTATCCGTAGTAGTATTATCTTTGGTAAAATCAAAAGGCAAAAATATTATTTTATTTTCACTTTTTTTGATAAACTAGAATTGCCAAAGTGTATTTTTTATATAAAATTGGATATAATGTTTATTTACAAATACTTTTAGCAGCAAACCAGTATCTTAATAACTAGAACTAAAATGTTAAATAAAACAAATTAAACATTTTTTTCTTATTAACAGTTATCTCTATAACTAATAATAATTTTACGTTTTATACCTCACTTAAATTTGTGTGGTCCAATATTATTTCTTTTTCAACTTTACCAATCTCCGAATTAATAAATATTTAAAACTTTTGGCTGCTTTGTAAACAGGATATTATGCTGACCGGTGCAATAGCCATTAAAATTTATGATTTAAGTATTTTAAAGTACCTACATATTTAATAAAAAATATTATTAAATAGGGCATTTAAATGCACATAATTTATTAAAAAATACCGTTAAAAAAACATGTTTTATGGTTGTAGGATCTTGTTAGTAAAAAAAAATCATTAATAAAACTCTTTAATTATTTTATTAAAAATCGTTTATATTAGATATTTATAACATTTATGTATAACAAGAAACACTATTCCAAATATAAAAGAGAACGAAGGCCCAAAGTACACACACAAAATTGGGAAATTAAAGTAAAGAAGTTAATTAAAAAAAAATACTTTTTACCTTTAAAAAATAGGAAATAGTTTATAGAATATTGTACGTAATTACCTAACATTTACAAAAATCTCGTGTGTAGTAGTAACTAAAAAACTAAAAGCGCGAGGTGACTGGCCCAAGCTCGACATAGACTTCTCTAGTTTTTGGCCCTTATGTGCTCCTTAAGGCTGATATTAATAAGTCAAGCAATAGAACAAACCTGTTTTTACTATCAAATTTGAATGATCCGAATTAAGTTTAATTACTTAATTAAGATTATTTATAAATTACCTAATGTGTTCATTTATTACATCATATTTAAGAAATTAAAAGAATGCAAGTTTCATTGCAAATAGAGCTAATTTTTACCCAATTTTATTAACTAATTCAACGAAAGAATACACGCTACTGATTTGTCTGAAGGGTTTCAAACTATGCATCAGCCAAACAACGTGGCAAAAGCCATGCAGGAGGCGCGGCATAAAAATAGGACGCAGGGAAATTCGATGGGAAGACAGCAGAAAAATAGGCATTAAATTTCCAATAGTAGATTAAATTGTAGGCCCAATCTAAAGTATGTGCTTATTATACAATTTTCTTTATTACACGTTGACCATACCTGTTTCAAAAAATCTTTGGTTTATTAGAAAATAAGTCATTTTGTATTATGATATATATACATGGGCAAAATGAAAAAAATATGGAAAGAACCGCTTACGGTGTTTCTTGTTTCGTACACTTGCGTTTCGTACACTTCAGAAATGTACCTGAAATATTCTCGTTTCGTACAATAAATGGTTTAATTAATTTTATGCTTCTCGTTTCATATATCGACCATTGTGACGACCCAAATTACCAACCAAATAAATACCATATTGAAAATTATTAAAATTTTACATAGAAATAATTTAGACCAATTTAAAAGCCATAAGTTTTGAATCGCATATGCACGTTAATTTATTTTATGCTTTGGTATACAGGGTGATTCATGAGGAAATGTCAATACTTCAGATGCGTAGTCAGGGTCCAAAAATAAACATAAAAGTCTATACAAATATGGGTCCGCAAGGCCTTTGTTTCCGAAATATAGGGTGTTAAATTTTTATTTAATTTTTCTATTTTTTTAATAAAATCTATGATAACGTAAATATTTGAGTAAAAATTGGTTTCCGGGAGTTTTTTGGTATGACGGATTCGAACCTAATCTTAGTACGGCTCTTACTTGTACTGGGTGCCACCTATAAGTCTTTGTACTATTTTGAACAATTACAACTTTTGGTACGGCCTTGTATTACATTTTAAAGTAAATTAAATAATTATTTTGTCATTTTTACGTCAAAAGGGTATACTTGTTAAAAGTTAAAATGAGCAACCGTTTTCGAGATATTTCGATTTAAAAAAATTACGACGCATCTGATTTTATTATAGCAAAATTTAAAAAAAATAAAATAAAACAAAATGTATAATTAAACAATATGTATTTTAATTTTCAATAAAATTATAGTTCTGAAATTATTTTCAGCAAAACATATGCTAGGTTTTATAATTTTATCTAAAAATTAGAAAAATTAAATAAAAACTTTAACACCCTGTATTTCGAAAACGAAGGCCTTGCGGACCCATATTTGTATAGACTTTTATGTTTATTTTTGGACCCTGACTACGTACCTGACGTATTGACATTTCCTCATGAATCACCCTGTATATTAAAAGATATTTTAATAAATTATTATTTCCCAATAAGGGGAGCTTACCTTGTTTTTAAAAATGGTATATAACAACACAATGGGAGGTTTTTATAATTGGTTTAAAATTGCTTTATAAATGTATAAAATAATAGCTAAAAAAAAAAAAATCGCTGAGATTATTAGTACTGAGAAATCCAAAATTTTTAAGATGTCTTTGGGAAAATGTTGATCATTAATGTTAGCGCAATTAAATCCTTTAAGACTAAAAATATTTCTAAGAACTTTATTTATTTTACGAAAAAGGAACACGATTATCCACTGATAAATATGCTGTAATATTTTAGAAGGCAACTGATAATAACTTAAAGCAGATGTGTCCAATCGTACTCAGCAAAAGTGGTTAATACAGGTATTTTATTTATTTTATTTTCGACGAATACTCTCTCTAACAAATAAGCCAGTAATATAAATATAAAAAGTCAAAATCTAAAGCATCTAATAAGACTTGCTGTAGAAAAGTAAATAATTAAAATAACCAAGTTAATTATAGTTTCTTACTTTTTAATTAAATCAAAAAAAAAATACAATATAATTTCTATTATTTTTAAAATATTTTTATTTATTATTTAACTTTATTTGTTTTTATTTCTAATATTATATTTCTCTAAGGTAGCTCCAACTAAATCACTTTTAAATAACTCTTTTAAAGTAACGCGTATTTGTAAAATTTATCTAGATTTCTATTTTTTCAGCTGACCGCCAACTTCATGCTTGTTGCAACGATATTTAACATCTTTTACAAATTATTTTTTAACAATCCAACTGTTTTACTAATACTGTTTATACATGGTGTAAAAAGTATGATGCTCATCATTTTAATGTGCGATAGTGGAGCTCAAAATAAGTCGAAAAGTTTATATGACATATGTGTCAAAAGTGACAGATTTTTGTCTAAACGATGTTAAATTTATGCACTTTGAAAGCAATTATTTTTGTAAACCGTAACAACTAGAAACTTTTTCTTAATCGCTAATCAGTAGATTCATTTGATAATAAAATAAACTAAATTTTAAATGTTTTAGTCTACCAATAAAAAAAATATATATTTTTAACAATTGTTCTCCAAGAAGCTCGCCGATCCGGCCACGATATATTTGTTTTTTTTTTAAATCGGGAAAATATGCCGATATGTTTTAAATTCAAGACAAATGTATTGCAAAGAGTGATGAATACGGAATGTGTGCGACCGAGAAATATTATTCTTTAAGCAAAACAAAAGTGCTGTTTTAAAGCATAATAA
The DNA here is from genome assembly GCA_019359885.1 of Listronotus oregonensis. NCBI lineage: Eukaryota > Metazoa > Arthropoda > Insecta > Coleoptera > Curculionidae > Listronotus > Listronotus oregonensis. Next base: position 60,806 of record JAHBCN010000623.1, read on the forward strand.
TTTCTGTTCTTAAAATGGATATTAAGCCTATTCTTGTGGTGAGTACAATTATTTATTAATTACAAATAAAAACCAAACAATAATTGATTGTTTTTTATTTAAATTTAATAACAAAATAAATTGCAGGAAGTAATTTTTATTATTTGCATGTAAATGAACATCTCCTTAAAAAAAGTATAAACATGCAAAAACTCAAAAAAATGTTCGAAGTTGAGACTCGCCTCGATGAAACAGGCTGCCAACTTTTTTAAACTTTGAAAGGCCATATTTCAAAAACAATTAACTTTTGACTCATATGTTCTTGGCTTTTTTGACTTGTTTTGAGCTCCTCTATCGCCCATTAAAATCGTAAGGGTCATCCTTTTTACACCCTATATAAAAAAGTCTCATTAACCTAATAAAATTTTGGTTTGAAATTCTTATATAAGTGTAATTGTGAACCACTGTTCTACACTCTTATAAGACTTTGTATGCGCGTTAGTTAAAAAAAAAGTTATTTAAAAGTGATTTAATAGTAGTTACTTAAAAAAATATAACATAAGAATAAGAAAAATATACGTATCATACCCATTTTTCTTATTCTCATATTTTCCAAAAAAAAATAATAGGCGGCCATCACATGGCATTTAAACCTATCTAAACCTAACCACAACTTTTTCTATTTAACAATTTACTCTTAAGCAGTTTTTAATTTTTTTGATTTACCCTGTATAAACTGTACCTTTTAATAATACTGCAATATAGTTTGGCATCTCGCACCAAGTTTTATGAAGAAAAATTTTTCTGATGAATTACAAATAAAAAAGTTTCCAGTTGTATTAAGTTTATCTTAAACTTCAAAACTTGATCTTGGTTATGTATAAAAAAGATTTAGGCCGGCAATCATAACTGGTATAGCAATATTCAAAATAACTTTTTACCTTTATTTAAAGTTATTCCAAAAATACCACCATCCATGTTCTGCTTTCACATTATTACATATTTATCACAGCTAACACAAATATTTGTAAAAAAATTGCACAGTATTTTCACCTTATCACCTTTATTGGCAAAATTGAAACTAAAATTATACCCTTTAAGTAACGACAAACCTTTAAGCAGTTTAATTTTAATTTGACCTCCCTCTTTTAAAATAAGGGGTGGTTTACACTGGACCACCCCTCCCAAACACTGCATTGGCTAAATTATAAACACCTGGTTTAGATACGATTATTTTTCTATAGTGGGGTGGGTCAGGATCCGAACTAAGGGTGCAAATAGGATGTGGGCTAAGACACGTAGGTAGTGCAAAATTTTGACCAAAAAAGAAAAATACATATGTATAGATTTAAGTTCAAAAAACAATTTTTTTCTATATTTGTAATTTAGTTTATTAAATTTTTTGGCTATTCTTGTTGTTTTAAAACGACTATTGGATAAAACAGTTTAAAAATAAATTAAGTAGGTTAAAATACATAGAAAATTATGTTATCTTAAAACTGTATATTAAAATTTAATAATAACAATATTAAACAATTAAACTTTGACTTCCTTAATTTAATTTTTGAGCGATACGTTTTGCTAGTATAAAAAATGTAAGTATATGAAAGAATTGGTATTTACAAGAAAGAAATAAGGGAACTAAGTAAATAAAGCTAGAAATCCAATAGATAAAAACAATAATTTAACAAGGGTTTATGTTTTACTGCAATACTGACTAAATCCAGGAAAAAAAATGTCATGGCAAATCTGGTATTTAATGATTTGTGGATTTATAATTCAGTAATATCCTTTAGCTTGCATAATAAGATATAAAAAATATATTGCAGGAGGTGGGTAAATTTAAGATATCTATATTTACATTAACAATAAATTGGTAAAAAAACAGAATTGCACGTCCCAAAAATAAACCTTAAAATTGCCATGTTTATTGAATTTTTACCATCTTAGACGATTTTTTATCTTTTATGTTAAAAAAATCAAATAAGTAAATACTAGTTTATAAGCTTATTAACTGTAGTAATAAAGATTAAATAAAATATTGTGGTGCACAAAACGCATCATATTTTTTTTTTCACTTTACCTTAAAATGTTATTAAAAATTACAGCGAATTTGTAGATGGTTAATTGCCTTCAATATATTTTAACTTACCATATTTTATGTTTTACTAATAGGCTTTTTTTGCTATTTAAAAGAAAAGATAATGGCATATTGTCGTTTTACTAAAAATACTTTTTCTATTCAAGGACTCAACCCAATGATTATTAAAAAAGACCCTATTGGCTTCGTATAGATCATAAATTTTATATTAAAACTCAAGTGCTTAAATTCCAGATTGTACAAAACTTTTATACTTAATAATAGTAATTTTTTTAAAATTAATCTCTAAAAATAAAAACTTACTCGACCCTAAAAAAAGCATCGCGTGAGCATAAATAAATAATAAAAAAATTGTACACCAAAAAATATATTATGTACCGGTCTAATATCTCACTCCATAAAAAATAAAAACAGAACATGCCTGGATTTTCTATCTAGAACTAACAATTTCTCTATAAATTTTTAAAATGCTGATTATTAAAAACGTGGATTGGATAACTGGTAAATTGCTAGCCGTTAATAACCATGGGAAATACCACATACTTACTTTAAAGCTTTATAACCAAAGCTTGGAATAAAAAATCCTTAATTTTTACTTTTAATTGGTTAAGCCAGTTATTATCTACCTAATAGTGTTAATTGTTTAACATAGTTGTTTTTTATTTTTATACAGTCCACGAAGGAGTGTATGGAGCCTAAGTACTAGGAACCATGGGTGCCGAGTTTTTAAATGCTTAACCTATTTTATCCTCTCGTTCCGTCAACATTATCTAAGCATTGTCCACAACACCTTTAAGACAACGTGGTAGTGCCACTAAGGACGTTATACAAATAACTACTACCCCTGAACTACCCCTGTTAACGTTGGGTTAATATCATCCCAACAGGTATAACAGTTTTACGTGAATTTCGAACCACTCCCAACGGTACACGGTGTTTACTGTCGGTCACACATCCAATTACTAACCGAGCCCGGCGTAGCTTAACTTCGCTGATTTCACGAGAAGCAGTGTTTCAACGCGGAAAAGGCCGTTGACATATATACAGGTGTGGAAAATCCAAAACCGAACATAGGGATAAAGTTTAATGTATCAAACAGAAACGGACAACCCCTTTAACTGTGTGAAAGAAGTGAGACAAAGCTTTGCAATGTGTCGATACTTGTATCAAGCGCTGTCTCAAACAGCGAAGACAGCGATTCGAGGCATACGGCAACCTTCGTCGAGCGCACGCTGTTTAAGCTATTTTGGCGCGTATGTCCTAGTTTAAATTCGATCTCACTCTTTTTTAGTGGTTTATTTGTTTTCTTTGTTCTACTTGCGAAACGTCCATTTAATTGCAACCTTCACGTTTAAACTCCGCAACCATGCATACACTGGGGAATTATTCAGCAAACATAACCGACCCATTTGAAAGTGAAGCTTTGCAATTTATGGAAAAAGGTGTAAAATAAACATAAAAAAAGGTTTTTAAAGGGTGTTTATAAAATATTATGTGCCATTTAGTGTAAAAAACAAATTGTGTGCAAAAAGAAGGGGGAATATAGTGAAAATAAGGTTAGTTTAATTTTCAACTTTAATAAATGTCTTGTAAACAAAACGTTGCTAATTTTTTTAGATTGGTGATCAGCGCCCCAAATACCAATTTTGGTCAAAATCGGAGTGGAGGCAACTTTTGACTAAATTACCAAATTTCTTTTTGTAAAATCCTGCAAAAAGTGTAATTTTTATATTATTTTTTGTTTAAAAAGTAATACCTTTTTGCACTAGAGCAAGAAAACTGTATTGCACTAAGCAATTTAAATAATAAGCCAACATTTAATGCACAATTTGAGTTATTTATTAACAATTGAACAAAAACAATGTAGTATTAAAATTTTTCACGTTGGTGCAGAAAAGTTGTGCTTTCTGCCCTTGCTATTTTAAATTAAAACAATACATTTGTAATCATGGAATACACCTTTATTTTTTTAATAAATGACTTTTTTATTTTTTAGTTATTGCGTTTTAAATATATATATTTTTTGGTTTTAGAAGCGAAATTTATAGGTTCAAAAAAATAACTAACCAGAACTAATTAGAAATGTTACCTAAAAATAAAAATGTTAAAAGTTGTCTCCTAAATTTATAATATTAACCAACTGATAAACAATAAAAAGCAATTTTTATCAAATTATATAGTTATATAAATTACATAAAGTAAAATTTTACACTATATTTCTTTATTTTTAATTATAAAACTTATTTACTTAACCACTGGTTGTATAGATAACTACAATACTATACCTTACTGCTTTAAAAACGTAATAAAATCCATACTTTTGATTAGAGTAGAATAAATCGGTAAATAGATAAAAAAAATACAAAACTAAAACTTTGACAGTGTTATAAATTTATTCTTTTTATGATTATGTTACGCAGAAATAAACAGTTCCTTTGTTTACTGTGAAAGAATTATCCATCTTTTAAATTTAAATTTACTTACGTTTACCTCTGTATTGATGGATAAAAAGCACTTTTCGGCGTAATTATATCGCTATGGTCAAATATAGAGTTCTTTTGGGAATCGCAAAATAAGAAAAATATAAAAAATAGTCAATAGACAAATAAATTAGGGAATAGGTTTTACTTTTAATTGGTTGCAAATAGTTCTTATTTGACTTATTGTCTAAATAAAAACTACTTAAAAGGTAAATAGGCTTAAATAACATTTTTTTTTAATGGAATTCCCTTACGCATACTGCTGCTTTAGTAAAATCGAATAATCTACACTGTTCTGGCGGCTCCACCAAAGTTTAAAACAGTCACCAAAGTGTACAAGGATAGTTCAAAAACAAGAGATAATTTAGTACAAGTAATTTACTGCTTCTTTAAAGTCAAGTAAAATATAATAAATATTAAGAATATTATAAAAAAATATAAGAGGATTTATTTAAACGCAATATTTAAAATAATATGGCACTTAAAAAAATGCTATTATATGAAAAAGTTAAAACAGATATTATTTAAACTTGTGAATCAAATAATTTAGGTTAAATTAAATTTTTTAAAAATAACTGGAACTTTGGATACAAGTTGAAAATCTAAATAAAAAATAACAACAAAGTTAAGTGACTTTTACGTAAAAGTTACCTGATAAATAATAAATAAATATTAAATAATATTTACATTGTTGCTTTTAAAAATAATAAAAAATGAGGATTATTTGATATTTGTTTTTCTGATGTTTAAGAAAAATTTGGCAAAATCAATAACTATTTTAAATGATTTAATGTAACGTTTTTTTCTACATGTAAAAACTTTCTATATCTTTTTGCTATTTATCTAAAAACCTTGATGAAATCCACAGTTACAATAAAATATAAGAGTTGTTAAACTCGTGTACATGCTAATTTTTGTTTACTAAATTCGGTATTAGAGAATAATTATAAGAATTGAATTATGCCAAAGAAAAAGAAAATATACCTAATAGTTAACTTAATTTAAACTGAACATGGCTTTATTTTAGTTTTGTTTATTTTAATGTACTTACACCACACCTTGATTACCCACTGAATAAATTTGAGACTAACATGCAATAATAATTTCCCATATAAGTCGTTACTACAGAGTAATAAGTAGCAATAGAAGTTCATAATACTTAACATCGACGTAAGCTTTTGCTTTAGTTTTTTTTTCTTTGACACGTATTGCATTTATATTTCTGGTGCAATTTGAAAACTATTTAAATTAGACATTAGTTATAGTTGGCTTGTTTGATAATTTCAGTTATAATGTTAATTAAAGGCGAAAAACGATCTTTTATATATATTTAAGTCACGATATTCTGAATATGGTTTATTGTATAAATTCTTTTGAACCTTGGAGATGCGGAAGTTCGATCAGGTTAGTTGCTTATAAACGGTAATATAAAGTGAGTAAAAAGTACATTTTTTTATCTTGGGACAGTCCACGAAGGCTGATGCCTAAGTACTAACGTACCGTGGGTGTCTTAAGAGTGGTGCGAGGAAATTTGTTCACACGGGACACAAATATTTGGAGATTTCGAGAGAAATTTTTTTTAAAAATTGGAATTAAAAAATTTTTGGTTTTTTTAAAAAATTTAAAAAATTGGAAAAAAAAATTTTTTTTTTTTTTTAAAAAAAACGGGCCAAAAAAATTTTTTTTAAAAAAAAAAAATTTTTGGAAAAAAAAAAAGGGAATTTAAAAAAAAAAAAATTTTTTTTTTTCCTTTTAAAATAAAAAAAAAAAAATTTTTTTTTTTTTTAATTTAAAAAAGGGAAAAAATTTTTTTTTTAAATTTTTTTTTTCCCCTTTTTAAATTTTTCCTTTTTAAAAGGGGGGGGCCCCCCCCCAAAAAAAAAAAATTTTAAAAAAAGGGGAATTTTTTTAAAAAAATTTTCGGTTTAAAGAAAAAAAAAAGGGGTTTAAAAAAAAAAAAAATTTTTTCCCCTTTTTAAAGGGGGCCCCCTTTTTTTTTTTAAATTTTAAGGAAAAAAAATTTTTTTTAAAAAAAAAAAACCCCCTTTTTTTTAAAAAATTGGTTTTTGGAAAAACAAAAAGTTTTGGCCCCCAACCCCAAAAAATTTTTTTGTTTTTTTTTTCCTTTTTTTTTGGGAAAAAACTTTTTTAAAAATTTTTTTTGGGGGGGAAATTTTTTTAAAAATTTTTTTTGGGGAAAAAATTTTAAAATTTTAATTTTAAAAAATTTTTGGGTTTTTTTTTTTGGGGGGGGGGGTTTTTTTTAAAAACAAAAAATTTTTTGGGGGAAAAAATTTTTAAAAAAATTTTTTTAAAAACTTTTTTGGGGAAAATTTTAAAAATTTTTTTCCCTTTTAAAAAAAAAAAAAAAAAAGGGGGGGGAAACCTTTTTTAGGGGGGGAAAAGGGGGGGTTTAACCCCCCTTTTAAAAAGGGGGGGGAAAAGGGGTTTTTTTTTTTGGGGAAAAAAGGAAATTTTTTTTTTGGGAAAAAAAATTTTTTTTTTTCCCCCCTTAAAAAATTTTTAAAAAGGGCCTTTTTTTTTTAAAAAAAAGTTTTTTTAAAAAAAATTTTTTTTAAAAAATTTTTAAATTTAAAAAAAAAATTTTTATTTTTAAAAAATTTTTTTAAAAAATTTTTTTTTAAAAATTAAAAAAATTTTAAAAAATTTTTTTTAAAATTTTTTTTTAAAAAAATTTTTTTTAAATTTTTTAAAAATTTTTTTTTTTTTAAAAAATTTAAAAAATTTAAATTTTTAAAAAATATTTTTTAATTTTTTTTTAAAAAAATTAATTTTTTAAAATTAAATAAAAAAAAAAAATTTTTAAAAATTATAAATTTTTTTTAAAAAAAAAAATTTTAATTTAAAAAAAAAATTTTTTTAAAAAAAAAATTTTTTTTTTTTTTAAAAAAAAAAATTTTTTAAAAATTTAAAAATTTTTTTTTAAAAAAAAATTTTTTTAAAAAAATTTTTAAAAAAAATTTTTATTAATTTTTTTTTTTTTAAAAATTTTTAAAATTAAAATTTTTTTTTTAAAAAAAAAAAAAAAAAAATTTTTTTTTAAAAATTTTTTTTTAAATTTTTTTAAAAATTTTAAAATTTTTTTTTTTTTAAAAAAAAAAAATTTTTAAATTTTTTAAAAAATTTTTTAAAAATTTTTTTTTTTTTAAAAATTAAAAATTTTAAAATTTTAAAAAATTTTTTTTTTTAAAATTTTAAAAAATTTTAAATTTTTTAAAAAAATTTTTAAAAATTTTTATATATTATATAAAATTATATATATATATATATATATATATATATATATATATATATATATATATATATATATATATATATATATATATATATATATATATATATATATATATATATATATATATATATATTAATTTTATTTTTTTTAAAAAAAAAAAAATTTTTTTTAAATTTTTTTTTTTAAATTTTTTTTAAATTTTTTTTTTTTTTTTAAAAAAAAAATTTTTTTTTTTTAAAAATTTTAAAAAAATTTTTAAAAAAAAAAATTTTAAAAAAATTTTTTTTAAAATATATATATATATATATATATATATATATATATATATATATATATATATATATATATATATATATATATATATATAATTATATATATATATATATATATATATATATATATATATATATATATATATATATATATATATATATATATATATATATATATATATATATATATAAAAAATTTTTAAATTTAAAATTTTAAAAAATTTTAAAAAAAATTATTTTTTTAAAAAATTTTTTTTTTTTTTTTTAAAAATTTTTTAAAAAAAAAAAAATTTTTTAAAAAAAAACCTTTTTTTTTTAAAAATTTTTTTTTTGGACTTTTTTTAAAAAAATTTTTTTTAAAAAAATTAATTTAAAATTTTTTTTTTTTTAAAATTTTTTTTTAAAAAATTTAAAAATTTTTTTAAAAAATTTTTTTTAAAAAAATTTTTTTTTTTAAAAAAACAAAAAAGGGGTTAAATTTTTTTTTTTAAAAAAAAATTTTTTTTTTTTTTTTAAAAAATTTTGGGAAAATTTTAAATTTTTTTAAATTTTCAAAAAGGGAAAAAATTTTTAAATTTTTTAATTTTTTTCCCCCCCAAAAAAAAAAAAAATTTTTTTGGGGAAATTTGGTTTTTTGGCCCCTTTTAAAAAGGGGGGGGAAAATTTTTTTTTTTGTTTTTTTTAAAAAAAAATTTTTTTTTAAAAAAAATTTTTTGGGGAACAAATTTTTTAAAAAAAAATTTTTTTAAAGTTTTTTAAAAAACTGTTAAATAACAAAATATAATTTTCTTTTTTGAAGAATTCTTTAAAATTCTACCCCTTGGAAAAAAAACAGTCTTGTTCTCAACTTCGTAACGAAATAAAAAAAGTTCAGCTATTTTTTTTGAACAGTATTAAAGGGGAACCAACGGGATTATTTTTTTAAAAGGCCTTCGGACAACTCTGGCAACTGGTCTTCCTGTGACTTTTTTAAAAAAAAAAAAAATAAACATTCGAAATGAAAAAAATTAAAAATTAAGCAACACATTTTTTTTGTAATAAGTAAATAGGTGGGTTTTCAGATTTCTATACCCACATACAGATAAAAAAAAAATAAAATATAAATAAAAAAAAATTTTAAAAAATTTAATTTAAAATAAATTAACTCCTATACATACTACAGGGGGGGCAAACTACAAGTACAAAGTGTTTTAAATATAATTAATTCAAAAAACTGTTTCTCAAAAATAGGTTTTACTAGGTACTCTAAACATTTAACTAAAAAGGTAAAGATACTCGGCTTATAAAAAATGAAAGCAAGATAAAAAAATGTATTATTATTATAAATTTTATTTTAAGAATTTTTTAAACAAGGGGGAGTTTGGCGTACCTATAGGCTACAGGGGGGAAAAATTTTTAAAAAAATATACTTAACTAAAAGCAGTTTGCTTAAAATAGCTTTAGTCAATTTCATTTACCCATATTCCTACCTGGCAAGTTTTAAAAAATGTAACGCGCCCCAATGCCTTTCAATTCCATCTAAGATTTTTTGAAAGTTAAATAAGAAATTTTTATTTTAAAAATAATGCCTAAAAATATACAATTTATTAGACATGTAGGTAGGTATATGTATATATTGTTTGTTAGGTATACTGAATTTGTCACATCGACTCTATTGTACTTACATATTACAATGTGGGCAGTAAACAATATTTAAAAAATGTTTTAATAAAATGTACTTATAGTAAGTTATTTTGTTTTTTTAATCAGTTAAAATTAAAACAATTTAAAATATCTTGTAACAATTCACGTTTAGCAACATTACGAAAACAAAACAGTATGTAAACCTACTAGGCATAAAGATTACAGTTTTCAATATAAAATGCCTGTTTCTTTCATGGTAGTTTATCATTTAATGGATCTATGTTTTGAACATCAGGGGTTTTTAAATGTGTATTTTTGAATACCTTTATTTTAAAAAACAAATTGTTTGTTTTTAATACTTAATTTTAGCTTTGGATAAAATGAAATAACTGAGGATATGAATAAAAAATAGTCTTAAAAAATCTAACTCAATTTAAATAATATAAACAAATATCTAAATCTTATATATATATATATATATATATATATATATATATATATATATATATATATATATATATATATATATATATATATATATATATATATATATATATATATATATATATATATATATATATATAGTATACTACTTACAGAAATTTAGATATCAAACCTCGATAACATAAGACCCTCGGCAACTCAAAAATTTTTTGTGTTTCCTCCCCTTTAAGCAGAAAACCTCCATTACCTAAAGTTCAAAACCTCTATAACTTAAACAATTTTTTTACCATGACTTAAAAAAGTACCCTTGGTGACCTTCATAACTTAAAGTATTTATCAGTGACTCATCGTAAGTAGGTATACAAACAAAAGGTTTTCTTTAAAAATTTATTGCTTTGAATATCAGTGTTTCCCTAATGTAGCTCATTAAAACATGTGTAAAATTAAAAGATTATATAGAAAACGTAAAATGAAACAAAAATTAAATACGCTAACATATCCTTTAACTAAACCTTAGTCAACATTTAAATTTTTTAAACCTCGCTAACTTCAACTCTCGATAAGTAAAAAACTCGATAACTTAAAATTTTTAACTTTTTCCTTAAGCTTCAGCTTATCGAGATTCTACTGTATTTAGAACGTACAGAGCAGACATAAAGATGTCCACAGTGCGTATTTTCGACGTCGGTAGAGGTGCCTAAGACGTCTGTAATACAGCCCATTTGCACTAAGTAAAATGGCTTTACGATGTCCAGTGTATACGCACTAAAAACTTCCTGCTAGCACGTCCTAAACAACGTACTATTGGTACGTTCTAACGACATACTACTGATATGTACTGAAGCGTATCCAATACTGAGTAAATATCCGTTTGTAGATAAGGTTAAGAGTGTGTCAATAATAAATAAATTACAATTACAATTTAAAATAAAAAAGGTGATTAAACCGAAGTAAAAAAGCGTACCACTTAATTTTTTTCTTTTGCTAACGCTAGCGTATTTCAGGCGAGGGTATGGTACGTTTTACAATAATTTGTTGATTTCTTGACCGCAATAAAATTTGAATTACAACCCTCAGTGAAAAACCCAGTCATAAATAGGTTGCCTGACAAATATCTATTGTGTAGGCACCGCACCTTTGGAAAGGGTACAGTTCCTAATTACCCACTAATATTAATGGTTTAGGTTAGCTATTTTGGATGCTCAATAACATACACGAAATACCTTTACAAACTCCAAACGACTGATAAACTAAGACGAAAAGACTCTGCTTTATATTCAACACCTGCAATTTTCCTATAATCTTCATAATATATAAAAGTAGGTACAATAATAAATAAAGGAAATTTTAAGTCCGGACCTACCTGCAGGTACCCAAAGTATTTTACGACTAACAGTAGCAGGTAAAACGAGAAATCAACGAATTATTGTGGAACGTACCATACATATCGATTAAAAGCATTAGTTTCAAGTATGGGCATTGTCTACGGAGAGCTGGCGTGTCCTTCGCTTTTCCTTGAAAATCAGGAAAGATCTTTTTTAGTCTCTGGCATATACTTCATTATTTCATGAAACAGTAATTTACGCATCGTCCAGTAGGTAATAATAAAAATTCACACTGTCCAGCATGAAATTAAAAATCTCTTGAAATTGGAATTAACAACAAATAAATCACTTTGGATATTTAAAATGTCCCATTTTAAGTTCGTATTTGTTTAAAGTTAGATTAAACTTGTTTTCATATGTTGACAAGAATAAACAGTGTAGCAATAACTTTTTTACATACACCGTTGGAGGTGTAGTACATAGTCTTTCGTGCAGAAGTCGATCGTCAAGATTAATCAGTCATTTAGCAGTTCAATTTAAAATTTTAAAACTATTAGCAAATATATATGTGGTATTTCGACCACCACCTATATATTTCGTACTTTTATTGTTTGTAAACAATGTTTGCAACTGTGGTAATTTAAATTAACAGTAAAAATTTGCTGCTATTATTTGAAACAGCTTTACCATTTTATAGCCAATAAAATCATGTGCATATTGTGCAAAAACTCTGTAGGTCTCTTTAAGTACATTCTTAAGATGTGCATAAAGCATCTTAAAGTTAAATTTTATATGATAATCAAATGTACGTTAAGTCTTTGACCGACCGACGAACGCAGGACCAATATGGTATGTCTTAAAGACGTGCTTATTGGGAAATATTAAAACTAACTGTTTCTCTGTCATTATTGCCTATTTCTCTACTTTAAATTAGTAGGCGTTAGGTATTTCTATATAATACATATATGTAAATATTAATTCAAGCTTGTAAGGAACTCAATTTGCAACTTTCCACAGGTATAATAATAAATTAACATAATTAACTTTCTATTAGGAATTATTATAATAACTAAGCTCAATATTTGTGCACTCTGTTTGCTTAAAGAAAAAAAAACATGTATAAAACGTATCTCGTGTATACAGAAACGATATCTACATATACAATGCACGTATATCAAATTACCTTCGAAACAAATCATATGCATCAAAATACCTTAAACACCTTTTGCGATAGCAATAACAAGGCCATAATGTATGCTTTCACACAGCCGCATCATTTTGCAATTTCAATCGGGCTCTAAATCACCCTAAATCAGCTCTAATTCTCACGTCGCGCCCTCTGGCGGCAACTGATAAAAACTCGTCGGTTTTTAGCGCCTCATAAGCTCTTATTGCCGTGCCGATACGTCCTTAACGCTGATATATGCGACCTGGATGCTTCCGATATGATATGTGGCTTATTTTTGAAGGTAAACTGTGCAAGTACAGGTTAAAGAGAAAAACTAAAATAGATAAAAAATAGTTGGTAGGATGGGACAAGAATCACTTTAAAACAAAAAATAAGACTAAATGAATTTATTAGGGGTCCTAGTGTCAACTTCATTTCAAGTAGGGTTTTCGCTTACCCGACCCGTTTTAATACCCGGGTATCGGGTTTTACTTTTCATATACCCGGGTAATCGGGTATTTGTAATTTTTGCAGAAAAAGAGACAATTTTCTTATAAGGTCGAATTTTTTTTTAATTCGCGGTCGTTTTGGAACTAGGCTTGAACTTTGTTTAGATTCAGATTAAGAAGACGATATATATGGCACTTCTTTTTGGTATGTTAAGTTCTGTTTTTTGATCTTTATTATATGTACTTTATCTAAATTTTTAATAAAACACTTGTTAAAAAACCTTTATAGAATAATATTCTATATTTTTAAAAAATATTTTTATACTCTAGAAACAGGTTTATCCCTTTTGCCTACGTTTAGTAAAGTTTATAGGTTAACCACTACACTAGATAATTTTTTAAAAATTTTGTATTAATAATATTTAATTCAATTATTCACCGTTTACCGAACCATATTAGAATTGCAAACCGAATATTTTCTACACTTCTATGAAAATAATATAAATAAAACTTTTTAATCAAACTCCAACCAAATAAAAACAAAACACGGCGACATAACCAAACCTGACCTCAAATTTACTGCATTTTTGTAAAAAACTCAAAGCCTTTTTTAAAGGTTTGTAGTGCATATTTGCTAATATTATTTTTAACGCGCTACTTTTTAGTTATAATTTTCCGAGAATTTTGATGAATTCTTTGATCAAAGTGGTTACCCGGGTCTAGCAATGAAATAGTACCAGGTACTAAAAATTTAAAATACCCGGGTATACCCGAATCCGGGTACCCGGATAGAAAACCCTAATTTCAAGTCTTAACCGGATGCCAACAAGTAGTCTAGTCGAGAGGTTGATTTCCTGCGAAAATTAGTTACAAGTCTCCTAAAAATATGGTTGATGGCTTAAACGATCCGGAATGGCACCTAGGAAAAGACGTATTTTAGATTTTTTTTGCAAAAAAAAATAACAAAAACTGTAAAAAAATAGCGGTCCAGCTTTTTGGCAAAATCTTAAAAAGTATAAGTGACGTTATAAGAGTTTTTGAAAAAGCAGAAAATTTCAGTAAAAAAGTTCTTGATTCCCGGAATTGTAGCTCCAATATTTCTAATTTTAATTTAACGTTAATAATTTTTTTTTCTTGGAGCTCTTTTTACAAACGTACTCAACAGGAATACAAGTTTATAAATGAAAATTTATTTCATTAATTATGAACTTTTGAAGTAAAACAGTGAAAAGTTTAAATAATGTTTTTTAAATATATTTTTTAAAATTTTAAGCTATTACTGATTTCATCTTCATGTTAGGCATCTTATAATTAGTTTTATTTTTTTCTGCCGTTTCTTTATAAATTGTTTATAAACAAATGGATTAATTAAAAATTTTATTTTTTTTTACCATAATATAAACGTAAGCAAATAATGATAAAACAAAAAAAATAAAAAAAACATTATTTTATTGTAAATAATCGTTTTTTTTTAATTATTATTATCTTACGCTTAACAATATGGTGAAAAAAATTCTAAAATATTTAATCAATCCATTTCTTTATAAACAATATATAAATCAATGAGGGGCAAAATTTTAAATGTAATTATAAACTGCCTAACATAAAGATAAATTAGTAATACGTTAAGATAAAAAAAATATATATTTAAGAAACATGATTTAATTTTTTTTTTCAAAGGTTAATAATTACTAAAATATTTTTTATATAAACTTTTATAATGTCATCTTGTTAAGTATGTTTATAAAAAGAGCTTCAAGAAACTAAAAAATTATAGATTAATTATTAAAACTACGCTCACTACAGTGGCGGCACGCGCATACCGAAACTGCGCGAAAACCGATTTTCAACGTTAAATTAAAATTATAAATAGTGGAGTTACAATTCCGGGAATCCAAAACCTCCGTACTAAAATTTTCTGATCTTTCAGAAACTTTTATAATATTTGAGCTATCACTTATAATTTTTGAGATTTTGCCAAAAAGCTGAATGACTATTTTGTTTACAGTTTTTGTTCATAACAATTGTAATTTTTTTTGCAGAAAAAATCCAAAAGACGTCTTTTTCTAGATGCAATTCCGGATCGTTTAAGCCATTAACCATATTTTTATGAAACTTGTAACTAACTTTCGCAGGAAATCAACTTCTCGACTGGACTAATATTTTTGGTAATAATGGTGATCGTCTAATATCTTATGCTCTATATTTAAGCTATCACCTTTAAAATCACTTATTTTGTGTTAAAATTATTTTATTTCATAAAAAGTTTTTGTCATCTTCGTAACCCATTGCAAAATAAAGTTATAAAATAAACCACAGTATCGAGTTTTTTTAAATAACTAAGCTCAGTTGAAAAATTAAATTTATTACACAGAAATAAATAGGAATACAATGTTATGAATTTTATTTTTTTCTAATTTTTATATTCCATTTTTAAATTTTTTATTCCAAACGGTAGTCTTTAAAGATTATCTTTGACAAGCAAACCAACATTATAGCATGTTTAACGGTCTTATAAGCTATGTGTGACTTTCAATGTCATCAAAAATGAAAGAAACTCTATAAACCAAACTTAATACTGGATCATAAAATAAAGGTGTAGCTGCTACAAATAATAATATTAACGTAACAAATAATTATTTAGTTTTTAAAAGATTCCTAGTTTGGTATTTTTTGATATATTTTTTCGTATAACTTTTTTTAATAAAAAAATACTGAAGTTTTATGTAGATAAGTATTATTTATAAATAAAACCGGATTTTAAGAAATTATTAAAAAGGCAAAATTTTATACATTAAATGTCCATAAAATAGTAGCTGTAATTGTACTCACAACCAAAATTATATAAGTGTTTCAAAAAACATAGGACAACGCTTAATGGTAGATTCCTTGAACAAAAACAAGACAAAAATGTTATATATACATAACACCAAAATGGCCTATTTTTTTAAGATATAGGGTGGAAAAGAATCATTATCAGAATTGCGGTTTTCCCCTTCGATTCGAATAAAATTTGGTACACTTAAAACATTGACCAAAATACCCCTTTTGATGATAAACTTTTGTTACTATTATTTCGTTTTAACTTTTTTGGTATTGAAATTATTGATAATTTGGTACATGACACTTTTAATATGCCTTGTTCTAAATAAAAAAGGTTCTTTTGCAATACCTCAATAAACCTAACTTGGATTTTTTCAGTTTTAGGCAACCAACTTGACATATATTTTAAAGGTTGTTATTTGAATGACAGTTAAAAATGGACTAAATATCTAAATTTGTGTATTCTTAGTTGCCTATATTATCATTGTTGATTAACAGAAAATCATGCAATAATAAGGGATGTTAATGTATGACTTTGTATACGTTAATAATACTTAAGAGTAAACGATTGCCGACAAAAAAAACGTGTTAAAACCTGTAAATTTAGTTATGTCATCAGAAAGCAGATTCGGCCGTACTCTTGGAATCAAATTAGCGTACTCTTTAGGGTACGCATATCCTTTTTTTGGTTTATTAATATACCACTACTATAAAATATAAATCCCTTATGTCATATGTCAACATCCTACCTCGAAGTTGTACGCACACCATCTGGCAACGGCACTTTTGTGATTAAAGGAATCGTTATTTAGAAAGGGAAAGGAAAAGGGTTTAAAAAGTGGGTAAACAATAGAAAAGGTCGCGACATGCAGATGAGAACGCGAGGTTAAAAGTAAAAGCGAAGGGGTTGGTAACACCTACTTGTCACCTGCTGGATGCAGATGCAGCTGTTTTCTAGTAACCCCAAGGTCTTAAAATGAAGTATTTAAAGGACTGTAAAGGACAGTAAAAATTGGATAAATATAATAAATAGATGTTAAAATATATACAGTAAAAGCTAATTTTAGATACTAGGTATTATTTTTTTTGTAATTTTCGTCATAACCTCACCTATTTTGTAATACTCCTAAATAAATAAAAATATTTATAAAAATATCCTTAGTAGTATTAAAATTATTGAGCAAAAACCATCTTTAGTATTTCCTTTTTGGAAATATCTAGCCTTGTTAAGACGTATTTTGAATTTTCCTTATTAGGTCTCTGTCAAGAGTAGAAAAAGCTAGAAAGGTCAAAAACAGGACCATTTAATAAATATTTTTACATTCCTCTTATACATTTTATTGAGAGATTTGAAATGTATTTTTAATATACATGTCTACTAGCTATACAGGGTTTTCGGAAATGGCGTGTACAATGAAGGACTACAAGTTCCTTTATTTGAATAGTAATCGTTTCGTGTGTGTTTCTTTCGTGTCTTGTGTTTAAAAATATCAAAGCTGCCGCCAGGGAGAGATCGTGCTGCCTGTTAGTTATGCTGTGTTACAAGTAAATATTTTACATGGTTACCTCGCAAACATTTGTTTAAAGACTATACGCGTTAGTAAAAGTCAAATTTTTTAAATGTTCTTGTAGGGAAAAACAAAAAAAAGTTTGAGATTGTTACTTATTTTTCGCCACATATCCTCAGTCGAACGACATTTAAAAACGGGATATTAGAGAAACTTTACGTACATACAGTGGCGGCGATTAGGAGGGGGCAAGGGAGGGACGGTTGCCCCCCCCACTTTTTGGAAAAAAGATAATTAAATTATTTACTTTTTAAGCGTAGTACCACGTGTATACTTTTTAAATTGACTTGCGCAATTGCAACATTGCTATGAATGGAAATTATGGTGCGATGGAAGGCTCCGCCTTCGCAGCTACTGACTCAAAAACTGAGTGGACATGCTTACGGATTGATCACATGTATTACCAAGTTTTAGTTTGTTTTTGTACTGAATGCTACAAAGCACTTTTTTAAATAACTAATATTTTTTTTTAAAGTGCATACAGAATTGTAAGTTGAGAAATCAAAAAGAGTTGCATAAAGCTCGTGGTTGTTGCAAAAGACATGATTTGAGAGGCCAACAATTTTTGCGCAAAAGAAAATTTCTCAAAAAATAGAAGCAGATGTTCATCCTCAGTATGACTCATGCCAAGCCTACTTTTAATTAACATTTTACTACCCTTTGTTAGATACACTTAGTAGAACATTTAAAAAAAAAAACAGTTGACCCTACTCTGTAAAATGGAACTACTGCTGACGGCTTCGATGAAGAACAACTCAGTTTATAACGACCATATTAGAGAAGCATGTTTTGTTGTAAGTTCCGCGTATGATTTGGAAAATGACACATCAGCTAAAAAAATCAATGTATTTTCAAAAAGAAGCATTATTCAGATCAAATTGATCGTCATCTTGTGCCAAATCTGGTGTCACAATTCAAGTCTAAAAATGCCACAACCAGTATGTATTCCCTAATTTGTTCAAGCAACTGTTTTTTTACTATCCCTGTGTCCACTGCAACGGCAGAACAATTTTTAAGTGTCTTGAAACCGATCAAAAACTGTTTGAGGAATTCTATGCTTCAAGAACGTTTGTCACCTTTAGCCGTACTCGCCATTGAAAAAGATGCGACTACAAACATTAAATTAGAAAAATGCGGCAATCAAGACATCTAGTTTTGTTTTATAGCACTATTAGAAGACGTATCATGTAAAATTACATCAATGTCTAGTATTTTTGTTTATACTTATACTAATGTTTCTTTAATTGTAACAGTTATATTTTACTTGATAACTTAATTAAATTACTTATGACAATTAAAATTGTATTAAGTTTTTCCTCACATTTTGTACCATAGGGCTGTAGGTGCAAAAATTAAACTATAACATGAAACAATTTCTTACAACGCCGTTTTTAGTTTTAAATTTTCCCCTGCTCCCCCCACTTGTAAAGTCCAATCGCCGCCACTGCGTACATAATTATGTATAATCTAATCTACACTAAATTATTATTATTATTTTATTCTTAAGACTATTTTTTATTTTTGATGCCAGCAAACTTGAATAAAGGTTTGCTGACATCAAAATAAAAATAATCTTAAGAATAAAATAATAATAATTATAATTTAGTCTAGATTCGATTATACACAATTCTTATTCACCAAGAAAATTAAAAATCGTATTTACAGTATTACTGTAAGTGAATTTAAAAAAACAAATATTTTTATTTAATTGCAAAATGTAAAATATATAACATGCATATATAATATTATTAAAATTTTCTGCAATAAAACATAAAACGACAGTAAATAAATCAGTTAGCTAAAAGAATTAAAGGTAATTAATTTCACACAAGCTAATTAAAAAAATATATTGTGGGCGTGTTTACACACATTATTTAGCATTGTTGTGAATTATTTTTATTTATTTATTTAATTATGGATGCAAATAAAGAAAATATGATTACGCAATGTTTCAGGGGCGGTTCTGGGAATTTTATTATCGTATATCTCCAATTCTGTATTCTGGACCTAAACAAAATTTAGGGGATTCTACGGGGCTAATAAACATATTTTTATATTTTTTTTTTGTAGTTGGACAGTCCACCAAAGCCAACAGCCTAAAGGCTCCACAGATTTCCAAAGTAATGTAAGAGGCAGTTTATTAATATGAAATTAAAAGGTTTGGAGGTTTAAAAGAAAAGAAAATATAACTTTAGGCAGCAGGTTTCACATTCTAGACACTCTGGCGAACACAGTGGGAAGTTCTTGACTTTTCCAAATGTAGTGTAAATGGATGCATGGTGGGTTTTATTGGAAACATAAAGAAAAGTAATTTTACATAACATAATTGTTGGAAATATCTACAAAAAAACATATTTCCAATAGCTCTTCGACTAGCAAAAAAAGAGCTTTATTGTGAGGTTATATATATAAAAAACCAAATAGCAAAATGAATTAAGAACGCTGAGTGTTGTGAAATAATTTGTCTTGAGACATTTAACTAAAAAGAATTTCTGATGCCTTAATTCAAAAATAATAATAATAATAAATAAAGGTCCAGTAAAAGAAATAACGGCACTAAATTTAACGAAAGAGTTTTAGATTCTTTTTTAGAAATAGCCTTTTACTAGTCCACCGATATTGGGGGGGGCTTAAGCTCCCCTTACATAATGTGCGGTTTAAATCCCAAAATGAAATTTTTGTGTTATATGCAAGAAATCAAATAAGATATGACAGAGAATACCCTGAAAAAGTTACATAACCTACATACCTTAAATCCGGCATTGACGCGCTAATATTTTTATTCATTTCCATTGCAATACTGTTGACGCCGCCACACGAAATGTGTTACATATTTATTTAAGGGTAAAGTTTAAAAACTTTTTTTTCTTTATTTTTTTATTTAATATTTTGAATGTGTGACATTTGAAAAATATTGTAATATATTTTGAGCTCAATCGGATTAAAATTGACGGATTTATGATAGTTTTAATGCCGTTGCTCCAACTCAGTTGCGTGAGAATACAAAACTTTAAATCGATTTTTCTAAACACGTAATTTTTAAAGTCGGTGACCACCATTTTAAAAAAACTACTGAACCAATCGTTTTAAAAATTTGTACACTTATTCTACATATAAATAGCTATCAAGTGACGTCGAGTGTTTCTTTTATTGTTCAATTAGTTTTAATCTAATAATAACAAATAGGTCGATTTTATTGTCAAAAAATTGATATTTCGACTTCAAAATGATGCAAACACTTAAAAATTAATAAAATACAAATACTTGGCTTTAAATAAAAAAAACTAATTAACTATTTTTTTTATTTCAAATAATCCAGTGAATTGCGATACCGCAAAACATTTTTTTCAAGGCACCAGTGAAGAACTGCAATAATCCGTTATTTCTTTATATTTTTGTACCATTTTTTTTAATTTTTTTTAATGTTGTATTTTAATATAGTATTTTTTTTTAATAAATCTATAATAACAATATGTTATAAAAAACTCTTGAAAATTGGCCTTTTTGGACCGAACAAACTTTACCTCCCCCCCCTCTTTAGACGAAGTTTCACGGTATTCATATAAGAATTTTTAGAAAAAAGAGACTATTGTGATTGTTTTCAGGTAAGTTTTAATTAATTTAGTGATTAACAAGTAACAGGGAAAATGACATTACTTTATACTTACCCCATGTGTGTCAATATTTAGGAAAAGTGACATAGGCCAAAAAAATCATATTTTTTTGCTTAAAACTAAAATAATTTAAAAATTATAATATGCTATTAACAAGGTTCACGTAGTAACATTGTAAAAATCTTTTTGTTTGCCATTTTCTCGAAACTAAGTTTTTTGTGTTATGTCACTTTTTTTCGGGGTGACGATATATAAACAGTGCTATTTTTCCGTTTGTCACTCCGTTGGTTAGTAGAAAATTGCAAGACTAAAGCTGGCATTTTAAGTAATACTTTCTTGATAGCTGCAAGACTTCTAAATTTAAAAATTTTCCTATGTATAGTTTTCATATATAGATCGAGCCGATTTCCAGTGGGACACCCTGTGGTTATTTAAATTAATAGCTTTGAGCCTAGCCTGCAGGTAGCTACCTAACGACAACCATGTAAATATAATAATTAAACATAAAAAAAGCAAAAACTTTAAATATTTACAGTTGCGGCTTTAAAAGTTTTAGTGTTTTAATATTCTACTTTCTGACCAAAACCTAGTTTCTTCTTTAAAACCACCCTTTTACACTAAAAAGGCTCTTAAATACAATTTTGTAAATAAAACTTGACTAAAAGCATCTTTACTCGTCTTTACTAACAATAAGTCAAGAAGTGTGTTTCCTGCGAAAAATAGTTAGAAGGATCCAATAATATGAGCGATAGCTCATTTGACGCGCAATGCAAATTTAAAAAAGGCGTTTTAAGGATTTTTTCTGTCAGTAAAAATTGCAATTGTTATTAACAAAAAAAAAAAAAAGAATCAATTTATGATTAAAATTCAAAAACCATAAGAGATAGCGAAAATTACAAAAAAGATCCTTGAAGGGAGGAAATTTCCAAAAAAAGTACCTACTCTCAAAACTCTATCTCCATTGTTTATAATTTAAATTTTACGCTAAAAATGGGCCTCCGCGCGAAATTTTTGGTGGTGCGCTTGAAATCAAAACCGAGAACGTCACACCAAATAATTCTTTTTAAGGTATTAGATATTAACTGCAGAATTTTAAAAAAATATGATGTATTCAGAACACTTTAAAGAGTTTACTCCCGTTGAATATTTAACTTAAGGATAATTTTTCAACAAGTTTTACAATTGTTTAACAACAAAAATGTTTCAATATTTCGTC
Organism: Listronotus oregonensis; assembly: GCA_019359885.1. Taxonomy (NCBI): domain Eukaryota; kingdom Metazoa; phylum Arthropoda; class Insecta; order Coleoptera; family Curculionidae; genus Listronotus; species Listronotus oregonensis. The sequence continues at coordinate 83,124 of JAHBCN010000623.1, forward strand.
TTCATTGTACATTAAAAAATGTTTAAATATTTGTCGTAAAACTTTTTTGCTTCGTGGAGCCCTTCTAATATACACACTTAACAAGATCACGCCATAAAAGTTTTAAAAAATTTAATCCTTTATTTAAATTAATTTTAAAAATTTGACAAAAAATGAAAAATCAGAATAATAATGTCAAAGTTTGTCATTTGTATTGTCAAGTCTTATTGGATTTGCCACTTTTTGTTATAACCAAATTTTGTTAGGATTCTACAGGGTAAATAAAGTCTTATTAGGAATTTCTATATCAATATTATATATATATATATATAATATATATATATATATATATATATATATATATATATATATATATATATATATATAAATAATTTTGCTAATGTGGATATATTTATATGTAGGTAGGTATATATATTTATTTGTCTTTCCACGTGATTCTGAAGTTATGGATTGAGCTAAAATCATGAAATTTGGCACAGTGGTAGTCTTTAGCAGTGGCTAGAATCTAACAAAGCCCGTTTTTTGAATTTTGCCCCCGGGACAAAAATAGGAGCAAAAAAGTGTTTTTTACCGTTAGCCGTACGGAAGGCGTCTTACGGAGACAGAGGCTACTTAATATTGTCTCTCCTGGCGGAGACAGGCTTTTCATCTAGTATAGCACTAAAAATACGCTTAGCAGTCTATTAGCTCTGCACTGTAGTCAATCATGCATTTTCATTGATATAACTACGTTCGAACCTTTTTAAAAAATAATATGGTACACTTAGTTTAATGTAATTTTATCAGTTTAAGGTGTTGTTCACAATTCAAGTCAATTAATTGTTTGTGTTGCAGAATCATAATAATGGTAAAGCATAAGAATTGCTTTGAAACTGCGAGTTATATTAAGGTGGAATTTAACTACACTAATATTAACATAAGCCTTATCTGAAAGTAAAAGGATATTAGAAAAAGTGACATAATTGTTTCTTAATTTAATTTTCCAAGGTATTACAAATATTTATTAATATTTTAAACAATAAAAAAGTTTGTCTTACTGTTAACTTTAATGTTTATAATTACCGTAAATATTACTTTTATATTTATACGTTACATTTATCATAAAAATACAAAGAACATATGAAAAAAAAATCTATTTTATTGTCTTTTTACTGTAAAACAAATAGTTTCGTAAAGTAAAATACTTATATTTTATAGTATTTATTTATTTATTTTTAAAGAAGAAATTGTTAAAGGTCGGACGTTTAAAGATTAAATTAAACTGTCATAGCCGGTTATTGACTAAAGATAGAATCAAAATATTCCAACTAATCGTGTAAATATTTAATTTAATCAATTATGATAATCCTAATCTACACCCGATGAAGTCTGAAAATGGCTTAGTTGACAGTAGAATTTTAAATTATTTTATAATGGCATATCTAATTACCCTTTTTTTTAATTCAAATTTTTAAAAAAATAATAAGTATTTGGGTTAGTTATTAAATTTAAGTTTAGTTTTTAACCGAGTTTTTTACTTTCCTCGCAATAAGGAAAGTACCTATTACAATGTCAGAAAAATCACATTTTTAGATTAAAAAAAAAACATGGCTTTTTCCAATACTCCAAACCCAAATTCTATTATTAAAATACAAAATTTAAATCTCTTTTCCATGTCTAATATCTAAAGACAAAAAAAAAAGAAACATACATGCGGCAGTTTTTTAGTAAAAAAAAAATGTATAAATTGGCTCTACAAATATTTGTTTCCTAGTTTCAGGGAGCTAAAAATTTAAAAAATTGTGCAGTAACTTTTAAACACTAAAAGATAAGGAAACGAAGTTTTGGCCCCAACAAAAAAAAGTTGAAAGCCCGAATCCAGTTTGACTTTATTGGGTCAGAGTCAAGGGCATTTCAAGGTGAAATCTGCTGTGTATACTTATCAGTGGTCAGTTTGACCCCATTGGGTCATGGTTAAAAGATATTTTGTGGTCAATTTTCCAAAATTATAATTTAACAGATTTAGCCAGAAATTTGTATTCAGCGACCTCAAAAACATAAGTATACACTCTTCAAATATAGTTGTAGAGTGTATACACACTCTTCAAATATAATTGCGATAAATTTTACAGATTTGACCTTGAAATGCCTTTGACCCTGACCTGATAGTGTCAAACTGACCCGGATTCGGATTCAGCGACCTCAAAAACATAATGGTCAAGTCTTTCGAACCTTCAATTTTTTAATGGGGTTGTGTAATTTTGCAGATTTGACCTTAAAATGTCCTTGACCAGACCTGATAGGGTCAAAATAACTCCGGATTTGTATTTATCGAGCTCAAAAATACAAATAAACCATGGTCAAGTCTTTCGGACCTTCAATTTTTTCATTTAGCCGTGTAATTTTGCAGATTTGACCTTAAAATGCCCTTGACCCTGACCTCATAAAGTCAAACTGACCCTGGATTCAGATTTAGCCACCCCGAAAACATAAAGATACCATGATCAAGTCTTTACTATCTTGAACTTTTTTGTAGGGCTGTGTAATTCAAAGGATCAGGGGTACGAGTAATCCATGTTCTTGGCCCTCCAAGACCCATTTATTTATTCTAGAACAAAAAATTTTTGACGTGACTCTTCGTCAAAGTTTTAAAATGGGATTTTAAATTTTAGGCAAATTCGAAAAATGCTTAGTATTTTTGCACAAGTAAGAGAATCCATAAATAAACGCATTGGAAAATATATTGCCGTTAATAATATCTTTAATTTTGTTAGTTCTATTCCTAATTAATTAATAACATTTTATTTCAAACGTCTAAGAGTCTATTTTAAGTGCCTATGCGAAAAACTCGTTTTATTTTTTTACATTATTGTTCATATTTCTACATTTTCCCGTGTAAGCAATGGAAAAATGTTTATTTACCAAAGGTTTAATTTCGGAAAAATGACAAGAGATACAAAGAAAACTTAAGAGGTAAATTTTGTTTAAAACACAACATCAAATTTGGAAGAATGATCAAAAAAAATACCGTTGGCTTACCACATTTTTTTCTTAAGTTAATATCAGTACACACGCCAGTGGGTAAACTGCGAAGTCAATTGTTTTACTGTTGCCAGGGTACCACCAAATTAAGCTCTGGCTTAAATTAAGATTTATTATTTCCTAGCGTTTAAAAGTTTTTTACACTAAAACGATTTTTTCTTAAATTTTTTAACACCGTGCAGTTAGAAACGAATATTGGTAGAGCAAAATACATATGAAGAAGAATACCAAGGGATCCACTGCTTAATTTATTCTCAACCTTGATGTTACACCCTGTATAACGTTTTTAAGATTCAAACAATTTAAAAAATTAAAATATCTATATCATCTCTTAAAAAATTCTTATTAAAATGTCATTTGGAGCAGCTGTCTTCGGTTAACATAAAGCGACCACGCGTTTGCGTTACACCTCTCAATTAAGCCCAAAAATGGAAACGTGGGCTGGACTACAACGGTGGGTAATAGACTGAAGAATGGGCCCCAAGCGCGCTTTTGGCCAGCCAGGGCGTAATTGAAACATACACCAACAATTTTAATAATATTTTGTATTTTGCGTGTCAGTGGCGTATAGTTTATTAGTAAATATAAATGTCAAGATGATGATATGCTTTAGCTTGACTTCAACGTGAAAATTTTTCTATGTTAATCAGTTTCATATTTTCATTGTTTTTAATAGTATTGTGTTTTTATTTTTCAGTAGAAAATCCTGCATTGGCTATGATAGAATCATCCACAACCAATTTAGCATGAACCGTCTTTGGAGGTAGGAACCCATTTCGTAATATGATATTCTTTAACTTTTTTTTTAAATACAAATTTATTTATTGTGGAGCATGTTAAGCTTGACGTTCTTAAGCAACTCTTCTAGCGATTGTATTTATTTCACAAGTTTCTTTAAGTAATGTAGGGACCTTCTTTACGGATCTCATAAATATATGAACAACTTTTTTTTAGACAATAATAGTGATTTACATTACAAGTACGTTTAAGGACATGTTTACAACTACGAGTGTAAACGATTCTAATCACACGAGTGTTGTAGTCGTGTTTAAATGCACGTGTGATGTACAACGTTTTTTCTACAACCGAAAACTAGAAAAAGACTGTTTTAATTTTCGTTTCATACGTGTCTATCTTTAACACCTTTAACTAAGATATTAGTCACATTTCTTCATTTCTAACTGTGGGAAATTGCTACGTGCCTTAGACTATGGTTACAAATCTTGCTTATCAAGTAGTTATTTGTTTTTTTCTGAAATTACATTACTTTCTTTGTTTTTTGGTGTTTTATTAATTTATCAAATTCCTTGTAACAACTGCAATAGGTCAAACAAGCCAATACCTAGAGAATAGGCTAAAAAGTCACAAATATGATAAAAAAAAAACTTAACTGCTTTGACCAATCATAAAAATTCTAAAAAACATAATTTTAATTATAATGCAACACAAATCCTATCAACCGAAAAAAATACAAAAAAGAGGGAATTCCTCGAAATGATAGAGATACAAAAAAAAACAAGAATGCCATCAACGACAAAAAAGATGTTAGTAATCTTAGTAAAGTCTACATCTCGTTGCTTTAAAAACTCACAGTAGATGTCTGTTGGTGTAAATGTTAATTTATATTTGTTTTGAAATTGTTATATACTTTAAAATCGTCTTGTGATATTATCTATGTTTAGGGTAATTGTTTTTACCTTTAATTATGTAAAAAATTTTTTTTTTTCTAATTTTTTTTAATGTAACGATGATGGCCACGGAAGTTTAAAGGTGTATGGAAGCCCAATGCTATGGCCCATCCGATCAAAAAATGTCCAGCCCAGTATGAAAATAACTGTCTGAGTTGGCCCCGCCGATTCTGCGCAATAAAAAAATTCCACGAAATAATTTAATGTGCTCCCTACTTACACACTGGTAAATCAGTGTGTAGTTAGGCAACACATTACTTTTATGAACCGTGTACCGTTTTGATCTTAGGTTGTCTAAGGTTTTTGGTGCAAGGGCGCGCGCGGCACGAATGAAGCTATATCCGCGCTGTACCGTTTGCCATTGCAACCGTCGTCGTCTCATCATTCGTCATTTTCGTTGTGGTTTGTGCCCTTTGCGCCGTATTAGTTTCGATTGTTTTGCTTTGTTTGAGTACCTATATTTTTTGGTTGAAGAAGTATTTGAATTGATAAAAACCTTCCTATTTTAGTGATTAGTGTTTATTAAATTGTGACTATAATTTTGTGTTTATTGTTTGTTACTTATAATGTCGTAACAAAATGATTAGAGGTTTTGGTTTTGTCTTGCAGATCCAAGGGTAACATACCCGGCATTTTTTACTTTAGGTAACTATTTCTTATATTTAAATTAGGTGCTTCTTATGAGACGTAACGTTGGGTAACCAAAAAAAATATATATATAATAATTATGAATAATAGAATAATGAAAATTTCATAGAAAATAGCAGTGAAAAAAGTAAGGCAATCTTAACTATCTTTTATATGATTTCCACAATGTTTGTGTATTTCTGTGGATTAAAAATAAGGTTTACATTTAGGTACTTTTATTTCATTTAATAATTTAGTACATTCTTTTAGAGGATCAAAATTATTAATTACTGGGCAGACCAGGTAAATTTTAATATATACAGGTCCCTCTAATTGAATAAAAGAAAGTACAATTTTATGTTAAAGTTCCTTATTGCTTTTTTTGTATTTGTTTAAAAAGAAATTAGATTTTTGGTTTCTTAAACTTACATTATTAACTTTTTAAGCTCGACATACTGTAAACACATAATATTTAACGGATACTGTTACAATGGATACCTAGGTACCAAAGGCTACTAAACATTTTTAACCACTGTTATTCTGTCTCATGAATGTTTGTTATTAGTGAAAAGGATATGCCTAAAAAGCAGTTATAAAAATTTTCACTTTTTAATGTACAACCAGAATCTTAGGATTAGATTAAACTCATTTACACTGCCTTACCCTTCTTTTAACACAAAATTAGTAATGTAAGATGTAAGATGATAAGTAGATGAAACTATCATACAATGTTTGAAATTTATTTTAAAAAATCGTGTTTTTATTTATTTACAAATATTTTTGGTGAAAATACAAAACTCACAAAAATATCGAACATTTAAATAGAAGGCTTCTTTCCATATTATATCAGATGATATAAAATCCAATATTACACATTAGTTTTAAATATTCTATGGTAGTATCGTTTAATAACCAACAATTTTGTGCAAAAAAAAACAGTAAATGCTTGAATTTGACATTTGATGATGTCAACTTTATAGGTAGTAACAAAGAATTGTGGATGTCCGTCTCTCTCCGTGGGGCCAACCCCCCTATTCCCGCTGCCCTGCACGCCTGGACAATTTTGTTCTACAGTATTGGGCTTCCATACACCTTTAAACTTCCTTGATGATGGCTCGTTGGTATATTTAAAAAGATCTTTTTTTGTGAATAATTTGATACTCCACGCTTGATATTTGAACTTAAATCAACACTAAAAAAGCTAAAATATAGGGATAGTAGTTGTTGCTTATAAAAATAATATTTATTTTATTATTATTATTATTAATAATTATATTTATAGTTATTTAAATCAAAATGCCTTATTAATAAACACAGCAATAACTTTAAAAACCTAACTCGCATTTAATTATTAAATATAAGTATGTAACATCATTGTTAAACATCAACGCTTTTGTTTATTTCCAAAGCCTACCTGACAAAATTGCCGAAATGCATGTGACTCTTTTATTCGAATGCCACGGCCCGGATGTTTTAATAGTTTTATAAGCAACAACTACTATGACTATTTTTTTGCTGTTTTAGCGTTAATTTAACTTAAAATATCAAGTGTGGGGTATCAAATTATTCAAAAAGAAATGCCCTTTTTAAATATACCAACGAGCCATCATTGTTCCATTTGAAAAAATTAAGTTATGCTTAGAAATAAAATTTTGGAATCTTTTCACCTTTCTGAAAAAGACTAAAAATACGTCAGATAATTAAAACTCTTTTTTACGCCTCCCTGACTTAAACTTGGTTGTTTTAACGACGTTATTGCACTCTAAACTGAATTTTAAAAAATTAAAAATTTTTAAAGTAAAATGTCAAAACTTGACATATGGAGTGTCATTGTATTTAAAATGTCATTTTCTATCGAATAGATAAAAAAATACAGGGTGTTCAATTTAAAATTCAAAAGTTGAGGTCATTTCCGGTGAAACCGGAAATCTTCAGAAACAATTGAATATGTCATTAAATGCATTTTTAGGTCATATATCGACACGCCAAATTTCATTTTCTTATCTTAAAAAATAAAAAACTTATAAGGGGGAACCACCTTTAAGAAACACCCGGTTTATATTTATACAATGCGTCTACTTAAGTTGGAACCATATGGAAAACTTTTTTTTATTAGGTTTACGAAAAAAAATATTTTTATAAAAAGTTTTGCATGATTCAAAACTAAAAATGCAACCATTAGATATCAATTTTTTTAAGCTGTATAAACGAGGTTTGTCAAAAAATATGAATTTTACTCAAGAGTAGTGTACCTTTATTTTTTACAATACAGAATAATGTCATGAAGTGAAGTTATTTTAAATTAAAAATTATATTTAAATATGCAATTACAGCTATTTAGCATGAAGATTTAGGATTGGTGATTATTTACTAATAATTTTTCTATTTTTTTTTCTATTTTTTCTTCACGATTCAGTAAATTTGCCCTAAATGTAATTTTATAAATACGAACAGACAATGTCAAATATTTTATGTCAGTGCATCCTAGATTACGTTAAATTGTATCAAGCCAGAACAATTAATACGGCATTATTAGTAAATAATCACCAATCCTAAATTTTTATGCAAAATAGCTGTAATTGTATATTTGGATATAACCTTTAATTCAAAATAACTTGAACTTTTAACATTCTTCTGTGTTGTAAAAAATAAAGGTACTTTACTCTTGAGTAAAATTCACATTTTTTGACAAATCTCGTATACGGCTTAAAAAAATTGATATCTAATGGTTGCATTTTAAGTTTTGGACCATGTAGATCTTTTTATCAGGAATAACTTTTTTTCGTAAACTAAATAATAAAAAAGTTTTTCATATGGTTCCAACTTAAGTAGACACACTGTACATATAAAGTAGCATTTTGTAGTTATGTTTTTTGTTTAAATTTTAATTATCTTTTTTTTTCTTTTTAAATATCATTCGCTTGACATTTTATCGAATTTCAACCACAAATAATCAAATTTTATGTAAATATAACAAAAAGACATTTTAAACCTAATGTCCTAATAATAAAACATTCGTGTTTACTGATCCACCACTGGGCTTCATTTGTATTGCAGCAGGCACTTATATATTTTAAACGCAAGATCTAACTGAAGGATCTTAATATTTGTACCACACACCCACCGGTTATTTGCGATATTATCTTGACTTACTTGTGCTTTCGTAGTCACTGTTTACTTTGGGTGATTTTTTCCTTTTTGTCTAAACTACTAACAAGGTGGTGAATGTATGTTTAAAGAAACCATGCATGACATTAGTATATCTTAAATCATTTTAATTTAAAAGCTAAACTTTATTTACATGTAGTAGCAAGAGCCTAAAGGGTCTCTTTACATCAAAATGTGTTTGTCATTTTTATTTAATGATGTGTTTGCACACAAGGTCATTATCCTACATATCTGCTGCCACATCTAAAGTTTTTCAATACTATCTGTTAGAGCTTTGCACCCAGCCAAGACCCGAACGGCCCCCGGACACTCGAAGCTCGTCAGGTCCGAGAGGTGCGCCCGGGCCTAGAGGCCCACTTGCCCAAAATACTCCTGTCCTAAGTACCTAGTCCTTTAACATTACATTAATTAGACACTATTTAGGGGCCCTTCAAAAACTACGTCACCCTGAATTTTGGCGTTTTTGAATCCCCCTCTCCCTTCGTCACACCGCGTCACACTCTTGGCGACCCGCTATAAATATTACGTCACAAAAGCTGGATTCCCTCGCGACAGAAAAATAAAATTAAAAAATGAAGAAAAAAAATTAGGGAAGAATTGTTTTATGAACTGCGAACGTCACGTTTTCTTAGACCCGCCCCCCGACCCTCTTATCACACTAAGCAAAGTGTGAAAACCGATTTTTTGCAGGTACTCTATAGCAAATTTAATTATAACTACTAGAATTCTTTCTTTCCAAATTCTATCCTACTTTTGGCACTATCGGGGGCACCGTACCATGTACCGGCATGGGCGGTGGTATGAGGGAGGTGGGCCCCCGCCTCTCTCCTTCAATTATTATTATTAGTCCAGTAAATGAAGGAACAAAGCTGTAAATAAATCTGTACAGTTTTCCCTTTTGGCACAATTCTTAGGTCTTCGAGGATGCTTTCGTGCGAAAAAAAGTTTATCAACATTACCAGGTGGGAAAGGACTGAAAATGACCCCTCAAAGTCCGAAAAATGGGTTTTCCGCTAATATCTGCCAAAATAGGCGAATTGAAGAATTTTTGTTAAGTTAAAAAATGAAGACCACCTTAAAATATACAAAAATGATCATTATATTTTTTTTAGAAAAATCTATAGTTTTCGAGATAACGGGACCCAAAAGTCCTCTCATTTCAGCTGCCGCTCAACCGCTAGAATCCGCTATCTTCAAGGATTCACTTATAAACGAGCGGATAAATTGTTCCATTACTTGGGCAATAATGTACATCATGCAAAGTTTATCAGAATGGGAAAACCCGTACCTATCATTGCGTAGAGTTTGGTAGGTAGGTAGGTTTAAAGTGAGTGGATTTTTTACGCCCTCCACCGCGACCGCTCGGTCTATTGTGGCTCATACCTTTTTATATTTTTCCCAATAGGATCAGACTTCTAATGAATCCGATATCAGATTGGGAGAGAGTTCTTACAACTCCTCTTACTTGTGTCGCTACCGGACACGAGCACAATATGTGTTCTGGTGTCTCTGTCTCCTGGAAAGTATGACGAGCAGACGATTAGATCCGTCATGCCCTCCTCTTCCGGTATAATGACGTGGGTAGCTACCAGGTCCTTGTTACAGGAAGCAGATGTTCGTTTTGAGGCCGTTTCCCCGGCCTTTCCCTATGAAAACGGTTCTATCCGTTTTCTGTTAAAAGCCAGGGAATCCTTTTCCCCACAAAAAGCGGTTCTGTCCGCCTTCTGTTTGAATTCAGGGATCTCTTTCTAGGCACCCGTTTGTTCAGAATGGATTAGCCCTTCCCCATGAAACAGGCGCCTGTGACTTCAGGGGCACCTTTCGAAACGGATTCACCCGTTTTGGTCGGCGCACCTTTGTCTGTTTGTGTCCTAGGGTGGCACCTCTCGAAACGGATTTATCCGTTTCGGTCAGCGCATCTTTGTCACTTTTTTCCTATGAAAGCCGTTTGTCCGCTTTCTCTTTGAAGCTAGGGAAGTAATAGTCCACCACGGCAGAGCCCCGCATCACCGCAGTAAGGCTAGATACTCTGAGAGATCGCCCTGTATCTCAGAGGCACCGTTGGAGACACCTGTTTGAGGCACAGGATGTCATTCACTCATCAGCACGGTATGCTAACACCTTGAGTTAAGCCTTGTATTCGTCTTAGCTTCGGATCCCGTTCCATACGGTGGCGACAAGAGTTGCCGATAACCAACAACTCTAGCGCATGTTCCAAAAGATCCTACTGGCCCAACCACGACAACGACGTGCAAACACAGCGGTTGGGTTTGGGTTCATTCTGATTTTTCTAGAATAATAAAAAAAGCGGTAAAAGTTTTTTTTTTACAATATTTTAAAAGTATCTCATTAATTTATTGATATTTAAAAAAAATGGTTTGTTATTAGGATTTTTTTTATAATGAAACCTTAGCAAGTGTTCAATGATCTCAAAAAATTTCCTTTACCATCTTTCTTGCGTTCAGTCCAGTGTCTAATGTTATGGATTTTTCAACGGCCGTTTTTGAGAAAAATATTGGTGTTGCGAAAAAATGGTAAGGACATTTTTGTAGAAGTTGAGGTGGTCCTCATTTTTTGTTTTGACAAAAATTCTCTAATTTGCATATTTTGGCAAATATTCGCGAAAACTTATTTTTGGGACTTTGGGGAGCCATTTTCAGCGGGTTCCCACGTCGGAATCGTGATAAACTTTTTCTCGCTCGAAAACATCCGCAAGGACCTAAGAATTGCGCCACAAATAAAAACTGTACCGATTTATTTACAGGTTAGGGTCCTTTCAGGTCTTTAGTTACTAGACTATATCCACTGACCAAAGACCACCATAAACTTGTATGAAAACCGAATTCACTTATTTATGATCTAGACAGGTAACATTATGTTATAATCATATAAGAAGTGTTATTCATACGGTCAGTAGTTTCATACAATATTTTAATTGCGTATGTTTAAAGCAATAAGTACCTACATGCATTATAAAAATAAAAAAATTAAAAATGTTAACTTTTTTGCCTTTTATAATTATCTTAATCCCATTAAACATAAAAATTTAACAATCTATTTAAATAATTCCTATATGTATAAGAAATAATAAAGACAAAAAACCACATTAGAAAATATATAGAAGTAGCATTATCCTCCTGATGCCTCTGATATTACAATGACACAATCCTGAGACGTATATAAAAAGGATATAAGGCAAGATAATCACCGAGATACAGCGGACGATGTGTAGACAAAGCTTTGTTTTGGGGATAATGTGTACTGTATATGCGCAGCTTTTATATGCAGAGATATAGCTTTCCTTATAAGCTGGAGATTTTCAAATGGAAATATAAGGTTCCTATTTATTTTGAAGGTAGATCTCTAGGCCTTGTAACAGAAATATTATTATCATAAGGAATGTTACTGAGGAAAGAATAAAGGAGTAATAATATTATGTGGGTTTTGTTCTTATTATTATGATTTTTGATCTCAGTGCATCGAGAATATTACGTTGTACAAAACTAAAGAGAAAAAATAACTAATAGGTGAAGCACGCGACGTACTTTAAAAAGAAAACACTTTGTATACAGGGTGTTTTAATATTTAATAGAGTGATTTCTCAAGTTTCTCCAAAAATGTCTCCTTTCCAAATAAGAAGGTGTTGATTTTAAATTATTTTTTTCGGTTTTTCATAATTTAAAAAATCAAAAAGTTCTTATTTTCCCAATATTTAAGTGTTAGCAATGTTTATTAAAGAGCATGTATAGTCTGTCTCAAAGTATACCGTGTTAGCTCTTGCCTTCATTTATGGATTATACCTGCAGACAGCAATAAAACTGCGTATCGGTAGGTATTAAAGGACAGAACATTAGGAACGGACTTTAATAATATAAAGATTTATAATTTATTTTTTATTTAGGTAAGTATAATCTTAAAATTACATTAAGAAATTAAATATATGCAACGCTTTAATAAATTTATAACTGCATTATCTATACATAATTAAATTTTTAATCTAAATATCTAAATCTAATTCTGTTTCACTATCAGAGTAATCATTGAGATTAATTACAATAAGATTTATGTTGTTTTGGATAGAAATGTAAGAGTCCTCAATTTTTATAATGTGCTGTAGTGATTTTTTCCAGCTCTCAACTGGTATGTTAGTAATTACATTTTTTATCAAATTTATAACACTGGGACTTAAAGTAGGTGTAACATTTTCTGCTCTGATCTTTGATTTTACTTGGTTCCACAAATGCTCTATGGGGTTAAACATACAGTGATACGGAGGAAGCCGTAAGACAGTATGCCCAGCCTGTTCAGCCAAATTATCACATACATATTGTTTTTTAATTGCATATGAATTAAGGACTTCCAAAAGTTGCGTTTTTTGTAAATGAATTCAAAATAAATATCATTTTCTAACAAATATTCCTGGATTTCAGTTTTTGAACTTGATGAAGCTGGTGCTTTGTGTAGCAGACGGCTGTGGTAGCTTGCGTTATCCATGACAATAACACTGTTGTTTGGAATATTTTTAAATGATAATTTTGAAACCAGTTTTCAAAAAGTTTTGCACTTGTATCCTCATGATAATCCAAGCTAGAATCCCTAATATTCTTTGCAGACAACAGCAAGCACTTTGGGACAAATCCGTCTTCTGAACCAGCGTGTATTATGGTAATGCGTTTTCCTTTATTTGAAGGTGCTTTCGTCTGACAGTTTTGACTGGAACCAACCCATCCTTTGGATACTGTCTCGTATGTATCGAGCCATGTTTTACCAAGGTAAATTATGGATCTGTTTTCTAACCTATATCTTTTAATTTCTTGAAGGTAATTAAATCTCCAAGTGCGTAATCTGTGCGATTCCATTACTACTTGTCTTTTGTCTATTTTGCGGTATTTAAATCCCACTTTACAAACAACTCTATGGAGGGTGGAACGGCTAATATTTATATTGGTTTCGTCTTCGTCTTGCTTATTTCTCAGTTTATCCAAGGTAGGAATAACTCCGCTTTCATAAAGACAATATATTTTCCTTCTTATTAGGTCCTGATCACTATTGTCTATACGGTGAGATTGAAAATCACTACGTCTTTTTCTTTTGGTCAATTCTTGAGAAATAATAATATCCATTTCATACACATTTTTCACAACCTGTTTTGCATCTAATGGCAAATGATTTCGACGCGACATAGTTATATTCTCGTAAAACAACTTTTTCGAAACGCACATAAAAAACGGTTATTCAACACTGCCATTAAAATATTAACCAACATATTTATATGCCTAATGGTTAATCCTCAAGAAATACCTGGCCCACCTCTGCCCTTATTAACAAATGGGTTTACCCAATAACAATGGAAAATAAAATCGTTAAAGGTTTATTGGACTATGGTCCGTCAAAAGCCATAACGATATACTTTAAGACAGACTATACTACTGTAAATAATTATGTAATCCATTCAGCAGGGGCGTGCGCGTATGCATTGGTATAATATATTTTTTTAAAACACAAGTTTACCATTGATGTTTTAAAACTTGTAAATCTTAACTTGTATAATTCCTTTTTTATTTCTCACATAAGATATCTCCCCGTATTTTTTTAGTTGGAACTCAGTTTAGGACAAAAAAATATTTTATTAAAAATGTATAAAAAATGTTTTTTTTATCTACTCAATAATTATTCCAACAATATTTGGCAACATGGTAGAAATTTGAGAAATAATAATACAGGTCCACAAAAAAAAGTGGTGTGTGCTGGGTGTCAGACTAAGATTTTCGGGCGTATTTTTTGCCGCTGAATACGAATTTGAAGTCAAAATTGGGGATCAAATAGCAAAAAAACGAGAAAAGGCGTAATTTCAGATATAAACGTTTTTTTTTTAATTTAGAACGTTAATATCCTAAAAACTATACAAGATACACAAAACTTTATAAACCGTAAAATATGTATTTTTACAAAACCCTTGTTTTAAGTCATATAGCCTTTTTATCCAAATACAATATTTTTCGAGTTAAAATGAAAAAACCGAATTTTCAGGATTTTTTTAAAGTATACCCCCGGAAAAAATTTAAAAATATATTTTTTTCTTATTGGAATTTTTCTGCAAATTTTAATTAATGTGGGATTTAAATGAATAAAATAAATGATTTATAGTAAATTGGATCCTCTACAATTTTGTTGGTAAAATCAAAAATAACAAAGATATTAAAGAAAAACCATTAACATTTTAGGAAAAATTTTCTTTTGGACGCCATAACTTTTTTTTTATTAAAAAAAATGACATCAGAGCATTTTTGTAGAGTGGTTTTAAACGAAAAAATTTATTATATACTTTTTTATTATATTTATTAGTTTTGGTTTTACAGCGCTGTGAAGTGAACACTAATTTTCCCTACTGATAAGTATAAATTTATATCAATGATATAGCATAGTTTATAATTTTTTTTAATTGTTTTTATAATATTGTTTTTTATTATAGACATTTTAATATTGTTCTTTAATAGTTATTGACTCTTTTCCCCACCACCTACGAGGTAGAGTCTGGAGGCGCGTTTTTTTCGTGGTATTCCCAGTAGGCATAATCCACGGTCAATTTTAAAGTAAGATCATTACTGCGTTTTTAGTCTTTTTGATGGGCCTGGGTGCGGCTCAGGATCTTTTTGGATTTCAATATTAAATTGTTGAAAGAGAAGTGAAAAAGAAAGTGGAGTCATTGTTGGCGGTTCGTCTTCAAAATAATTTTCGTCAATTAATTGAGAAATATCTATTTTGTTGCTGCAGGTCTCCCCAGAACAATGGAGGCATGCTGCGGAACATTTGAGGCCTGCTTTCAGACATCCACACATTGCTTCACAGTTCCGTTTACATCGACAGGATATTAATTTCAGAAGCTCAGTGGGCGCTGGAGGTTTTGAGCTTTGCACTGGCATTAATATTCGCCCACATTTTTTGCAGCCCCAATCTTCAGGGTCTTTGTAATTACCCAACCACGACTGGACCTGATGGTAGACTCGAAAGCAGATCTTGTGTTGAAGGAAGTAATGACAAATTAAAAGTATTCTTTTCACTGATTTGGCGAATCGTTTATCGCTAAGAGAATCATTATCTTTATTTCCACAATATAAACCGATGAAAAAACGTTCACCAACGACAGTGAGCAAAGCGGGATCGACTGTCTAAATGTACACTCAGATAACAAAATATTTTAAAAATCAATATATAATAAAAAAAACAATATTATAAAAATAATTTAAAAAAATAATTAAAAACTATGCCATATCATTGATATAAATTTATACTTATTAGTAGGGAAAATTAGTGTTTACTTCACAGCGCTGTAAAACCCAAAGTAATGTATATAATAAAAAAAGTTTATACTAAAAAATCCTTGTTGAAACCCACTCTACAAAAAAGCTTAAATGTATTTTTTTTGTTAAGAAGAAAATTTGTCCAAAAATGTTAATTGTTTTTCTTAAATATCTTTGTTATTTTTAATTTTACAACAAAAAGTTACTGAACTAAAATTAAAGGATCCAATTTTCAATAAAAATGTTTTATTTTTTTTGTATGACCAATGGTTTACCTGATAAATGCTAAAAACAATTTCACCACCTTTTTCCAAGATGGCGGCCAAAGTTGGAGGGTTCCAATTAAGCTTTTTTTGGCCCCTTCCCACATCTAAACAATAGAAATGCGTCCCATAAAACATGCACGCTAAGGCCAAAAAAATATAACATTTCAATGGACTACCGTACGAATTATATTACCTCTTACCAAAATAATAGCATCAAATTATTCAATTAGTTCTAGTTCTGGTTAGTTCTAATTAGTATTTGTTAGTTCTGGTTGGAGCTGGTTAGTTCTGGAAAGTTCTGGTAATGTAATTAATTGCGTTTATCGGTTATTTCACATACATTTACAGATAATTGTTATTAAATAGTTTGACTTTAACAAATTGTTGACGATGTATCATTTTAAGAACATACCAATTTATATGATAACTAAACAGTAAATAATTTGATGATTGATTTAATCACACCCATAAATATTTAATTGCTAAACCCGCAAAAAGATGTTTTATAATTATGACTATTTTTTTCTGTGTAGTGAGGTAACTAAATTAAACGCCTTTGCAAATGCATTAAATATACATTGGGACAAGTCCGTCCATAAAAACTAGTTTACTTTCAAGTACATGATGAAATTATAGGTGTTTTTCTAAAACCTTGAATGCACTGTTTAGTTTGACATTGTAATGAACAGTAAAAAACTTACAATAAGCGTATACTTTTACTAGGTTATTTTATTATTTTTAAGTAAATTTACCAACTAAATGTGGATAATTAAGTTTTTTGTAGTGGGTAAGTAGGGAAACTTTTTATTTTAAAAGTGGTGATTAAAAAAGCATGTTTAAAACTCATTAATATTGCAGTATGCATATTTTTGTCCAAATAATAGTCCACATAAATTATTATTACCAGATCTAGGAGTTATTTTAAGCACATAATTCTAATTGTTCTAACTGGGCTCGTTATAGATAATAAACTAACAAGATCATAATTAGGAAAAGGGTAAAGGCTAAATTGTAAAAAAATACTTTATAATTTTTATTAGCAACATGGCTTAAGTAAATTTATTTAAACCTTCTGTACAATATTAAGTATGGTTTAGCAATATTCTGTCATTTTTTTGTGAAAAAATATTAATAAATAAGCCGGTGACGGAGCTTTTTCCAGGGCGTCTGTGTAAAAAGAGGATTTGGGATGATCATTGTATCTCAGGTGAAAAGTATCGGAAATCAAAATCCATTAGAATTTAGTCGAAGTAGCATTAAAACCTTTCCCCAACGTTTTCTAATTACTATTTTTTTATTTTAAAATATTTGGTAATCATTTATAGTGAAAACCGCTAATTTAGGGGTAAAAAATCCCCTTTAAGTAAAAAAAAATCCAGAAGGGAACGGAGGGATGTATATCACATGGAGAAAATGTGTACCAAGTTTGAAATTATTTGGTTATGTAGTTTTTAAATTAAAGTGATTACGGTCTTTTAAAAAGTAGTTTTGAGATAAACGCATTTCGAGTTAAAAAAAAATCACTTTATATTGAATTATCGATTTCAGCTCCATAGAGTAGAGTTTCTGCGGCAACTTCGATGTCTTCAGACGCTTTTTTTTAAGTCTTTGCCTCATTCTGGCTTTTTTGTTCAGCTGTTGAGCTTGTATCTCGGCCTTGTTGATGCGACAGTCGTCGATAAGGAAAGACTTTTTTTAAAAAGAGAGAAGTCTAAGTAGTCAATAACTTCAGAAGTTTTGCTCTGATTGACTTCAAATTGGGAGTATATTCATGAGATGTTTACCTTTAAGAAAAGACAAAAAAATCGATTTTTTAGCCTGATCCCCGGCCCCTTCATTACCTCAAAAAATCGAACAATACTTTTGCGTCCGTTAGTAACATGTGAAAAATACAGTTTTTTCGTGTTTTATGGTTTATAATGCTAAAATTTCAAAATTTTTAGATTTGGTAGATATTAAGAAAAACTGTCGTTTGTTTTTCTAGTTACTAAAAAGTATATATTTTGGGATTATTGGCCTCAATTTGTTTAAATCTTCTTGAAATTATCACAGCTAAGTTTAAATAAGATTGTAAATATACTTTAATGGGATTGTTCTTTAAGTAGTTTTGATATAGAATCCTGACTGCCACAATCTTTTTGCTTTTGTGCGTTTTTTTCTAAAAATATTATTTTCTTTTATAAACTTTTTGTGTTTTTTAAGATGGTGCCTACAAAAATGTTAAATCTAATTTTTATACGTACGTGTATATCTTTTACCTGCCAAAATATAAAAGTTAGTATTTTTATGACATACTATTTCAAACTTCTGCAAAAAGAAATAGTTTTACACTAAAATAAATATTTATTAAAAATATCAAGCCATAGAGTAAAACTCAAATAAATATTTTACACTATATAACATCTTTAAGCTAATAACACAAACTCAAGTGACGGTATCATTTTTTGTTTTAATTTTTACTACTTTGATTTCTTAAATTAAATTTATGTCTAAAGTTATATCCTAAATATTAAAAGTATGTTCTATTGCATTCTTTTATTATATTTTTAAAGAGACGTAGAAAATAAATTGCAAAATTTATGTTATCTTCTAAATTCGAGTAAATAAAATATAAGAAAAATGCAGATGACCAAGTATTACATTTAACAATAAAAATAATAATTTTAAAATAGAATATGGTTATGCTTTTTCCCATTAGAGTTTAAAAAAAATCTATTGCCAGTAACTATCAAATATAAAAAATAGAAATTCGAGGCCCCTTATTTGTTTCGTACGCACTTTTGATTTTGTTTTTGTTCATTAATTTAGTGTATTTTTTAAGTCGATTCCATTTTCTAAATATCCTTTTAATAAGGAAATTGTTTGAAGCGTCCTTATTTTTCTTGTCCACCACGTCAGTACTTGACTTAAAATTTTTGAAAATAAATTTGGAATACGTCATATTCAATATGGTTTGTATGCTTTGACCGTTGAACCGATTGAAATCCTAAAGAAATATTATTATTTTTTTAATTAATTTGGAAAAATATTTGATAATTCTATTAAGTTCCTTAAAGTAGTTATCAGCACTTAATTTCTATGTATTTTAATCATTAAAAAAGTAATTATTTAATAATGGGTCTGCTAAATTTTTTACACCTGGCAGACCTATAGTTTTTTTTAGTATTTCAAAAATTGTTAGTGCACTTAATTTATCAATTGCGCACCTAAAAACCCCTAATTTTGATCTAAATTTCTTTGAAATTTTTTTTGAGTTGGGCTTGCCCATATGCCCATTTTTTATACATCTTTTTTGCCTATACGATATATCGGCCGATACATACAGTATACGGTATGCCGATATGCCAATATCTCGTATCGGCAAATATACACAATACACAAGTTTTTAATGATTACTTTTTATAATCGGAGTTAAATATAAATAATAAAAAAATTTGTCCCTGACGTGCGTTAATTTGGGGTTCCGTAGTAGTTACCTATTTTTCTAATGGGATTTTTTTCCTGTGCTAAATGATATAAATTATTAGAAACTGCTAAGTAGTTGCACCTTTTTTTAAATTAAAGAAACCGAATTTTAGAGTTTGCTGAATTTCGTGAGATGAAAATAAAATGTTTAAGGGAAAATACTACATACTACGGTATTTTCGGGAGAAAAGATGTACAAAATTTTTTGTTACGAATGACTGTTGCCACAATTTGTTAAAACATCATTTTAAAAAAAGACGAGTTTTCAGTTAGTTTTTGGCAATTCTTAGTTTTTTCTTTTTAAACTAACACTTTATTTTAAGTACAGTCATATTTCAAAAAAAGAACAGAAATATGTATTTCTGTGTACACTCGTATGCCAATAAATAACTTTCGGTACTAGGTCATGGAACAGAAATTCTTCAAATTTAATATTAAACTAAAAAATATGCATTAAACATCCATCATATAAGTTACATTGTTACATTAGAATTTTCGATAAAGATAAACAAGCTATAACATAAAATAATTAACATCCCAAAAAATATGACTTAAAATTGCACAGTGGTGTATGCTTGTGGGGCCAAAGAGGTCCAGCCCCCTTTATAAATATTTTTAACACATATTGTTCCATTTAAATTAAGCTGTTGGACCCCCACTTATTGTAGTCAATATACGCCACTGGAACCGCAGATACCCAGTACCACTAACTAATTAGGAATTAAAAATAACAATATTTAAGTTGCTAGAAAACTTCAGGAAGAAATATACACTTGTCATGATAGACATATTTACCAATTGTCTGTAGACATAATGATTTATCGTTATCTTATATTTTTACTGTTATCCGAATACCAATCTCCTGGTTGGTAGTTACATATCAAAATCAGAAGCCATTACAATTCTAAGATATTATCGACTTCTTTCTATATAGATATAAACGTATTTTTGATTTGTATCTCAATTAATATTGTGGCATTAATTTGTAATCTTAAGGTACTTTATTTATAATAAACAACAATAAATAGTTTTGCTTTAAATTAAATAAAATAAAAAATATTATACAAGGAGCGGTATTTCTGTTGTGAGCTCAATAGTAAAAAAAAACAAATTTTTCATTAAAAATTACTTTAATGTTTTTCGAAATATTTTCCTCAAATAGCTAACTAACCAATAAGGGTATTAATAAGGGCAAATAATGATCCCGATCATAAATAACCAATTATTACCCGAGTTAGTTACAATTTTTTTTGCGATTGCTTTTTTATTAAATAGTAGAAATCATAATTTTTCTTAAATATTTTTTTAACATGTATTTTAAATTTAGCAACAACTTGACAAAAGCTTTAATAAGTGTTATTCGAGTGACAAGATTATACATAATTTTTATTTTTTTGTTTTGTATTTTATTTTTAAGTTAGTTAGTTATTTTTTTAACACCTTACTAGTCGGCTGTTAGACGAGATGAGACAGCTGGCATTGTCCTGATAAAGAATGATCTGGCACCGCTTGTTAGCATTCCTTATTTTATTAAGACCTTGGGCAAACAAGTGGTTGGTATTATTTAGAATTGATCGTACTACGTTTCTCTAAAGTCTCTGTTAAAAAAACGGCCATCTTTTTTCGCAAAACCCAGGTTTCTTTTGTTTTTAAGTGCTTTAAGCGCAAAAAACTTTTGTTGTATTTCGTTCAACCTTAAAAACCTATACAGTCGACTGCCGTTTAGTTTTCTGCCCATACGCATGGATCCATGATTCATTACTTGTTACAATTTTATACACGTCTTTTAATGTACCTCCATTTTATTTCTTACGCCGGAACCCCATTTAGTGAGACACGGACACACACTAAATGTATACTAGAACTGCTATTAGTCCTAAGGGAAAAGAAAATTTTCATTGGGAATTTGTGAAGAAAAGTTGATTTTTTGGGAGCCTCCCACCTCAAAAAAATCGGATTTTTAAAAGAGAATCCTTTATTTGTATTTTTTTCGCGCATTGACCTGCGCTTGTTTTCCAAATCAAAATTACATGGTGGCTTAAGAAATTGAATACTAGAGTGGAGGGTACTATCATCAGCAAAACTATGAATGGGATCGATTGTGGAAGAGAGAAGATCGTTAATGTGTAGAAGAAACAGCGTGAGTGCCAGCCCTGAGCTCTGGAGCACCCTAGCCTTAATTTGATAGAAGCTGGAAGAATAACCATCCACAGTAACTGATATACGTCGATTAGAAAGGAAACTGACCTGAGACCGTAAGAAGGAAGTTTGTTAAGAAGCCCATCATGCCAGACCTAATCGAAAGCTTTGGATATGTCAAGAGCAACGATCTGGGACTCACCAAGAAACTAAAGGGACTTGTTTCAGTTGTGTGAGACAAAGAAAAGAAGATCAGCTGTGGATCTTCTGTGGCGGAATCCATACTGTCTATCACGTAATATCTTGTATTTTTTAAGATACTTTAAGATTTGGAAATTAATAAAATTTTCCATTACTTTGCAAACAACAGGGGACAGGTTGCAGACGTGCAACTTTTCAACTCTCTGGGAAAATGTCCGTGTCATAAGAGATTCGAAAGAGGCAAGTTAGGATAGGTGCTCGGGAGCACATTTTTTTATGGCGATTGCTGGTATGCCATCCAGCCCGGACGATTTTTTAGTATATAAAGAAGAAAAAATTAACCAATTATTTTTATCCCCACGAAGGATCATTTGTATATTTTTATAAGGCATCATTTAAAAGAGCTATATTTTTCAATTAAGAAAGAAAAGCAAAATTAAAAAAATATTTTTTATTAAATATATTGTTTATTAATTTGAACTTTAAAGCGAAAATGAGTTTCTAAAATTTCTTGAATATAATGTATTTAAGACACATACACTAAGCCTAAAAAATAAATTAATAAAAGGGTTTAAAAAACATGACAAGAAATACAGTTAAAACCAGTAGTAGTCAATCATGGTCAATACCTGTTAAACGATAACAAATTATAAAGAATAAAATTAAAGCCAACATAAACTAACATGATGATGAAACATATGATAATGAAAGTTGAAGATATTGACTGATTATCCATAGACATAATGATTTACTTGACCATGTACAGGTTCTGGTATACCTACGTAATATATTAGTTTCTTCGCTATTGGCTAAAGTCTAAAACGGGAGCCATTTCTTATATCAAGATTTTATCTATATTTACTACCTACATTTTAGATTGTAATCTCGATAAACATCGCTGGTATTAATTTGTTATGGTAAATATTGAATGCATAATAAGTAATGAGTATTAAGAGATTAGTAATGAATTAAGAAAAACAGAATTAGCGTCCTACAAAGCAATATAATTTTTATTGATTCAATTTTTTTCTCTTTTAATCTGGATGTTTTATGCCTAATATGATCAAAATTTGATTGACCAAATCACATCAATTTAAATTAACCAAATTAAGAAAGTTTTCAGGACTTAGATATGTTAACGTGTTCTTTCTCAATTGCTGTAAGAGCCCAATCTAAAATTCTCTCTTGTGACATTGAGCTTCTCAGATAGTTTTTTATTATTTTCGATTTGGAAAAACTCCCTTCGGCCCTTACAACGGTAACAGGTAGTTAAAAACAAGATACAAGCCGTTATAATTTCCGAGAAACTTAAGACATACTATGATATTTAATTATTAGGTTAGCAAGATCTTTTATTGTGAAAATTTTCTTAATTTCTAAATTAACGCATAGCTTTAAAGTGATCAATTGATCATATAGAACGCAAGGAAGTTTGAAGGTATATGGAAGGTCAATACTGTAAAACAAAATTGTCTAGGCGTGCAGGGCAGCGGAAATAGGGGAATCGGCCCCGCGGTGTTTGCGCAGTGAATAGTAGGTCAGGTCCGGACTTTCATAACTTTTTTTTACTATCTATAAAGTTGACATCATCAAATGTCAAATTCAAACTACCTATACATTCACTGTTTTTTTTTGCACAAAATTGTTGGTTAATAAAATATACTATTATACAATATTTAAAATTATTGTGTAATATTGGATTCTATAAAATATCTTCTGATTAAATATGGAAAGAATAAATGGCGCCACTTTACAGCCTTCTATTTAAATGGTCGATATTTTGGGAGTTTTGTATTTTTACCAAAAATCTTAGTAAAATAAATGAAAACACAATTTTTTAAAATACATTTCAAACATTGTATGATAGTTTCATGTACCAATTTTGTAATAAAAGAAGGGCAAGATAGTGTAAATGGGTTTAATCTAATTGTCGTATTTAAGGATTGATATCTGAAAAATAAAACGTCGAAAAAAGTTATTTTAGAATTGTAACCAGCTCATCTGTATGCAAAAAATCATCGAAATGGGCAAGGGTCAAGAAAAATAAAAAGTTGCCATAATTTAAACTGGTTCTTTGTGTTTTAGGGTCATAAAATATTTTATAAATTTATTATTTGTATAAAAGAACAATAAAATAGTGTCACCTCATGCAGGTAACATAAACAAATTTTAAAAGAAGTATAGAATTTTTTACATAAGAGATTGAGAAACCAAAAATCTAATTTATTTTTAAACAAATACAGAAAAAGCAAAAAGAAACAAAATTTAGGAATTAAAATATTTTGGATATTGACCTGCACTTAATACTACATAGCAGCAAAATAATTAATATTTATAAAATAACTAAAACATCTAAAAATAGGTTATACGTAAAAATCATAAAGTTAAAGATTAATAACTTATCTTGAGTCATATAAATAATTACCCACTTAAATAAAGCTATGGCAATAGTACCGTGTTTAGAACCAGCTATTTCTTATCTTCCTTAGGGCACTTATAAAATTTACACTAAATAACGGACAAAAACTTTATATTGCGCTGAAGCATTATAAATTAAATATTATAAATGGTACTATAATTTAATAACCCGCATTGATCAGTTACTTTTACATTGTTTTTGTTATTTTTTAACTTAAAGAAGGTTGAGGAACATGGTGTTGGCGCATGTCTGATTACCCGATTTGTGAGCGTTACATCTAAAAATCACCAACAAATATTAACGACATATTTATATGTGGAATTTATTGTCCTTTTTGAAACACTCAAAAAAAATATCAATCACAGAATGTTCTTACATTTCTTAGAAAAATGTCTAAATATTTCAAAACTTTTATAAAGTCAATAAAGTTTTGTTTTTTTTTTTAATTTTGGGATGTAATTTTCCTGGACTTAAAATACAGTTACTAAGCCTTAGTTAATAATTATTTAAGTCTTTTTTAGTATAATGTTTCTCTACTCTTGGCGTGTATTTTGTGACAAGTACCAAAACAACACAAAATTGTCTTTGACGTGCTTTGAGTACATAATAAATCCTTAAAACTAAATGACTGTATGAGTGTCAGGTTTACAGTATTAATAATAATAATAATAATAATATAATAATAGATCTGCTTCCCGTATCCGTGTCTCTTCGAAAGACACGCGGATATTGCTGTGGACCACCTGGAAGACGTGAGCATAAGGTAACCCATCTGTTTTACATGGATGACCTAAAACTGTACGCAACTAGCGAGCGAGACCTACAACAGTCTCTTAAAGTGGTTCACGAATACACCAGAGATGTTGGAATGGAGTTCGGCCTCGACAAGTGTGCAAAACTTAAACTAAATAAGGGCCGGTTCGGAAACGATTTAGAAGCTGACCAGCTTGCCGATAGCGCGCTACTTCGCCCTCTACTAAACAACGAGAATTATCGATATTTAGGAATCGACCAAAACCGGACTCAAGATGTTAGAGCTGTGAAGACCGAGCTTAGAAGCAATTACAGGCGACGTTTACGGAGAATTTGGAAATCCGAATTATCTGGAATAAATAAGGTCCTTGCTACCAACATGCTAGCAGTGCCTGTATTGCTTTACTCTTTTGGAGTGGTTTAGGGGACGCGGGAGGAGCTGCGCGAGCTGGACATCAGCACACGAAAAATGATGCATCTTCACCGTAGCATCCACCCGCGCTCATCAACATCCCGTATTTACCTCCCGCGCCACCAGGGAGGTCGTGGCCTTTTAAGCTTGGAGTGTATGCACGATCGGCTGGTTTTGAGTCTTGCTTGTCAAGTTGCCAATAGTACTGATCCACTGATGCAACTAGTAAGAGCACACGAAATGGCTAATGTTGGAGCGTTTCTATTTAAGGCAGCGGATAAATTCGGTCTCAGATTTGCATTAGATCCAAACGACGACCAGTCACTTGTAAGACTTGAGTCTAAAGCCGTAAAAACTGCAGTTAAAAGAGCAGAACAGCAGATGCTCTTAGAAGATCACATTAATAAGCCGCAACACGGAGTATTTTACCGAAACATAGAAAGACTCAATCTATCTCGAAACCTCACGTTTGGGTTTTTAAAATCTGCTGAGCTCAAGTCTGAGACCGAGGGTTTCCTACTAGCATGCCAGGATGGGGTGATAAACACATTGGTATATCGAAGCCAGTTTTCTAACATTCCTAATACTGCTTGTCGAGCTTGTCGACAGCAGCCCGAAACACTAATGCACCTATTGTCAGCTTGTCCAGTGCATGCTGTAAGTGGTTACATCCACCGACATAACGATGCGCTTCGGGTACTTTATTATCACCTCAGACATTATTACGGCATCGACGAAACGGCAATTTTGCGTTTGCTCCCGGCGATATCGAGGCAGTAGTGGAAAATGACAACTGTCGCATATATTGGAATTATGCATTCCCAACTACGCATCAAATTCGCGCCAATAAACCTGATATCGTTCTCCTTGATAAAAGAAATAACTCTATGTATGTAATTGAGTTCTCCGCCCCAGCGGAAACTAACATCGATATAAAGGAACGGGAGAAACGAGCCAAATATCAGGATCTACTTGGCGAACTCCGGAGGCTCTATCCGGAGTATAGCTTGCGATTGGTTGTCCTGATTGTCGACGTTTTGGGGGGCATAAAGGAAAATGTTTTGGGGGAGCTAAAGTGTATTCCCGCATGTCAACATTCACCCGAACAACTGGTGATGAAAATGCAGAAATCTGTTGTCCTTGGGTCCCTTCGTTTACTGAGGCAAATGAATTTGGCCGAAGATCACTGACCAAGCGGACGCGAGGAGTGGTCTTCGATACGGATGGCCTTCCGCATGACGCCCTATGGGGTCGGAGCCATGGGATACGTCATGTCGGATCTTTCAAAATAATAATAATAGATCAATTTAGCGGTTTGGATGAACTTGTCCATAATTATTTTTATGGATTCTATTGTATTGTAATTGATGAAGTCGCTCAGTTCAACATAGCCCTAACCCCACTTCAACATAGGCAGATCTCTTGTAAATACACTATATTAGTTGATTCCCCCAATTTCCAAAGTTTTCGCGAAGTTGTCATTATTTCAGGGGGCATACTTCTTATTATCTTCGGGGGTCAAAAACGCTTCTTCTAGATGTTTTAGCCTTTGGCGTTTGGCATTCACATAGTATATGTTCCGCGGTTTCGCTCTATCTGTCACAAAACCTACAGCGTTTATTGTTAACCTTTTCCACCTTAGAGGACCGTGTCCTATCAGAAAGTTAATGCCTATCCAGAGTTCATTTTTTAAAGCTCTAATAGCTTCTTAGTATACTTAGGCTATTGTAAAATGAATTTATTTGCCTGTCTTTGTCATGGAGTGTCATTCCAGTAAGTATCTTTTTGATTCTTTTGGCATTCTCTGAGTTCTTCTAATAAGTGACCTAAACTTATGCAACAGAAAGGTTCCGATTCATAAGAGGGGCCTTTGCACCACTTTGTCTAGATACTCGGCAATTTCATTCTTTTCCACTCCCTCATGTTCTGGCACCCACTTTGACCAAAAACAACAGAGTAACTCTGTTGTTTGTGGCCAGTTAATTAAGAGATTGTCGGCATTTCCAGGCAAGCTTTGAGTCAAAGCAGCATAAAGCTAAAGCCTTTTAGGAGATAGGATGTAGGTAATTGTTCCCCGTAGGCTTTTATTGGCACATTCGGTTACACAGATATGAATTGTATAGACTTCAGCTTGGAAGATGGTTAGAGATTTTTCTAGGAAGTTTGCGATTCTGTGAGGCTTTCCCTTCCTAAGCTCAAGTAGAGCGAAAGCAGGCCCAGCATTGCCTCCATGGTGGCGGTTGAAGTAGTTCTTCTTGCCCCTGTAATTCCTGGACGTTCAAGCTTTTAAAGTTTATCTCCGTGTGTCGTTACTTCCTCTGTTTTCTGCCACCACACCAGGGAGGCATAGGTGAGTATTGGTTTTACAACAGTAATGTATGACAAAACTAACCAAAAGTTTTTCCACATAAGCTACGGCATGACCATAATACCTTTGTGGCTTTAGCGATAGTTCTTTCTAGGTTTGATATTCAACTAAGCTTCTGGTCAGGGACAATTCCCAGATACTTGACTTCTCTTGGGTTGTTGATCATCTTGCCGTTCAGCAAAAGAGCTTTTAGATTTAGTTCATTTTTTTGGTAAATGGTACTATGGCGGTTTTGTTCGGATTAACTTTTAGCCTGTCCCCAGTGCAACAGTTTTTGATTTTGTTTGGGGCAGTTTTCAAGAGTACTAAAAGAATGCAGTCATGCTTGTCCATGACGGTGATAACAAGGTCATCGGCGTAGCCTTGTACATAAAAGCCTTTGCTAGTAAGCCCCATAAGGAGATCATTAACCACCATTGACCAGAGCGCGGGCGGCAAGAGTCCACGATACAGGCTTAGAGAATAAGCTTTTTTTTTATCTTTGGACAGTCCACGAATGCTGAGGCATAAGTACTAACTTACCGTGGGTGCCTTAAGTGTGGTAAGAGCAGAGCTGTCAAAGTACTCTTAAATAGTACTTCAAGTACAAGTACCAAGTTTTTGATTTTTTAAAAATTACTTCAAGTACAAGTACCAAGTATTCATTAAAATGTACTTGCATTTTCAAGTAAATTGAAAAAGTACTTAAAGTACGACCCAAGTATTTTACTTGAAGTTAATCCAAGTACTTGAAGTAAATCAAAGTACTTGAAGTAAAACAAAGTACTTGAAGTAAAACAAAGTACTTGAAGTACACCAAAGTACTTGAAGTAAACCAAAGTACTTGAAGTACATAAAAGTACTCGACAAGTACTTTTTATTTACTTGAAGTATTGTTTTTACTTCAAGTACTTTTTATTTACTTGAAGTACTTTCTTTACTTAAAGTACTTTTTTTACTTGAAGTACTTTTTTTTACTTCAAGTATATCGTAATACTTCAAGTAATTTACTTGGTCAAATCAAGTAAAAATCCAAGTATCTTCATAAAAACTAATCAAGTACAAGTACAAGTACCTCCTAATAAAAATTACTTGAAGTAAAATACTTGAAGTACAAAAAAGTACTTCAAGTAAAATTTTACTTGAAGTACTTCAAGTATTGACAGCTCTGGGTAAGAGGGAGTTTGTTCACACGGGACTTAAATATTTGGAGACTGGGAGAAGAAGAAAAAACTTCTGCGGGTGAATGAAGGAACGAAGGAAGCGGGAAGTTCGGGGCCTCTCTAGTTGAACTGTAAAAGGATGCATAAAAGTTGCACTACGTGTTGCTTTGTTGGGAGCTGCCAAAGGAGGAATATACTGGACAACTCCTCTGACCAGAAGCCGTGAAAATACCTATAGAAGAGCGACAGATCCCCCACAGCTCGACGGTGGGCAGGAGGAGAAAGCCTTTTTGTAAGAGTGGGATCATTAATAAGACGAATGTTAAGTGTTCTAGGAGACGCCATTCCCCAGACATGAGAACAATATTCTAAAGAGGGTCTGATTTGGGACACATACAAAGTATACAGATTGAAAGAAGAAAAATACTTTCTGGTTTGAAAGGGGAATTGCTAGTTATTTCCGTAAATCTCATTACTGTTCAAATTTTATTCATAGTTATTATATGTGTGATAACATGGTATAAGTACCAGAATTAATGAAAATTGGGTAATATTAAATCAACATTTGGTTATTTAAAATCGTATTTTTTCGTTAAATGACATTTTTTAACTAGATCAGGGTTCTTGTTAAGTATATCAAAAAAGTTTTGACAACCGTATTAAATTTTACAATGAGCATTGCACGTAACTTTTCAACTGTATATAATGATTTTCCGATGTCCATAAGGCATTTATTAACGAAAATACTCGTTCTGTAGGATGCGCTTTATCCATAAATTAATTAATTTACCGACATGCGGGACATGCCGGACGCAAGAGACATATTGCGGGACAATTTTACTAAATATTGCAATGCGGGATTGCAACTGCCAATACAGGACCGTCCCGCAGAATGCGGAACGGTAAGCCGCCTAAGTCATTTGATACCGCACTGATAAATATATTAGAAAGTTTTTACATTTTTTATAAATTAACATATCAAAACACTAACTTTATATGTTACTGAGTATATCAGAAAATGATTCAAAAAACGTTTTTTACTATTTTTGCCACTATTTAAACTTAAAAGCTAAGGCAAAATGCCAGTAACAAAAGAATAAAATTTTCGTTACAGTGCATTTGAATAAATTTCAAGAATGATTTTATACACACAAGAAAATTTCCATAAGTGCCAAATTTATAAGTAAAAATTTTTAGATATCATAGCTTAAGTTTAAGTAAACTTTAAAATTACCAAAAAAAAATTTACAATATCTACCTTACTAAATACCGATAAAATATTTAATATTTATTAGGTAACTAAGACATCTCTAAATAATCAGTAATTAAAAATTAAATAAATAAATATTAATTACTTATCTGGAGTCATATAAATAATTACCCACTTAAATAGAGCTATGAATGACAATAATACCGTGTTTAGAAACAGGCCTTTTTTATCTTCCTTAGGGCATTTATGAAATTTATACGGGCAAAAAACTCAGCTCAGTATCTAAACGTTTTAAATTTAATATTATTATACTTCAAGTCCAAAATTTCTGTCAATGACGCATCGCTCGCTTTTAGAGTGCCCCGGGTTGTGTGGGGTCAGGGGAATCAATTCCAGTGGCGTACGCATTTTAGAAAATAAATGATAAAATTTCGTCAAAACATAA
The DNA here is from genome assembly GCA_019359885.1 of Listronotus oregonensis. Taxonomy (NCBI): domain Eukaryota; kingdom Metazoa; phylum Arthropoda; class Insecta; order Coleoptera; family Curculionidae; genus Listronotus; species Listronotus oregonensis. The sequence continues at coordinate 113,749 of JAHBCN010000623.1, forward strand.
AAATATTTTTTACAAGCAAAAGTTATTTTCTCACATTTTCATCAACCCTTTAAATTAGTAACAAGCCTATATTATTTTGGTATTATTCGGATTAATAAAAAATGTAATTTTTTTTGCTTAATTTTGCACACCTCCTATTTTGAGGTCATAGAACACAAATTTGAGTTTTTTTGGCAATTTTTCAACGTTTTTCCAAAAAATACATTTTTTACTTTAATTTTACCTTCTTATTTTATTTTGCTACATGAAAAAAATAATAAAATTTTAGTCTTAACATAAATTAAAAAAGATGTAAAAGCAGAACGATAGACAATCCAAGTTACACCGACTTGCCAATTCACTACCGATCCTGCAATCTCAATATTAAATACGATATTCACACGCATTGCTTCATCAAAATTATCCACTATATAAGGAACACGAAAGCCCTGAAATCATCAGCTTGTAGAATCCAATGACGATTTCTTCGGGTCTTTCGAGTGCCATATTTAGTGGATATTTTTGATCAAACATTGCGGGCCGTGCGAAGCAAGGTCCGTATAATGTCATAAAGAAAACTATTACAACTTGGCAACAGGTAGAAATTTTTAGAATTCCAGGTTTAATTCGGACCTGGTTTTTATTTAATAATTAAGGTTTTTTTCCTGTTTTTTTTAAATATTAAAATAGTATAAGTTTTTTAAATGTGTTTTCGTGCAAATGATAGATTTATAAACGAATACGTCGTAAAATGTAATTAAAAAATTTAATTATTATTCTTTTGAAAAACTATAATTAAGAGCCAAAAAAACTTCTGATTCATGTTTAACAATCGGAAAGTAGGGAGTGTGCAAAAAATTAGTGAATAATTACTAATATTGTTTATTTGTATTAAAATGTCTGTTAATATATTGGCCACAAGAAAAATGTTCAGATATAGGTAATGTAAGGCACTCACCTTACATTGATTCATTGGCAGAATTGCTGTCAAGAGACGTATCTGAATCTGAGGAGCTATCAGCGTCAGGGTGATTAATAATGGTTCAGCGACTACCTCAACGTGAATATCCAAATCCCACATCCTCTGTTCTTCTTTTTTAATATGCGCGACACACTTTTTCCAATCATGGGCTGTCACGTTAGAAATTGCCTCGTCTAATAATATTTTGACATCTGCTAATTTAAATGTTTTATTTTTACGTGCTACTTCACTTTTTATTTGCGCCCATATTAATTCAATTGGATTAAGTTCACAATGGTACGGCGGCAGTCTCAACACTGTTACATTCTTTTCCCGAGCCATTTCATCAGTAGCATATTTTATATATTTGTGTTTATTTGCCCTCACTAGATCAAGCAACTGAATTTTAAGCATTGCTGTGTCGAATTTAATGTTTTTTGAAGGGAGCCATCGGCATATTTCAGCTTTTTTTGTCGCAATCGTAGGAATTTTTTCTTGGCTACAAGGTTTAGAATCAAAGAAAACCATCGCTCAAAAACATCGGCGTTCATTTCTTCGTGGTAGTCTCCTGTGTTGCGAGATTCAAACACGTTAAGGCCACCATCTAAGAAACCAGACTCACTTCCAATATGGGTTATTATTAGACGACGACCTTTTCCACTGGGATTTCTGAGTCCTTGAGAAAATCCTTCCATAAATGCCTGTCTCGAACTTGTAATGTTTAGATCTTGCCATACCTTCCCAACCGTGTGCCCTTCATTAAGCCATGTTTCGTCAGTGTAATATATTTTTTTGCCCTTTTCCCGAAACTCCCGTATTTTTTCCAAATAATTTCGCCGCCATAAAACAATTTCATTCTTTTCAATAAGTAAGCTTTTTCGATTGCGTTTAAGATACCTAAAATTCATTTCTTTTAAAGATCGCCTCAAAAGTCTTAATGCTATTTTAGGTAAAGATGTGTCGTTATTCACTTCTGCCATAAATTTTTTTAAAGTTGGTATTTCATTTTGGAAAAAAAACCATGGATTTTGCGACGAATGGCGTATTTTGTGTCATCATCCAGGATAATTTTTTTCCGGCCTCTTGTCTGGGCTGCTTTACTTTTTTCTTTTGTGTCGTTTTCTTGATAATGGCCTTTCAAAATTCTAAATACCGTGCGCGAAGAAACTTTTATTAAAGTTGCACATATCTCTGCAGCATCCAAAGTGGTTAGTTCAGGATTTCGTTCCCGAAGCCCATGGTAAACATTTTTAACCATTATTCGTTCTTTTAACGTTAATTGAGTTTTTTTTGTAGGCGGATTACTAGTTGAAGGTTGGTTAATATTCATAGTTTACTGAATTAAAACCACTTAACAACACTAAATCTTTATATACAATTATATACACTAAATAAGATACACTATAGTAAAATCGGCACAAAACAATATCTATATACAACGAAAACTAGAAATTTACAATATACAGAAAATATCCTGTATTATAAATTTAAACTCGCAAAATCTGTCCATAAATCAATAATAACTATCAAATCATCGAACAGCGCGAAAACCCTGTTGATACGCTTATTTTCAAGTCTGATCAAGTTGTAAACCAAGGGATGTGTGTTGCCACATTTATTGTCTTCTCGATAACAATGATTTCAATACATATTGGCGTGCTATTTTAAATGCGATCGCTGGCTGGTAATTTATTTTCGCAAATTATGACAACGTGGCGCTGAAACTTTTGGCCGGTTCACAGTTATTTGAGCGGAAAAGTTTATTATAGGCTTAAAAATATTTATTAGTGTAAGATTTTTATTCAACCGCTTTGTCGGTTGGGTGGCCGGTATTAAATGAGTCACTGACAGAAATTTTGGACTTTAGGTATAGTTTTATTATAATTTAATTACGTACACCGATCAGTTACTTTAACTATCATTTTATTTTAATATATGTGCAATGGAAGGTTTGGGCGCATGACTTGCGTTCGCCATATCCTTTGAAATGTGCTTTGGATATGAATGCAGCTACTTGTATTTCGTCATCACTGGTGCTCGATATAGTCCGAGAGCTGGTGAAAAATTTTGGGTAGGTTCTTGAGGCACTATAAAAAATTATGTAATTGTTTTAAAGGGACCTCTAAATAAAAAGTCGAGGTCTGCTAAAGGGAAGCTGTTCCCTACCAATTCTTGAATTTTTTTAAAAGAGAATGTTCTTTATTAAGAAAAAAATTAGGCATTTTGAAATGTTTATATCTTAGGGTTAGATATTAAAAAATAATAATAAAAAAGCCAGATCAATTAATCGGGTTTAAATGTTAACCAGACTCTTGCAAAATAGAGTAAAGAGAGTACTTGATATAGGTACTTAAAGACAAATATTCCCAAAAAGCAAGATCAATTTTGTAAAACTTTTTACCTGCCAGATCATAGAGAAAGTATCGTACAGGCGCGTGTGAACAGCCCTATGCATAGCTTGAGGTGCGAGAGAGAGCGTATATCGACTGTATCTCTCGCTTAAGGTTACTGAGACGCGATTGGCTCTCGTGGGTCCACGTGACCAACAGCGCCTACACGGTTTTTTAAATAATTTGGTAGTTAATAAATCATTATTTTTGTAATTTTTGTCTTATCCTATAACTTTTTATATATTTACCTGTACGGTAATAAGCTTTTATTTTTTTTCACTTTGAAATTCCTACTCAGAACCCGAATGGGCGCTGTAGGCCACGTGGTCTCAGGAGAGCCAACCGCGTCGCAGTAACCTTAGGCGAGACGTACAGCTGATATACTTACTTATAACTTTCTCCATCATTTGGCAAGTGAAAAATACACCAAATTAATCTGGCTTTTTGGGATTATTTGTCTTTAAGTACCCATATTACTCTCCCAAAATCTCTAAGTGCCTCAAAAATATTTTTTAGATTGGTTAAAAAAAACCTTTTTGTAGAAGTCTGGTTAACACTTAGACTCGACTAATTGATCTGACTTTTTTTATTTTTTAAAATCTTAAATATTTACCTTAAAAAAATAAAATTTTTAAAATGGCTTAAAAACATTTTTTTAATACAGAAATTTCCCTTTTAAAAAAATTCAAGGGTTTAATTAGGGGTCCTTTAAGAACAATTACACAATTTTTCATAGGGACTCAAAACTGTTTATTAGCTCCCCTACTAATAGTAGCGTTTAATTTTTTACTTTTGAAAAGAATTGGTTCCCATGTTGTTACTACTCGTAATTGCAGGGCGTCGTATTTCTTGGCGAGTCTTTAATTTTTTTTCGTGTAACTACAGCTATTGAAATTTATTTTGGGGTCTGTTTTAATGAAGTATTGATAAAAAGCAGGTGTGGTGTGCTTGTTTTGTACCGCTTGTTTATGTTTTTTTTATATGGTTCCAATCCTTCAAATGTACATACAAGATTTTAGATAACAAACCTGTGGACTTCTTGGTCAATTCTGATTAAGTCTGATTTCCAGTTTTGTGGTTTCTTTGAGATTTTTAAGACTAAGTCTTATTTTATGGTCTTGCTTAAAAGCTGTGCTGAAATTGCGGTTACAAGTAGCTCTCGCTTGGGTGGTTGACGAAACAAATGATGGCGCTTTGGCTGCATATTTTTTCATTGATTAAGGAGTTTTCTTATTTTATTTAAAAGTTTGAGCACTTCTTATGATATTGGTGATTTAACGAATTGTTTAATTCAATTATTTGTGACTTTTACTGATCTTAAAATAGCTGTGGTAGAGCCACTTGGTATCGGTAAAAGATGATGGTGGGAATTGTTATCCAGATAATCTGAATCTGAACACATTTAAGGATGGTAACTGGATATTTTTTTTTCAAATTCCGTGACCCTGAATTAGATCATTTGCTAACTGGACTGAAGGTTCTAGTCCATAAGTATGATGATGGCTTCGCCTTAATAATATAGCCAATTTGATTGCCTGGATGGATAGCTGCTATATTGGTATAACTAATAGCACTTAACTTTCCAACTTATAGAGCACACTTCTTAAAATTTGAACTTTTACTTTACGGTTTTTATAGGTAATAATCACTTTTCCAGTCATTGACCTTAGTAATATTGCTTCTCTGTCTTAACCATTACCTACTTAGATTAATTTAAAGTGCTTTAATGTTGTTCAAAATACTGGTTTTTCTCAAATAAATCACCAAGTAATCATATTGAAACATAAACTCATTAAAATATTATCTTGGCTATCAACAGCTAAGATTAATATCTTCATTATCTAAGGTATTAATTTGTGACGCTTAAAAGTCTTTAAGCATTTGCATATGACAGAGTAAACAATTAGGAGTATTAGTTTTAAGTAATAAAATTAATAATGTGTAAGTAAACTTTACCAAAATATTGTGCTCACATCTAAAAACAGAAAGTTGTGTTTTAGTTTTTGAAATATTTGCGTTTTATTTTAAATTTAAATTGTTAATATCTTAAAAACTAAAAGGGCTACACAAATTTTATAAAAAAAATGACGTAGTTTTATTAGACTATTAATTTTGATTATATACCTTTTTTCCCTAAGATCAATAATTTTCGAGTTACCGATTTATTATGATTTTTTTTTAGATAAAAAAAAGCAATTTAAACCCGCTGAGCTGAGGCAGCCGTGCGGCTTTAAACTGACCCTAGTTCTTATTAATATAAAAAAAATGTTTCATGCGTATCTCTTACTGGCTTGCTTTTTTTGCGGTGGCCTCCCAGACTAAAAGTAAGAGCATCCTTTTAAGAAATAAAAGTGTATTTCTTTAAATTTTTAGGACTCTTATGTAAATGATTTGTGTTAAATGATTATTGATAAAACCTCCTATAGCTATTTAAAAAAATAAGGGCATTAATAAGGGCAAGTTGAGATCATTATTCTCCAATAAATGCCAAAGCCAGTTACAATATTTTTGTCAGTTTGTTATCAAATTGTAAAAATCGTAATTTTTCTTTAATTTCCTTGGAATGTATTTCGGTATTAGGAAACCAACTTGATAGATATTTTAATGGTTGTTATTCAAATGACCAGGTTGTTAATTTTGTGTTTTTGTATTGGCCTAAACTAATTGCTTATTAAAAGAATATCATGCTTTTATGAGGGCTAATAATGTATGATTTTGTTTACGTTATTAATACTCAGAAATAAACGATCACCCAAAAAGATGCTTTTATATCCTTTTAAAACGAACTTTTAATTATTTTTAAACGAGCTTATGTGAATATGTATTTATAATCCTTAAAAATACATTTTTTTTTAATTATATTATTTGTTTTTACCATGTTTTATGTTTTTTGAGCTTGTACATTTTTCTAATGTATTTATGAGCTTTTAAGTATTATGTGAACTCTGAACTGGGGCCAAAAGTTAATTTTATGCCAAAATATATTTGTCTTCTTTATATGTGATCTGTAGTGTATATAACTTTTTTAAATATGAGGTTTCTGTTTAAACATTATTCATATTTTTATTATTTTTTGGTATTTTTGTTTTTAGGATATTTTGACTAAACTAAAAATTACATTTAAAGGAAAATGGTTATGTTTCTATAAGATTTTTAATTTTTTAAAAAACAATTTTTGACACAAAATATATATTGTATTATTAATTATAAAAAAGTTAAGTTTTTAAATTCGTCCTTAACAGACAAAAAATACAACTATACCATATTAATTTTAAAACTAATAATTTTGCCTTTCTATTTTAAAGGTGAAAATAAAGATTAAATATGGTTGTTTTAATTAAATGTTTATAAAGTAATAAAGTAAAAAGTACTAGTACTTAGAAAGAAAAAATAAAGAAATCCAATATAAAATGCGGCTAAAATAAATAATTGCCGATGCAATAGAAATGAAACGTGAAATACATACATATTTAAAGTCAAATAATTTTGCAAAGACAACTTCTTAATATATACATCAACAACGGTTTCCTTATATAATTTGGCAAGAATTTTGACCCCATATATGATCACTATTTTATATTTGGTAGAAAAATAATCATGTAGTCTACGTGTCAAGTCGACGGCGACGTTGGAGCGTATCGCCAATAATAACGACGAGGGCTTTTATTTATATGGAATGCAAAATGACGTTAGGAAAACAATAAAAAATGATTTAGAGGCAATTTGGTTGCCTGGCGTGTCGTTGCAAATATAAAATAGTGTGAAAAGTGCAAAGACACAGACCCACACAGTTGTAATATTTATGGTCTTGAGTGGTCTTGATATTTAAAAATATGATTTGCTGACTTTACCTTTTCTGTAATAAAATGTAAAATAAATTCTAAAAAATTAGTTTTGAAAATACAAGTTTTTTAACCATTTTCTGGACATGATATGCCTAGAGTTTTAAGATTCTTAAAATTTATTTTTTGCTCCTTTCTTATATGTGTGTTATTACTGTGCAAACTCTTTCTTAGTCTCTAGATTAAAAAAAATGGGTTTTTCATTTTCATTCGCCACACAGTACAAAAATATCGGAAACAATTCTGGCCACGCCTTATATTTAATCGGTATTGGCAAGGAGCTGTTAGTTTAACTGGAGAAAGCATCGATTTCGCATAAGCGTGGCATCATAAACGCACATTCTAAGGTTCTACCTAGCGATGAATGAACCTCTGTACTCGAAACCATAAAATCCACCAAAACCCGGGAAAATGGTTACTACAGATACTATTTTGTCGTAAAGCGTGGCTGCCAAGTATCTTTCTGTTTTATTAACTTGGTAGTATATTATGATTAAATTTTACTTAATTAATTCTTAAAATTACATCAACTTAAGCTCTACTATTGTATTTTAATCTGTGAATAATATTTGTTATATTTATTACTATAACACAGAAAAGTAATGATGTCAAAATACTATTTTCTTTTTGGACAGCTACTAATAAAGGCGCGACAACGTGACAACAGCATATTTTTCGTAGAAGCGTACTTCCACTACCTTTAGCTTCGCTCGACAGATAACACATTTAGACACATTTGGACTAAAACGCCATATTGAATATGGCGTTACCCAAACGACAAAAAACATTTAGACTAAAACGCCATATTGAATATGGCGTTTTAGTCTAAATATTTTTTGTCGTTTGGGTAATTTTTGTGACAATTGTATAAATTTCAGTTTTGTGTAAGTACTTTTAATAAATTAAAATGGTAAGGCAGTGCCAAGTATGTAAAGTGACGAATATGATTCATGGATTATCATTTCATAAGTAAGTACAAACTATGCTTGTACCATTCTACTGCCAATAATAAACAAAAACATGTTGGCCACAGCTCTCCATTGCGTTTATGAATGAATTATTTTTTTATCTATGATGTTAGCCCATTGGGTATTGGTATTGATTTTTTAATTTCATTTTTGGTAGAGTTAAATTTTATATTTTTGCTAAGACTGCTATATTAACCGAGGCGTCAGTAAAAAAGGTCGATAAATAATAAAGAAATAATAACAGGAATTTTTATTATTTTTTTACTTTTAGACACAGAAAAATGCATAACGGGTTTCTTTGGTTTTAAGGTCAATTAGATATACCCTAATTTAGGATGGCTCCTGAATAAAAATAGCAAATATCTCAACACCAAAAAAAAAAAAAGAAAATGCTAAAATTACCCCAGCAACACACGACATCGATTGGATTCAGCATTGTTACGCTGCCTTGACATGTCATTAAAAATAATATTTAACAAAGCTTATAGTACTAATTAAACCGTTTATAGTCAAGTTCCAATGGGTCTTTTTTTTTAAACACCCAGTAGATTGAGAAATGTTAGACTATCGCTGAAAAGCTTCTGTATGACCAGTTGCCGAGGGGTCTCTAGCTAACAGTAAAGCGTATCCTGCATATTTTTAATTAATATTACTTGTATTAGGTATGGGTAGACGTAAAATTGTGGCAAGTTGGTGTAGTGGCAGCGTACCAGCCTTATATAAAGTAAATACAACTCATTAAAACATTAACCCTTTAAGCTTTTTAAGCAACAATAAACTGCTTAGTCGTTTGTAAGGTCCCCCCGGGCAACGACGATAATCACGCAACCAAAATCGTTGCATTTACCACTACAAGAGCGATCATCGGCCCCGCCTTCCTCTTGACTTTTCCGGATCCTGAAAAAGGGGAAAAACTGAAAAATACAAAATAACATAACTGTAAATGAAAATGAAATGTAACTATAATTAATTAATAAAGAAATTTGTTTAGTTTGATTTGAGCCTCTTAGCCGTGAAGACCCGGGTTCGATCCCCTATTACGGGAATTTTTAAACGCCAATTTAACAGGAAATTTTATAACCAAATTTATTACGGGAAATTTTATACGCCCCATTTGGGAAAAAAATAATAATTAAATAAATTTTTAAGACAAAATAATTATCAAATAAAAGTGGGCTCCAGAAATAAAAAAAAAAAATAATTATTCATTGACTAAAAAATATGGTTACAATGAATACTTACAGTCGCATGGGGCTCTACACAAAGGCGAGTGCATTCTTGAAGGGGGGTATTGTCAAAATATAAATATACTAGTTAATACTTTATTACAAAAATAATAAAATAATTTAACAAATTCCTACCAAATTGGTGGATGCGTCTTTTAAACCAAAATTTAATAAGATTTTAAATTATTGAAAAATAAATGACAATGTTAAACTAAATTTGACTTGTTTACAGATTTACAGTTACTAAACCAAAAAAACTGGACAATTAATAAATTGTCAGCAAAATCTTATATATAACAAAGTACGTTAAATTATAACTTTTACAGAAAACCTTCTACTAGTTACCCACATGTACGTAAGGCCTGTTGCATTTAAAACTTTTTCTAGGCACTTACAAATTAAAAATAATAAAATGAAGCAGATGACGTTATGGACGTTACAGCAAAATATGTGAGACCCTAAGGCTTAAACAAAAAATATCCTGTCAAGGGTTAAACAAAACCAATATCAGTAAATCTATCTAATTAATCTTCAATGATCAAATTAATATTTATAATTAAACCGTATAAGATTATTACCAAATGATTAAAATAAATTTATATTTCCAACAAATTATATACAACACCCCGTACTCGTGTATATGATTGCAACTCACAAGCCAACTGTCTACCTATCAAACTGTTCCCCCAATAGAATAGTGTTAAAAGGGACTATAAACCCCAAGGTAAACCATAATAATAAATGTTCTTTTGATACCCTTTAAAACTTTAAAAGTACGTGTATCTTATGTCCAAATTCCAGTCTTAGATTTTATGAAGGTACCGAGAAAATAAAGTGTTAATGTTTGTTCACTCAGACAGAGAAGGTTTAAACAAGCTATTCAAAAGATTAAGGTGTTTTTAATAAAAATTTCAGTTCAAATCTAAGGTAGACTATCGACATGACATTCTCTTAAATAATGATATCATTAATCTACAAAAAAGTTCTTAAACTTAAGACTTAGCTGTGATTTTCCTTGTTATTATGGAAGCAAGTGGTTGTGTCTTAGAAACGGTAGTCTAGCTGCCAGTCATCAGCAACTAATGTCGGCAAAATTGGGTTTTTTTCACGAATCTCCAACATAAATGGGATTAAATCCATTAACTCGAACTGGAACTAGGCATAAGCTGCATTGGCCGGAAACACAAAATCAAGTCGAATAAAAACAAAGGGGTAAAACCGGAATAGAAAATAAATAACAGAAAGAAAGAAGAAAGAACCCTAAAAAAAACAACTCGTCTAAACTTTATGCATGGTTACGTATGAACTTTTTCGAAACACAGAAATTACTCCCTTACATAAATTACCCAATAAGCATAAAAATGTAAAAATTCTCCCCAAAAAAACAATCCATTTAAAGAAAACCCCATAAATTAACTACGCAATTATCATAACCCCAAAATCGAATAAAATAGTTTTCAAAGTTAGATCAAAAATTATACGTAGCAATTTTGATAAAACTGTGTGAAATAGTAAAAAAAATTTTACCTTTTTTCCACAAACTTAACGAGCCCCTATCGCCCCTTATGAGGCATTAACGAAGAAAAAGGGTTCCATACAAGTTTTCCACGTGGTAAACCCTTTAAGAAGACATAAATTTCCCAAAATTTACGGATCGGCATTTCAATCCGAAACAACGTACTACAATTAGCACAAACAAGGGGAAATTTACTTGGGATTTGTTCAACAATCCCCAAAACAAGGGTTGAAAATTAACTTTTAGAACATTGCCTTCACGTGGGCTATTCTTTTGGTCACAGGAGAGAGAAAGCTTCCCCAAAACTAATTTTACACCAACAGCATTTTCTGTCAAGGACGACCTTGGCAGTACCAAACCCTTCTTGCTACAATTCTATCCACTCACACACAACCTCACTGGCTCGCTGGCTGGCCTTTGCCATCATTCCAAGGGTTGGCTCTAAGACACCAGGAACTACCCCGATATTTACAACAAACAACGCACGTTCATCCCCGCAAAATATAATCCCGAAATCCAGATATAATCGGTTTCTGTCAGAACTTTCTAAAAAGAAAGATTTAGGAATCACTTCGATTTCGAGACCGCCTCTCACGGTACCAAGCGCCGTTGCTACTACGACATCTTGCCAGTCATTTTAGCCAAAAAAGAAAAAGAAGAAAAAAAACAACTTCACCTTAAACCTGACTTATTTTAAAATGTCAAAATTTTAAACTTCAAAACTACAAAACAAAACAAAGTTATGAATATACATAATTAAAAGGAAAACAATGTAAAATACCCACAAGGTTACAAAAACAACCACAAACATGTCAACGACCCCTGAAAATAAGGAAAGGTCAATAAACAATCAAACACAAAACATTCGCAGACCATAGCTAGTTATAAACAACATTTCAAACTATAGCCCTGCTTTCCCCATTTAAGGTATTTATGCAAAAGGGTATTTTAAATCAAAAATTGTTATAGTTTAATTTTTGAACTGTAACACCCCGCACTGTCCATTGGACTTCTTTATAGCTCGTCACCTCATAGAAGACAATGGCAAACCACTGTGTAGTATTTCTGCCTAGTAAGCCCTCTCACATGTGCTTCGGAAGGCACGTTAAGCCGGTGGTCCCCATATCTGTGTCTAGTTGGTACGCAACACAGATATGTGCGAGAGGGCCCTACACTCTAAAATAGAGTATGGCACCGCAAGAAAAAGAGTCGTATTAACATGATCCCTTGTATAAGGATTCTCTGCCGCGTAAATACTTCCAGTATATAATAACCCAAGTAAGCTTTCCTCACCCACTCGAATTTTGTGGCATCTTTTTATGGCTCTTTTTGTCATTTTACCAAGTTTTTTTATATTTTGGAAAATTAACGTGGCTATTAAATAGTTATTTATGATATAAGTGTTAAAAGTACAATTTTAAATCACGAATGTGAAAGTTTTAGCGAAGCGAGTTCTGCAACTCACATGAGTGCCTTAAGTACTTTAGAGACAAATATCATACAATATTTTTTTCTACAAACACAATAGTGTAGTTAAAAATTAAATTATTCAAAAATAGGAAGATATAGTTTTACATAGCATAGTATATAAGAATTATTGAAGTTGGCATTTATTAATGAATTCTGACAACCGTTGTTAATGCTGGTGAAAATGCTTTTTTTTTCTGTTCAATCCACCTCAGCTACGGGGAATGCTAAAACTGTGGAAGGAATTTGTTTTTGAAGTTATTTAAATTGTACAATTAATATTAATGTTAGTAAATAAATTAACGTTGACGTTACCTTTGAAAATTTGACATTTCACTTTTAACACTAATGCTTTAAAATGTTACTTTAAAGCATTAGTGCTTTAAAGTAACATTTTAAGGCATCTAAAAGTGTTAAAAATTGAATTTGCAACACGTTTTTAAAAAAATATTTTTTTTATGTCATTCCACTATGTACTTTTAGCATTTGATGGTCATCATTTTTATATCTTTACATAACCTGACGTCTACTCCAAGTAATTTCCAAAGTCACGTGGTTTTTAATTGAAGCCAAAGGGCATTTGATTTTTGACAGTTAATTTAAAAACTATATATACCAGTCGATTTGTATGTTTTAGCTTTATAATATTAGCCAACGTTTCAATTTTAATCATCATCGGGGTTAAATTCCGATTTCAGTCGATAACTTTTGAACTCGAGCCGATAAAAAAGCCGTTCCTGTGCAGGCCTTATATCCTAAAGTTGATAGATCATTTCTAGGTCACGTGGTTCTTGAGTTATGACAGTTGACAGGTTACAGCCGCCATTTATTTTTACGCATGCGTAAAACGTAGGTAAAATTTCCTAAGACACGTGACATATAAGACAGTTGACAGGTAAAATGTGACAGGTGACGGCCGTTCTTTTTTACGCATGCGCAGTATCCTAAAATACCGCCAGCTCACGAAAGCTAAAGCCTGGAAAGATTCCAAGGAAAGGGATGGAGCTGAAGAGAAAATAATTGTTCTTAAGAATGTACTTATAAAAGGAAGCTGTTTCTAGTTTATTTTTCAAAATATTGCAAGTTGCTTTGAAAGTTTTTTTTTTCAAAAATGGAATATTCAGTCACCCTGGGATGAAATTATTAAAGCCAAAACATTATAAAGCACAATAACACTAAAATTTTGGACTTTTCTTGTCTTTATTTGTTAATTACTCATTGCAGGGATTGCTTGCTGTTACATAAGGTCACTGCGCGGTTATATAGAGTACGTATGACTCCTTGCTTCGTTCCGTTAGAGTGATTGGAATTCTGGTGTAAATATTGTCCAGTGTGGGTATGTTTTCTGTATACCGAGGTTTGTATATGTCCATTATTTTATTTGACTAAAACGTCGAGAAAAGGTAGAGCTGAATTTTGTTCTTTCTCCATTGTAAATTTGATACAGGGTCGGAGACAATTTTAAACCTTCTAGTTCTTTATGATTACCTGTCCATACAATAAAAGTGTCATTAACATATCGTAGCCAAAGTTTTGGTTTGATAAGTGCAGTTTTTATTGCGTGTTCCTCAAACCATTCCTTATAAATATTCGCTACCACTGGAAAGAGCGATAATTAACGAATAAAGACAGTGGAAGTCCAAGACTTTAGTGCTATTGAAACCATAACATTGTCTAACACTTGAAAATATTAAAGCACATTGTTAACTATCATCTGTTATGAAATCACATTATGTTTTAACAGGTATAGTCTGTCGCTTTAACGGGTATAGTCTGTCTCAAAGTATATCGTTATGGCTTCTGACGGACCATACCCCAATAAACCTTTAACGATTTTATTACATATTGTTATTGGCTAAACACATTTATTCATAAGGGCAGGGGTGGGCCAGGTATTTCTTGAGTATTAACCATTAGGCGTATACATATTTTGGCTAATATTTTAGTGGCAGTGTTGAATAATCGTTTTTACTGTGCGTTTCGAAAAAGTTGTTTTACGAGAATATAACTATGTCGCGTCGAAATTATTTGACATTAGATGCAAAACAGGTTGTGAAAAATGTGTATGAAACTTTAATCAGTAGAGGTCTAATTAAACAAGAAGCTTTAAAAGAAACCTGTCTACTTACAAAAACCCCAATATCATCGATAAGGGATATTATTATTAGTGAAGAATTGAACAAAAGAAAAAAACGTAGTGTTTTCTAATCCCACCGTATAGACAATAGTAATCAGGACCTAATAAGAAGAAAAATATATTGTCTTTATGAAAGCGGAGTTATTTCTACCTTGAATAAGCTAAAAAAGAAGCTAGACGAAAACGAAACCAATATAAATATTAGCCGTGCCGCTCTGTTTGTAAAATTTAACTACCGCAAAATAGACAAAAGAGAAATAGTAATGGAATCGCACAGATTACGCACTTGGAGATTTAATTACCTTCAAGAAATTAAAAGTTATATGTTAGAAAACAGATCCATAATTTACCTTGATGAAACATGGTTCGATACAGACGACACAGTAAACAAAGGAGTGGTTGATTCCAGTCAAAACTGTCAGACAAAAGCACCTTTAAATAATGAAAAACGCATTACCATAATAGACGCTGGTTCAGAAGACGGATTTGTCCCAAACTGCTTGCTGTTGTCTGCAAAGAATATTAAGGATTCTAGTTTGGATTATCATGAGGATACAAGTGCAGAACTTTTTTAGAGTTGTTTGTAAAATGGGATTTAAATACCGCAAAGTAGACAAAAGACAAGTAGTAATGGAATCGCACAAATTACGCACTTGGAGATTTAATTACCTTCAAGAAATTAAAAGATATAAGTTAGAAAACAGATCCATAATTTACCTTAATGAAACATGGTTCGATACACACGACACATCATCCAAAGGATGGGTTGATTTCAGTCAAAGCTGTCAGACGAAAGCACCTTCAAATAAAGGAAAACGTATTACCATAATACACTCTCGTTCAGAAGACGGATTTGTCCCAAACTGCTTGCTGTTGTC
This sequence comes from Listronotus oregonensis, assembly GCA_019359885.1. Lineage (NCBI taxonomy): Eukaryota > Metazoa > Arthropoda > Insecta > Coleoptera > Curculionidae > Listronotus > Listronotus oregonensis. Next base: position 129,113 of record JAHBCN010000623.1, read on the forward strand.
TGCAAAAAATATTAAGGATTCTAGCTTAAATTATCATGAGGATATAAGTGCAGAACTTTTTGAAAACTGGTTTCAAAATTATCTTTTAAAAAATATTCCAAACAACAGTGTTATTGTCATGGATAACGCAAGCTACCACAGCCGTCTGCTACACAAAGGACCAGCTTCATCAGGGTCAAAAACTGAAATTTAGAAATATTTGTTAGGAAATGATATTTATTTTGAATTCAGTTACAAAAAAACGCAACTTTTGAAAGTCCTAAATTCATATTCAATTAAAAAACAATATGTTTGTGATAATTTGGCTGAACAGGCTGGGCATACTGTCTTACGGCTTCCTCCGTCACTGTATGTTTAACCCCATAGAGCATTTGTGGAACCAAGTAAGATCAAAGATCAGAGCAGAAAATGTTACACCTACTTTAAGTCCCCGTGTTATAAATTTGATAAAAAATTTAATTACCAACATACCAGTTGAGAGCTGGAAAAATTCACTACAGCACATTATAAAAATTGAGGACTCTCACCTTTCTATCCAAAATAACATAAATCGTATGAAATTAATCTCAATGATGACTCTGATAGTGGAAAACAGAATTAGATTTAGATTAAAAATGTAATTATGTATAGATAATGCAGTTATAAATTTATTAAAACTTTGCATATATTTAATTTCTTAATGTAATTGTAAGATTATACTTACCTAAATAAACAATAAATTATAAATCTTTATATTATTAAAGTCCGCCCCTAATGTTTTGTCCTTTAATACTTACCGATCCGCAGTTTTATTTCTGTCGGCAGGTATAATCCATAAATGAAGACAAGAGCTAACACGGTATACTTTGAGACAGACTATACCAAGCGATCGGTATATCGTGGCTTACTAAAGCCTATTTAAATAAATGCTACTTTGACTTTATTTTAAAAGCTAACTAAATCATTTTGTGACACATGCTTAAAAAACTTATTTTAAGGCAAGTGTGGTATTTGAAACAAATAAACTTCACTTACTTCGGGTCAAACCGGAAGTCGCAAAAATAAACTTTAATCCTGCAAATGGGCAACTAGGCACTATAAAAACCTTTTCAATTTTATAAAACTTTTTTTGTAATTAAAAAACTTATTAGCTATTACATGTACGCTGGAGCACCCGGTATACATATATACAATTATAGACATACATACGTTTACTATAGGAACTAAAAAAATGACTTCTGCAATAAAAATGGATAAGTGCATCGTCATGCGAACGAATTATTGTAGGCAAGATTTACACAATCGCTCATTACAATAATTATGCACTCCCACTTGTGGGCCTGTACACAAAGCCAGTAACAATTAAGTTATGTGCAATTAATACAATGCTGCAATAATGTGAATAAGTAGGTATAGGTGCTCTTTTATGGCGTGTATAGCGTTATCACATATATACTTACCAAGCAAGTCGGTATTTTTTTTTATAAGGGATCTGCTGAAATTAAGAAAGAGTAAGATTACTACAGAATGTCACTGTCTTATACATGTACCGGAGTCTATATAAAAAAGGATGCCGGCTGTATTTCAGAAACTATTTATCGCACAGCGTTGGGGAAAAATACATTTTGTAAAATGGGTCAAGAGAAATATTTGAAAATTATTTTCAAGTTTCTAAAACTACCGCGAAATGGCACAACCGCAGCGGTAAGATAAAAACCTATTTTTTCTCCAAAATTATCTAGCATCAGGTACAATTTTGATAACACCAGCAAAAACTCTAACCAATTCGGCATTAGTTTGGTTAAGGACTTTTTTTCATATTTCCAATAATAAGGGCGGAGGAAGATGATAAATAATGTAACTCTCAAATGGTTCTATCTTCCATAATTTTTATCGAAAGTGCTTTAAGTGGGTACTCGTTTAAAAGAAAATTTAAAACTCTCCTTCTTTTTTGTCGTCTAGTTTGTAGTTCACTAACTAGTGGGCGTTGTTTAAGGGAATATCGGTTTTTCGAGATTTTATAGAGAAAGTTAAATACGACAATATGATTTTTTCTTGTATGTTTAGAAGAGAAAAAATAGCTACACTTTGGTTAAAACCGCGTTTTAGTATCTGTTTTTCAAATGATAAATAATCTTAACAATTAATAAAAACAGTTTTTTTGACAGAAAGAGTACTTATTGTAAAGTAAAAGAAAAAATACTGTAAACTATTTTAAAGTTTGGTTGTATTTACTAGAGAACAAAATGAACAATCGAAAACATGAAAATGCGGTGATCGGGGCATTTATTATTAACTCTAATTTAAATATTTGTCAAGAAGGCTTTGAAATAAAAACAAGAACAAAATATTTAAAAACGACATAAGTTAAGTTACCAGTTGTCAATTCGATATGATATTCATCTGGAATTTTTATTTTTTATGCAGATTATTTTCTAATAAAAACACCTATTTAAAAATTGGATTTGAACTGAAAATTTTCAACTTAAATAAGTCATGTCGTTTTCCAATATTTTATTCTTGTTTTTGTTTTTAAGCCTACTTGACTAATATTTAAATTAGAGTTAATAAATGCCCCAATCACCGTATTTTCATGTTTTTGGTTATTTATTTTGTTCTCTAGTGGATTCAATACAAACTTTAAAATAGTTTTCAGTATTTTTTTTTTATTCGACAGTAATTATTATTTTTGTCACATAGACTGTTTTTATTAATTGTTAATATTATTTATCATTTGAAAGACAGGTTACTTTAAAATATCTTGAAATGTATGCAGATATCAAAACGCGGTTTTCACCAGAGTGTAGGTATTTTTTTTCTCTTCTTAACCTACAATAAAAAATCATATTGTCATATTTAACTATCTCGAGAAAATCTCAAAAAATCTATATTTTTTTAAACAACGCCCTTTAGTTAGGGAACTACAAATTATCCGACACCAAAAAGGATGACCTTTAAAAGATCTTTAAAATTTCTTTCAAACGAGTACCCATTTCAACCACTTCCCATAAAAGATGTGGGAGATAGAGCTATTTAAAATTAAATTATTTATCATTTTTTCTCACCTTTATTACTGGAAATACGACAAAAAGTCCTTAACCAAACTGATGCAGAATTATTTAGAGTTTTTGCTGATGTTATCAAAATTGTACCTTATACTAGATAATTTTGGAGATTTTTTTTAAATTTATTTACCGTTGCGGTTGCGCCATCTTGCGGTAGTTTAAGAAACTTGAAAATAATTTTCAGCTATTTCTCTTGAATCCTTTTACTAAAAATGTTTTTCCCCAACGTTGTGCGATAAATAGTTTTCGAGATACAGATGACATCCTTTTTTAGTTGGACCCCCGGTACAAACAAAACTTGTTGATCTTTGCAAAGGAAAAAAATTTTCCTGAAAATTTACATTAATATGATAAAACTATAAATAAGATAAACAGAACAGAATTTATTTGGAGTATATCTAAAATATGTCATCTAATTACAGCTGGCTATTTCGTAGCAAGTAATTAGTTTTGACGCCAATTTATTCCGACAGGGGTAGTCAAGAGGGGACATAACATTTGGGGTGGAGGTTGGAGGGGTTTAATTAGGTATGTACATAAATCACTAAAAATTTACCTTGTACTTTACTACTGCTAATAATTTTAGTGTGGCCTGCAAGTAATAAAAGAACGTTTAGCACACTCAAAAGAACTCTGAAATTTGAAAGATCTACACTTCTCTGTGACCTATTGAACTACAGTGAAACCCGGTTAATTTGGATTTCATGGGACCAAGGATTTTGTACCATTTAAAGAGGCTTTCATTTATCCTGTTTTCCAATTAGATAGGTTTTAAATAGTTATTGTCTCATTTACAGAGGCACCCGCTTATAGGGGTCGAAATGTAGCGTTATTTCATTTATAGAATATTACATATTAAAAATCTATTAAATATACTGCGCAAAAATTAATAAAATGTTTCATTTATACAAGGGGTTAAGCTACAGAGTCCCATTAATAGAGTTTATTATCGAACAAATCCTAGAAATCAAATCTCATTTAACCAGGTTCAAAAAGTCCCATTAACAGAGGTTATTCAATAAAGAAGTGTCGGGACCTCATTGTAATTCTCAATAATAGAAGTTTCTCACTTATCCAGGTCCCACTTAAGCAGGTTTCACTGTATATTGAAAAATTTAGGTTCGCCTTTTTGTCATAAATATATCTTTTGGAAGTTTGTACGTAACAGTGTTGCAGATGTGATGAAAAATTATTACTTCTGGTTAAAATTGCCATTTAGGATAATGTACATTAATCTTTTTTCAGAATTTTTTTAAAAAATTAGCTAATTCTGACATGGTGACAACCAATGAGTAATTGTTTAAAATTATTAGATTTAGTTGCCCTTTAGTTTGTGATAGTATCTTTTAAATACAAAAATAAAATAGACAACTTTTATTTTCTATTAATGTATTTTTATAAAAAATTGTAATTACGGTTTTATACTTTTCAACCAAAATTTTAAACTAAAGTGTTAAAATGTAGTTATGCACTTTAAAACTGCAGTTACAATTTTTTATTAAAATTCACTGATAGTAAACAATTTTAATGGTTTCATTTTCTAAATTTAAAATAATGTTAAGATTTAATTTTCTTTTGTTTACAATATTCCTTTATATTTTTTAAAATAACTCCGTTAACCGCTTAAGGTTATTACAGGTGTGGTACAGTGAGAAGAACAAAAAGAGCTACCATATGATAAGGATATAAATCAAATAAATCCAGTTACTAAGGCTATATTTGGTTAATTAACTGTGAAAGTAACTCTTTCGGCATCATGGTCCTTTTCCCTGGTTTATTAATCTTTTTCCCAGGCTTTACAGAATTATTTGAATTCTTTAAGTTAGGCTTGCATACTATTTTAGAAGTTGTACGATTCAAAAATTCGGAACTTTTAATTAGTTGGGTGGACCATTTAAGGCCATCATAACAAATAAACAGTTATTATTCTTTTATTTACTGAATAAATAAAACAAGCACATTTTTAAGTACACAAAAAACAATTGAAAATCTTGTATTCGAGTTTTATAGTGAAATAGCGTTTTTTAAAATGGAAAACTCTGTTTACATCACCATTTAAAAGATTTTTAAAAAAGTACCATACATTGATATGTTTATCTTTAATAGTTTCGGAAATAAGGGCGTCGACATAAGTTTCATAGAAAATTAGTATTGTTTTTTGAATATCCTGTATGCATTTTTTAAATAATACACTATCATCATTAAAAATATTTTTTAAATGCTTATTAGAGTTTTTAAATATACCATATTTAATAGGTCTATCTCTATAGTTTTGGAAATATTGGTATCCAAGTCTGAAAACTAATTTGTAATTTTCACTATATCTACTGCTTATTGTATACAGCCGTAGATATAATGGAAATTAAACATTAGTTTTTAGATTGGGATGCAAAAATTGCTGAAACAATTAAAGATAGACCCACTAAATATAGTTTTAAGCTGCTAAATGCTCGCAGGGTGTCCTACTTAAAAAATAACATCAAATTCATATCGACGCCTATATTTCCGAAACTATTAAATATATATCAATGTATGATACTTTTTTAAAGATCAGTAAAAAGTCTTTTATTTGGTGATAAAATAATACAGGTCGTTCCATTTTTGCATTCATAGGTCTTAAAGGGCGTAAAAAATGCTACTAATTTGCTAATTTAAACAACTTTGTATTTTGGCTTATAACAAAGTTACTAATGGAGGACACTTAATTTGGATGACCCTGCTAACAGTAAAATCTCTTGGTACGCTCCTGGTTATATTTAAGCTTCACAGTCAGTGTCTGCACTTTTCAAACTATTTGACATTCACAGTGACAAGTTAGACATCAAAATTATCTCTAAATCATTTTTTATTGTTTTCCTATCGTCAGCTTTGTATTCAAGATAAATAAATGCCGTCGTGGTTATTATTGGCGATACGTTCCAACATCCACTTGTCACACTACTTGCATATTCCTATACCAAATATGAAATAATTATTATGGATGGAATGATATGAGATAACCGTTAATTTGTTATAAATAAAAAAAAATGTTTCCTATGAATTGAATCATTTAAATTGGTATTTCATTTTAATTTAACTTTTTATTATTTATTTCAGATTCTTAAATAAAATAAATTTCTTTATGATTTTATTTTTGTTAGCAGTATGTACAATTTTATTTTGCTTTTTATGGGATTGACATGTTCAAAATTTATACATTACAGTATACTTTTAAAATATATTTTGTCAGCTCAACTTAACTTCGGACAAAAATTGTTAAAAAAATAATTGCCGTCAGCAATTGTCCATACTTTTAAAAAATTGCTAAGAGCACCGAAATGATCCGTTTTTAATTTTTCGTCAATTTCAAATTTGGCATGATGTTTCACGATAACATAAGGTTTTATATGGCCGAATATTAAGACCCTCAGAGAAATGTAAGGGTAAAAAAAATTAATGCAAAGAACTACATTTTTTTGCCATGTTTTTTAGTTTATTGCTATTTGGCAGCAACTGTGACACATCTTGCGATTTCTAACTGACCCTGTCTTGTACAAAACTTAGTAACGAATCTTTTATCTTTCTTAAATTTTTTTCGACTACCAACACTTACAAAGTTATGGGCGATTTATTTTATTATTTTTTTTTTAGATTTTGTCAATTTAACAATGTTCCGGGCCTTTTTGAAAGGGATTATATCTTGATTTTTGTTATACTTCTTTAGAAGGGTTTTCAGCATAAACATGCCTGCCTTCTCGTACATTTTGTCATCTTGGGACAGTCCACGAAGGCTGGGTGGGGTCTTATGGGTGGTTAGAGAAAGTTCATTTACACGGAACTGAAATATTTGGAGAATTGAAGGAAAAGGGAAAACTTCTGCGGTTAGCAGGTTCCATAGTCTCGACAATCTAGGGATAAAGAAACGAAAAAAGTAGAAAGTTGGGGTCCTTTAAGTTAGACTGTAAATGGATGCAAAAAACTAGCATTACGTGTTGTTCTCCTGGGAGCTGCCGTAAAAATATCTATAAAAGAGCGGAGGATCCCCTACAGCCAGACGGAGCGCAAGAGAAGAAACCTTTTCTGTAAGCGTGGGATCATTAATAGAACGAATAGCCCTTCTTTGAATAAAACCAAGGATGCAAAGAGTGGTAGGGGATGGTATTCCTCAGACATGAGAACAATATTCTAAAGGGATACATACAAAGTATACAGATTAGAAGGATAGAAGTAATTTCTGGCTCGAAAAAAGAAGCCAAGCTTTTTTAAAGCTGCTGAGGCTATAAATGTAATGTGTTTGTGTCTAAAGTAACACCAATAAGATTAAATGATTTTTGGTTCTGCAGAACTTGGCCGCTCATATGTAACGGATGAGCATTGTCAGACTTTTTGCGCGACAGCAATCAGGACTGAGTTTTAAAGGCATTAAATTGGACAACATTTTTGGCGCCTCCATCCAAAATTAGTTTAAGGTCTAGGTCAAGAGATATCTGCATTGACCTGCGCTTGTTTTCCAAATCGGGCTTACAGGGTGGCTTAAGAAATTAAGTGGAGAAATATTAGAGTGGAGGGTACTATCGTCAGCAAAACTATGAATATAAAAGAAGAAACAGAGTTGGTGCCAGTACTGAGCCCTGGGATACCCCAGCATTCATTTGGTAGAAACTGGAAGAATGACCATATACATCCAAAAACTCTTGTCTTTTTTACAGATAAGAGCTATGTGATATTTAAAATAATTGGGGCATAAGCAAGGCTTGACTTAAATTATTACGTATATGAATGTCAGTGTTATTTATTTTGCTTATTGCAGTCTTAATATGAATACAGTTTTTTTGGAAATATGGTATTCTCTAATATCAGAAATATTTATATTTCAAAATTTTAAAATAGCTTAAAACAAAATTTATGGATTTACAGACGAGATGCTTATAATTACAGAATATTATTGGGCTCCTCGAGTATAAAAATGTGCACAAACAAAGTAAAAGTGTACAAAATTAATTACGAAACCTTATGAACCCTAGATCACCTAAAAAGTTAACTTAAAAATCAAAAAAATTAATCAGTGTTTTTGTAACAAGTGGTTACCGTTATAAAGATATAGTAGAATTGTAAATTAATTAAAATTTCAATTTTTTTAAGTTTTGCTTTAAAACTTTTTTGCGATGTAATGTAATGTACCAAAAGCAGATTAATTTTTTGTGACATGGGTATTTTTTTTTAATAAAAATGGTGGTGGGTTAATTGATGAGACCAAAACTAACCAGTATTATTTAAATTTACTAATATTAAAGCTATACAGTTATCTTTACCTACCAAAAACACTTATATAAATTAAGGGCCTAGTTCCTATCCAAAAATCGCGGCCTCTTAAAATGCAGAGATCTAAAATATTAGTTTTGTCCACAATAGTATTTTAAATAATTTATGTACCTATTACAATCATTTTGTCTTAAGTATACATAACTGAGTACCAACCTATTATTTGTGTTAAATTAAAAATTAAGTACTTTAGGAGGCCAAGATTTTTGGGTATGAGCTTGACCCTTATTTTACATCAGTATTTTTGATGGAACCTCTTCTCTTTTTTATGAGTACCAGAAATGGAATAAAATTCTGTCTGAATTTTAAATTCTAAGACAATTATGACCTCAGAAACTCAGGTTAGGTCAGATTTCAAACTTCTAAAAAAAAACCTAAATTTATGATTTTATCATATTACAGCCACCGTTTTATGGCGTTCGGAGTAAAAATGTGCAATTTTCAGAATGTTTTCTTTGCTTTTGTCCTAAATCCTACTTACGTACCAAATTTAAAGTTTCTACTCTCTCGGGAAGTGTCCCAGTAGTCAGTAGTAAAATGGACGATTTTTAAAATCGAATATCTTACAAACCACTTAATATAACTTTCTTTATTTTTCATAGATAATTAAAATATGCATGTAAATTTAAATACCAAATCCCAAACCTTTATGTGAAACGATAACGAAGCTATGAGAGGGAAAACAGGCTGAAAAGTTTTATGTAATATACACACTCCGTGCGTCAAGTCGTAACGGTTTACTATGTGATATTATCAAAGATATGTTGACAAAGTTTTAATTTGTAGAATAATGCATTTTTTTATTTTAAGTTTATTGTTTTTTTTATGCGTTAATGATCTCAAGTTTTCACTTAGATAAAATGCGTTTTGTGTTTTTCACACAATACGAACGTAAAATTGTTGTTATTTAAAATTTTGTTATTTTTTTTCTGAAAAGTCTGAAATGTATGGTAAAAAGGAATTTTGTTATATATGTCTATTTTGATTTGGTCTTAAATTTTAACCTTAAAAAAGCAAGTATTTATGAAATTAATTGGATAACTATTTTAAACCAAAAATTATTTTTCTGTGATAATATTTTAATCGGAACAAATTACAATTGGTTTATCCAAAATATTTCACAATGGGCCCTTTGCAATAAATTTATTTTAATCAAAAATACGTCAATTCTCTTCCTTTGCCCATCAAAGAACCTCCTCCAAATATCTTTTCTGAGAAAAAAATAGTTTCGACGTAATTACGAAAGTTTACTTCTGTTGCTTTAAATTTGTAGTCAAACCAAAAAGCAGTGTGACGACACAAGGCTTGCTGAGTGTCAATATTAGTTTTTTGCTTCGTTAATTTAATTCATTTAGAGCCAAAAGAAATCCTTTATTTCGATGTAAGATAAATCGGTTTAATTTCAATTAAATATGTAAAATAATAAATGTAAAAGGTATTTACACCACCAAAATCCATCGCAATTACAAAAAAAATACATTTTACAAAAACAGGCTAAAGTTCTAAAAACTGTGTATTATTGTTTGAGAAAAACACCTTGTAAGTAATCCTGATTGATTACCGACTTTTTAAACCAATGCAATACATTTTTTCTTAATGTGTTTTTGTCAGACGAAGTTGAACAGATTATGATATTTTACTTTTTAAATAAACAAATGAAAATGCCACCTATCCACTCATTGAAATTCAAGAGTGTTTCAATTTCCGACTAGCCACGCTTGGTATTTTATTTACTTCGCTTTTGAGATGTAATATTTAGTACAGGAAACGAACCATTTTACCTAGCAATTTTTTTGAAAATGCATAAAATGACATTGACAGTAGGTAGGAAATATTCCAAGGATCAAAATCTATATCATGCCAAAGGGGCGCCTTTACCTTGAGGGTGGTTGCCAAACCATCTCAAAGGTGGAATTATTTAAATATTTTGACCACAGAAATTGATAAAAAAAAGAGTTTTAAGCAAAAAATGCATTTTTTGGTAAAATGAATACTTTTCGTAGATAAAATCAACGTTTTTAATCGGTTTTTTGCAAATAACTCGATAAGTATGCGTTTTATCAAAAACAAAACTGTTACTAACAAAATTGTAGCTTTTAAAAAAACGAAAAAATTTTTTTCGTAATTGCTGTGGGACCAATACAAACCAAGTTGTGATTTGTTTACGGTTAGCTGTGAGTCATCAAACATAAAAGTTTCAAAGGCAAATAACGTAACATTTACGTATTTTTCGAGGAAAACTAATGTTAAGTTTTTTAAAGCATTTGCAAAGACCTTCCTTTTTTTATAAAAATAGGTATGTATCGTAAGAGATGAGTGAGTTATAATTAAAATAGGGTTAGACCAAAATTTTTTGTGTGCAAAAATCTTCGAAAACAACCCCCTAATTACCACCCTAATTAAAATGAGTCATAGCCTTCTTTTTTTAACTCCCTTTACCTATGTATCAAAATAAATTTTAAAATTTTAACCTATTTAAATTGCTTGAAAAAAAATTGAGCTGCAAGTAAAAGCATATTTCAGAATTCTAATAAAAAATGACCTTATCTTGAAAATAACTCGAAAACTAAGGGAGATACGTAAAAATTACTAAGGTATCAAATTGTAGCTATATGAATTTCAAATATTTTGTTCTTTTTAATTTTCTGTATGGCGGAAATTAAGTGAGATATAAACGTTAAAGACGCGTCTGTATAAACGAGCACTACCCTGTTTCAGCCTTTAAACTTACTAAAATAGTAAGAGTTTTAAACAGTTTTAATATGTAGGACCTTAAAGCTCTTGAAAAAACCAACAAAATGGTTTTTTATTTTTTATCACAAAAACTGAAGAAGTTATGCTTACAAAAACAATTTTTTGAAGCATTTTAAAAGAGATTTAATTTATTTTTTTTTAAATCCGCGGTTTTTTAATGTTTTGCATTGTAATATTTTAAGGATTAAAAAATTACAAGCGATACTATAAAGCAGTCACATTTTTTAATTACAACTCTGTAAAAATATGTTAATTTTTTTAGGGTAAACATTTTTTTTCTAATTTATAAGAAGGGTTGATTTTTAAGGGCTGAAATATTTCAAATAATGTTTCAAAGAAACAAAATACTACTTTTTCAACTTATTAAAGTCAAATTTTTCTTAACTTAAGCTTAAATGTATAGTTTTATAGGTTTAAGCAATAAAGAATAGTTTTTACCACTAAAAAATTAAGGACGCCCATTGGCATAATATAGATTTTGAAGAGGAGGGAAATTAGGCTTAATCCCAAATTTTCATACAAATCTATACATTTTAAAAAAATTGCCAGGTTTTGCACTTTTTTTAGCTTCGTTATCTGGACTTATTGAATTTAAGCCCCGGTCGCCTTTGTAGATCGATGTTATGAATATGTGTGGCTAGCCCCTTGTGACGTAGATACACTTTTCGCAGGAAAGTTTTATATTTGAATTTTAAATGATATTAATTCTAGAATTTCGTATATACAAATATTTTGCAGAAGCGTTATTTAGGTATAAAGGGCTATTTTTAACCAATACAATGTGCAAAGGACTTTTCTTTTTTAGCCATTATTAGATAATTTAAGTTAAAATTTCAATATATGTTCGTATGTATAGGTTCTGTATAGCTTTAGTAACTACAGTAAATTCAACACCAGAAACAACGAAGTATTAGCTTCAGTGACTTAGATATAATTGCCTTGGAAAACATTGAAAAACATACATTCTTATTGGCGAAATTAATAATTTTAATTATTTTTTTTTAATTTCAGATATTTTGCTAAAAAGACTTGGGGTACCTTAGCCAGCTGCATGTGGAGGATGCCGTAACCAAACTTCCAAATTATTCTTTTTAAAATGAGGCTTACTTTTTATCAAAGCCAATATTATGGATATTGTTAGCAGTCCTTGCCACTTAAAAGCTTCTTTTACACACTCTTCATGTAAGTCTATATTTTAATGTATTTTATAGGTAAGGCGGCAACCTCGTAATTTATAATGATGAACACATCATGCGTAGGAGGAGCTTGTTAAGTCCACGTGACCTTGCAATACAATAATTATTATTACATCATATTGCATGAAAGAAAATTAATGCCGTTTAAAATGGGTATACCTAGACCTTAGCAACAAGATTTTATAGTAAATGGTTTCGCGGCGTATTTTAAGTGCAATAAAGTTAGTTTTAAAATCATATTGTCAATTCTGAAAATAAAAAACAACATTTTTAAAAATATTAATTATTTTTTATTAGCTTTATTAAATACAAATATATTTTGAATTTGTTACTAGACCAGAACTGTACAAAAAAAATAAAGAAAGGTGTTTTTGTAAGAGCCCACGAAGCTTATATGGAGCCTAAGTATTAGGTACCGTGGTGAGGGATTTTAGATGTTTAGCACAACTTATTTTCGTAACAAATTTCACTCTTTAAATCATTGATATGTACGAAGATGTCTTATGATCTTATGAGATGTCGAGAATGTCTTACTCGACTACCTATAGATCCGTTAGCAGAATTTTAATTGTTTTAAAGCACTAGAAGGAAAAGGTTTTAAATTTTAAAGGATTTTTTGTTAATTGTCTAAATTTTTTTTGTTAATATTTTATACCATTTTCACTAATTACACTTATAAACCATAATATTTATTAATATATACATATTTAACAATTAAAGATTTCCTTTAGGGGGAAACCAGATAAGGCTTTGAAGGTGTGTTTAGACCTCAATCTTAGTGTTACTATGTTTTAAAGCTGGATCTCTAATAAAAAAATTAAATTTTAAAGGAATAGTACAAAACGTAAATTTCTTGTATTAACAATCGCCTGGTGCCTTAACTGACCAAACTTTCATGTTTAATTAAGTGTTTTTGATAAAAAGAGACAGGCAAATCTTTATATTTACTGACATTAAATATAATTAATTTAAATATTTCGGCAAAAATAAACAATTTCAATTTGACTTGCAATAGTTGTATGTAAAAAAGCATTAGAAAAGACGCCGCTAGTAGCATTTCTTTTTCATTATCAAAACCTTAAAGTCTTGCTCGTTTATGCCGTTTGAACTATTTGTTTATCTTGAGATATAATTGCCTTGGAAAACATTGAAAAACATACATTCTTATTGCGAAATTAATAATTTTAATTATTTTTTTAATTTCAGATTTTTTGCTAAAAGACTTGGGGTAATTAGCCAGCTGCATGTGGAGGATGCCGTAACCAAACTTCAAATTATTCTTTTTAAAATGAGGCTTACTTTTTATCAAAGCCAATATTATGGATATTGTTAGCAGTCCTTGCCACTTAAAAGCTTCTTTTACACACTCTTCATGTAAGTCTATATTTTAATGTATTTTATAGGTAAGGCGGCAACCTCGTAATTTATAATGATGAACACATCATGCGTAGGAGGAGCTTGTTAAGTCCACGTGACCTTGCAATACAATAATTATTATTACATCATATTGCATGAAAGAAAATTAATGCCGTTTAAAATGGGTATACCTAGACCTTAGCAACAAGATTTTATAGTAAATGGTTTCGCGGCGTATTTTAAGTGCAATAAAGTTAGTTTTAAAATCATATTGTCAATTCTGAAAATAAAAAACAACACTTTTAAAATACTTAATTATTTTTTTATTAGCTTTATTAAATACAAATATATTTTGAATTTGTTACTAGACCAGAACTGTACAAAAAAAAAATAAAGTAAGGTGTTTTTTTGTAAGAGCCCACGAAGGCTTATATGGAGCCTAAGTATTAGGTACCGTGGGTGCAGGGATTTTAGATGTTTAGCACAACTTATTTTTCGTAACAAATTTCACTCTTTTAAATCATTGATATGTACGAAGATGTCTTATGATCTTATGAGATGTCGAGAATGTCTTACTCGACTACCTATAGATCCGTTAGCAGAATTTTAATTGTTTTAAAGCACTAGAAGAAAAAGGTTTTAAATTTTAAAGATTTTTGTTAATTGTCTAAATTTTTTTTGTTAATATTTTATACCATTTTCACTAATTACACTTATAAACCATAATATTTATTAATATATACATATTTAACAATTAAAGATTTCCTTTAGGGGGAAACCAGATAAGGCTTTGAAGGTGTGTTTAGACCTCAATCTTAGTGTTACTATGTTTTAAAGCTGGATCCTAAAAAAAAAAATTAAATTTTAAAGGAATAGTACAAAACGAATTTCTTGTATTAACAATCGCCTGGTGCCTTAACTGACCAAACTTTCATGTTTAATTAAGTGTTTTTGATAAAAAGAGACAGGCAAATCTTTATATTTACTGACATTAAATATAATTAATTTAAATATTTCGGCAAAAATAAACAATTTCAATAAGACTTGCAATAGTTGTATGTAAAAAAGCATTAGAAAAGACTGGCTTTAGATTTTTATTTCAATTTAAAATAAAATCTAGTTTAATAAAAATTCATTACTTCTACAAAAGAGGCTAGTTCTAGTTATATGTTTGTTTTATTTATACATTTGCCATTTAATATCTAGCATATTTTTATTTATTTATTTTTTAAATCTAGAGTCCTGCTTAAATTAAAAAAGTTATTTAAAAAAAATGATAATTTTTGAATTGTTCAACTATAAAAGAAATGTTTCTTTAAATTTCTGTTTTGAAATACCGAACGCGCACCAAGCCTTATTTCTATTAAGCTTCTGCAAGCGACCTCTGTAATTCAACAGAGATAGAAATAGACAAAACCTAAGTAGGATTCTTTCTTCCTATCACTTATTGATACTCTATATCACTTCCTCTAATTGGCTCGTTGAATTTCAGTAACGGATAAATAGTATATTATAAAATCAGGTTGCTTTGTGGAAAAATACAAATCTATGGAAAGAGACGCCGCTAGTAGCATTTCTTTTTTCATTATCAAAACCTTAAAGTCTTGCTCTTTTATGCCGTTTGAACTATTTGTTTATCTTGATGGCATGTTTTAAGGGGGATATTAAGATTTACACTAGGACATGTTTCCACTAAGTCTTTTGTAAAAATAGAGGTGTTTAAAGAGATCTTTTTTAGAGACAGAAAATTTCTTCCCTATGTTCGCCTGCTGGTTTCTATAAAGTATGGGCTTTTCTTTACTATCCACGATTAAAATTTACTTCTGATAGTAAACATTTTGTTTTTTCGATATTCATTTATAACCTTCCGGTATCCACGCGCAATTCAAGAATGAGTTATATCTATACAGGGTGCCACAGATGCGAGTGCCTGCATGGGGATTTTGGAAACCGTAAGAGATACGAAGTCAGTTAAATTATGGCAAAGTTGCGCATTTAGGTGCCTAACAACATGCCTATTAGAAAATTCCGAGTACTTCCGGAGATATCAGGAAATAAACGAAATTTGCTGATTTCGTTTTTATTTTTTCCTGACGTTATTTAAAGAGATATGGAAAAACAAAAGACACTTTCTCATGGCAACTTCACACCACCACCACCACAAAACAGCGTTGAGAGATTTTTTCGTACGACGTTTCGTTTTCGTTAAACCATCATCAACTTTCTTTTTTTAAATACGAACCTGGGTTTTTTATTTTTTTTTGAACCCCTTATTATCCCAATTACGAAAATGTATAACACTTAATATTTATTTACAAATATGGAACGCCCCCATAAGAAATGTTGTGCGTTCCTTGTCTAACTCATTGTCTCTTAAGGAAAATATGTTTATTTAACAGAAAAATATTAAGTGTTATACATTATTGTAATTGGGATTATAACTGCTTCAAAAAAATGCAATAAACAATGAAGTGCCGTATTTAAAAAAATAAAGTTGATGATGGTTTAACGAAAACGAAACGTCGATACGAAAAACTCTCAACCTTTTAAAGAGCTTAAAAAGTGGTCATAAGAAAGTGTCTTTTGTTTTTTTATATCTCTTTAAATAACGTCAGAAAAAAATAAAAACGAAATCGGCAAATTTCGGTTTTTTTCCAGATATCTCCGGAAGTACTCGGATTTTTACAACTTTCTAATAGGCATGTTGTTAGGTACCTAAATGCGCAACTTTGCCATAGTTTAAACGACTTCGTATCTCTTACGGTTTCCGAGATCCACATGCATGCACTCGAATCTGTGGCACCCTGTATAAAAAAATAAGATGTTTATCATATATTTGTAGTTTAATAGGTTAACAAATAATAATATTTAAGTAAATTAAGTTGTTAAACGGTTACTATTTAATAACATAAATATACGGATAATTTGTGGAAATATGCTATTTTTATCTTTCTTACGTAAAAGTGAATATAATTTAAATAGGATTTTTTACAGTTTGTTTATATAATATATAGTTTATAATTAAAAAAAAAATTCTTAAAAATGATGTGGAAAAAATTAGACAAACAAATTTTACGTCTACTGTTTTGTTATTTAATTGTGAAATTAACATTTTTTTTTCTCGGGATGTATTTAAATTTTAGGCTACCAACTTGACAGGTGCTGAAATAACTGCGATTCAAAGGTATAATTTTGTTTTGTGTATTTTATGTTGCTTATACTGTCATAGTTTATTAATAGATCAAATCATGCATTAATAAGGGCTATTAATGCATGATTTTGTATATGTTAATAGCACTCATAAATAAACGATCGCTGAAAAAATTTAATTTCATAAGCTGTAATAAGTGCGTATAATGTTTTAATAGTATTTGTTTTTTTTGCTTCTTAAGAATCTCGATAATTTTTATGTAAGGTGGAGCTTTACAAACAACAGTTTAGGTCTTAAGCCAAAAGATATAAAGAGACCAAGATTAATGCTGGATCGGAACTCTTAATTGCATAATTTTGCTTGAACACATCAACTTGTCGCAAAGTCATTCACTTTAAATATTTTAAAGCTAAAAAAGTTTCTTTGTCGCCTTAAGGTACTACATTTTAACATACAAAATAAAATTATAGTAATTTTTGCCAGCTTAAATATATCTAAAAAGAAATTTAAAAGGAACTGGTGATGTTGTGTTTTAAACGGTTGGCACATTCTGATAATTATTTACGGATCATAAAGTTGAACTTTATAATTTTGTTTATAGATTTTAATATAAAATATAATAGATACTACTTCGGCCTATGCTTGATCAAAAATCTCACACTTGAAAGTAATTTAGTGACTATTTAGAGTAGTTAACACGGCAGTTCAAATGTTTTTACCATGTCTGAAAAACGAAATGAGGGGTACCGCTCATTTTGTTTTCCAGAGCATATCACCAGTTATTTCAATTGAAACTTATTAATGTTTAATATGTTTAAGGTTTAAGAAAGATTACATACATTTTTATTTACATTAAAACTGTTAGACGACCATATTAGCCAGTTAGTAAAATTATTTTTTCGATCTGTATATTTGCCAACACCGGTTTGGTGATGGCAACAGCGCACTTACCAGGTAACTTTTTGAAACAGACCAATTTTACACGTCGTTTGAGACTTGGCTGAATATTGTCTTTTTGAAGGAACATAAGACATAACGGCTGCAACCTTAAGAGTGCATTTACGCTACACCTTAGAGGTCGGGCGAAAGGACGCGTAGACGGTGGGCGGAGACTAACAAACTTCCACTACCACAATGTTCGTATAGCTGCATTAAAAATATTATATTTAGGTTCTTCCAAATTCGGTGTATCAATGCGATGTTGTTTCCGATTGCCAGCCTACAGAAGATAACGTTTTTCGGTAACTATTTTTCACTTAAATGACATAAATTATACACCATTTTAAAGGTAAGGAAATAATCTATGCCTCTGCTGTAACGGATTTTTGAAATATGAGTCGAGTTAAGAAAAAATAGTATCTAAACATAACCGATTTTAGGGTGACTTTCACTCAAGGAAATATTAAAAACTAAATCCAAATTTAAAAAACTATTACAGCAGAAGCCTAGATTTCAGTGTTGGGTTTCATATAGTTTTTGAAAATTATTGATAACTTATACCGTTATACTTATACTTATACCAATACACAATTAAAACTATAAAGACATTTTTCAAACACAAAATAAGATAAATTTTAGAATTTAAAAATCATCTCATCATTACCCCCACTCGCCTACGGCAGCCGTGACAGTTGAGCGTAAATGGAAAAGTGTGAGGATTTTTTTAACATTCCTATAAAATTTTTCAAAACGTCGATAAAGGAGTTTTATTTGAAAAATTTGTTAAATATCGTTTACGGAAGTAGTTATTTGTATAATGTGTATGGCGGCATTACTGCGTTTTAATTTAATGATTTCATAAAGCTCTTATATTATGAATGTTTGTTTACGCAACGTAAATTCCATAGACACAAATTTTATTAGTGATCCCACAAAAATCTTATTAAATAAAGTACAAACGGGTTGGATGGAGCACGCACTACATTTGGGCACCCTATTGACCTAAAATAAACACCTAAAGATGTCAGTACCTTGGTCATTATCTTTAAAATTTAAATCTAAATTAAATTAAAGTAGAATAAGCTAGTGGAAATATTTAACAAAAATTCTTGTTTTTAAGTTTATATTTTTGGTAATCAGAGTTGCTGTAGTTGCTACGTAATCCCAATCCATTCGTGTTATAAAAAATGCTTTTAACTTGTTTCAAGCGTTCAAAGTAAAATATTATTGTACTAAATAAATAGTTCCCATCAGTTTTTATGTGTTAGTCTGTTTTTTGGATTAATTGATGCATATTGTAAACTGCGGGGTAAACCCTAAGCCAAAACACAGTTTTAATGCAAATAAGTTCATATTTATTTTTTGATGGTCAGAACGAATGCCAAAATTGGGCATTTAATGGGGCAATTTGGCTTAAACATATCAATTTGTCTGTATAATATTTTATCCTTAATATTTTATGCTATAACGATTAAAGAGTTGTGCGAATTCTGTCTTAAGTTTTACCGTTGCTCAAACAAGAAGTTTTTAAACATTCTAGAAATATCTTTTTGCTTTAAATGAAAAACCAGTGAAAATTTGGTTGGTAAATATTTGGAGAACCAGGTTAAGTCAGGCTTTAAATAAATTCTGAACCACCTGACACGATGGACTTTCTACTAAGTCATCAAACCTTTTTATTATATTCGTAAAAGAGATTTCAACAAAAACTTTTATGTTAAGTAAGGGTCAAATTTCTATCCGAAAATATTGACCTTTTAAAGTACTAAGATCTAAAATTAAATCAGTTACTCAGTCAGTAGTTAAATAGGCGATTTGCAAAATAAAATATATTAGAAAGCACTTGACATAGGTTTCTTTTTTTACAGGTAATAAAAATACCTATGTAAATTTACATACCAAATCTCCTCATTCATGTGAAACGGTAACTAAGTTATGATAGGAAGAAAAACACAATGAAACATTTCGTGTAATATAACTATCGTGCGCCTAGAATAACCAATTTGTATAGATCTCTTGGAGAAATTAACGATCGAAAAGGAGTAAACATATTTAACATATTTTGTTTACGGCTATTAAGAAGAAATATTTTTATTATGGATTTTGCATCTCTTATTTAATCGTGTTATTTCAAAATGTTTCAATATTTAAACCGCTACTACATAAATTTACGCTAATAATAACACACAGAAATTTAATGTTACTTCAGGTAGTTCAGCAAAATAACTTTGACATCTTGGATAATTGTACCAGCCATTTTTTTAATTCCTTTAAATTATTCTTGTTTTGGTATATCTTGCAAAGAAGTTATTTTCTGTAAAAACCTTTGATATACAGATATTTACCCCAAGTACAGTTTCCAGTTATAAAACATATCATCTTAATCTGGTTTTTATTTGAATTTAATATTTTCCTTCCTTTGTTTTCTAATATGACTACAGAGGCCAGTTATCAGCACTATCCACAACATCGTCTGGCTCTTAGTAATAGGTAATATTTTAAACAATAAGCAAACAATTCTAGTACTTTTCTTTAGAGATAAAATTATTCCAGTTTAAAAAAAAAATCAATTACTTTAGTAGTCCGAGTTAATGTTCGCTGTTGGTAAATTTAGTACAATGGACTTGCAAGTTGTTAACAAAATTAAGCAACAAGGTTTAGAATGTTTAACAAAACGCATTGTACAGTGTCTAAAATTATCACAATGATTTTAGATGCAACCTGTCAAAATTGACTATTTTGTATAAACATCATTCTAAACTCGTTGTTAATCTCTTTTAACAATCGCTTGATAATTTTAAATGTTTATTAGAATGTTTAACAAAATGTGCAGGATATTTCATTTAAAAGCTCTATCCATGACGCTATATTAACTACGTCACCTAATCTATATACTCCAATTCTACGAACAGTAAAAAGTGCCTTTTTTAAATCAGAATTAACAGATTGAAACCTTTTTTTAAAATTCTAATTTAAATATTTTTTTATACTATGTGTACCCTATACTAGAGAAGAAAAAGAAAACAAACATGTCTTAAACTATTTAGTAAAAAATTATTAAATGTATCTGACTGTCCAAGACGATACCTAGACTGAAGATGTTCAGTTATCCGGTAAAAGTAATTTTAAAGGAGCAATGAAAATTTAACTGTTCTTTTATTTATTAATCTCAAAGCTATTATTTAACCATACAGCTCCATAACTTTTTTCCTTAATTCAATTGTTTTTATAACTGTTTACAATTATACATTTTTTACAGCCTTTAATGTCGATTTTAATTACCTTTTAAAAAAAAATGAAATTATGGTCTATCTGTAGAACTTAACAACTTGGTTGTAAAATGAATTTTGCAGAATATAACGTGTTGCTTTCTTTGCTTAAGAGCCGTCGTAAACTTATATTACCAGCTGTTTTGTCCACAAATTGAAATTGGCAATTATTACATAATTTTCGATACGACGAAATGACAACATTTCATGTTTGGCTTAAGTTTATAATTAAGTTGGTACCACTATCCATTGTAGAACTAAAAAGATGTAGAATTTTTTTTTAAAGGATCGCTGATTTCTGCATAAAAGTGTTATCCTGGTGACTAATGAATACAAAATAAAAAGATCTCCTATACACAAGATAACCGTTTTAATTCTATATTAATAATTAAGACATTTATAGTTTAAAATCTGATCTTTGAAATTCTATTGCTCATCACATAGTTGTATTCAGGGAGGAGGGGGTAGGGCTGCCGGGCTGCAAGCCCCCCAAAACCCGACATATTTTTTTATTTATGTATTATTTTTCCTAAATAAGAGTTTATTTTCATTTTTCTTTGATGCTGAAGCTGTTGTACTTTAGCTATAACACTTAAGTGTCGTTCACTATTTATTTTATTTTATTAATTGCAACAATAAAGTTTTTTCGAAATAGTACGGTTTTATATGGGCAGTCCCTCCAAACCTAAATCCTGGCCGCGCTACTGGATAATCATATACACTACAAAGTAAGGGGCTTCGGATGTCGTTCCAGGACAACAGATATCGAAATTGCTAAATAGAACACTGACTTGGCTCTTAACGTGCCTTCTCATGAGCGCAATGGCGACTTAAGGTATAATTACGCTGTTTTAGGCAGATTTTGATAAACATGCATTTTGGCGTAAAACATGGTTTAACCTAACCTTTAATTTCCAAATTGTTTTAATAATATTTATTTATTTTATTGATGTATCATAATAATTTATAGTGAGGATAACTTGAGGTGTGCCTTCCTGGATATATAAGAAGCATTTAACAACACGTCTTTTACATCTATTACGTCAAGGCGCAGAGGGATTGACGCAATAAGCTGATACATACTTCAATTCTTGAAGCTCGGATTGGGCGAGTCCAGTCCCCACTGCTATGGCACCTTGTCATGGACGACCTACTATATGTCCTATAACTGGAAGGGAACCAAACACTGGAATACGCAGACGATCTCGTCATGATGGTTCCAGGAATATTTTATAACACTGTTAGGGATAAAATGCAACAGGCCCTAAACGTAGCTACCAGATGAACGAGAAAGAAGGAACTAAACACAAGTCCTTCCAAATCAGCCATAGTCCCTTTATCAATATCAAAAGAGGAAAACTAGAGGACCTAGGAACCCTAAACCTAAGATGTGAAACAATGAAGGTTGTGTGAAAGGAAAAGGGTGTCATCCTAGACTCTAAACTTACCTGGAACCAACATCCACAGAGAATAAGAAAGAGAGCGGAGATGACTCTTATGTTAGTCAGACGCACACAGACATACCTTAAGACCATCTTTCAACAAGACAATGCCAGACCAAATGTGATCAGGGAAACCTTAGACCTCATGGATTAACATACTAACCGCCCAATATAGCCTTATCTCTTCCCGTTCGAACACGTATGGTACATCCTAGGTCTCTTGGCGCACGCAGGCCAAGTTCCGGTCTACCGCACAAATGTGTGTATACTTTACGAAATGTTTCGACTTATTTTTCCCCTATTATAACTTCGGTCTTGCTCAACATAAAGGTATAAGATCTGGTATGTTAATTCACATACTATAAGTATTCTAATTACTCGTAAAAATATTTAAAAACTCATACTTGACATGATTTCTAAAATATTTGATTTAGAAAAAAAATTTGGTACGTAAGTATATTTTAGGACTCAAGTAAAAGAAACATTCTAGAAACTGCACATTTTTATCCGAAAACCCCCAAAACAGGACCGTAATATCGTATTTTAGAATTTTTGAATCTGATTAAACCTTACCTTCTAACAGCATAATTGTCTTAAAATTTAAAATGAGATTTCTTCCCCTCCTGCTATTTTTTTCATATATTGAACTCAGAAAAAAAAAGATCCCACCAAAAACACTTATGTAAAATAGGGCCACGTTCCTATTCAAAAATCTCGACCTCTTAAGACATTGAAATCTAAAATTAGACCAAGTTCTGTTCATAATTTTGTTCACTCTTTTTTGACTTAGCAAGTTTTTTACTGATTGTCTGTACCTAAGTATTATTAGCTTTTTTGCTATAAATGTAGGTGTAAAATTAATACCATATATTCTATAGATAGCATTGTATTAAGTAAACATATAATTTTAACAAAAGCTTATTTAAAAAAAAACTACCCTCCCATTTCTGCTTACGAAAAAAAAGATAACCGTATTCATCAAAAAGGTTCACGACTGGACCTAGTATGGTATTTTTGCTTTGCTTCTCGTATAACTCATTAAATGCGGATATTTATAGTACAGTAAACGAAGGTGTGAACCTGAAGATCAGGTTGGGCCGTCACAATTTTTTTTAATTTGCAGGTATTAGTGTATACAGTCACCTCTGAAAATATCATAGAAAAAAAAAGCAAGGGCCTGAAAATGGCCCTCAAGAGCCCGAAAATCCGTTTTTTTTTTATATTTTGGCCGATATCTCCCGAAATATGACACTTATGCAATTCGTGTTTGGACAGAAATAAAAAGCAGTTTATTAACTGCAAAAATGATTCCCATCACTTTTGACAAAAATTTGATAGTTTTTGCAATAATCGGCCATAAATGCGCCGCGTATCTTTTGCACCTACCCCGCATCTCGAAAGGTGCTTTAAGCTACTTACACTTCCAAGCGGACGGACAAATTTTTAAATAACTAACGTAAAAATGCATATTTTTGCATGATTCAAAGTTCAAATAAAAGAAAGAACTTGTAGCTATAGTATCTTGTTACTCTTTCCTTTTTTCTGATCCTCTAAAATATTAAAAACTCGAGCCAAAGTTAGTTTTTGCTCGATATTTTGACCCTCCTATCAATCGGTTCATATTTTTTTAAAAGAGTAATTTTACCGAATTCTTTTGGATAATGGGACTTTGAAAGGTGTTAAATACATTTCAAAAGATTCAATAAATAATTTTTGTGTATTTTTATAAACAACGTGTTTTTCTTAAGGTGGTTTTTTTTTGGTTTCCGGAGTCGAATTTTTATTGAGGTAAGAATTTTCTTGATTCTCCGGAAAACTAAGCTTTCGAATGATGTGCATTGAAAGCCAATATGGTCCTTAAATATTTATTATTTCCCGATAGACCCGAGCATGTTCGAAAACTCCGAAAATCCAAAAAAACCGCCCTAAGAAAAACACGTTGTTTATAAAAATACACAAAGACTATTTATTAAATCTATTGAAATGTATTCAGCACCTTCCAAAGCCCCGTTATCCAAAAGGATTCGGTAAAATTACTCTTTATAAAATTATTATTATTTATTTATTAAAATTATTACTCTTTATAAAAAAATATAATAACAGATTGATAGGAGGATCAAAATATCGAGCAAAAACTAACTTTGGCTCAAGCTTTTAATATTCTAGAGAAACAGAAAAAGAAAACAGTAACAAGATATTATAGCCACACGTTTGTTCTTTCATTTAAACTTTGAATCATGCAAAAATATGCATTTTTACGTGAGTTATTTAAAAATTTGTCCGTCCGCTTGGAAGTGTGAGTAGCTTAGAGCAACTTTCGAGATGCGGGGCAGGTGCAAAAAATATTCATCGCGTTTATGGCCGATTATCGTCAAAACATCAAATTTTTGACAAAAGTGATGGTAATCATTTTAGCGGTTAATAAACTGCTCTTTATTTTTGTCTAATCACGAATTGCATAAGTGTCATATTTCGGGAGATATCGGCCAAAATATAAAAAAAACGGATTTCCGGGCTCTTGAGGGCCATTTGCAGGTCCTTGCGGATATTTTTTTATCTATGATATTTTCAGAGATTATTGTATACATTAATACCTGCAAATTAAAAAAAAAATTGTGACGGCCCAACCTGATCTTCAGGTTTGGGGTTTCTTCGGACTTCATTTACTGAACTATTAGCAGATAATTTAGTTTTATTCAGTATTAGATAAAGAAACTAAAAATGCTTAGCACCTTTAGTAAATATTTTTTTATTTAACTAAACTTTGATTTTGACAACTTAACAAATTTAAAACTGTTAAATGAGATAGATTTAATTATTTAATGTCTACTACGGTCTACCGTCTTTGTAAATCATAGCAGAAAAAAGATTTTTAGCTTTGACTGAGCATTTATTCTAATACTTTTCTGTCAAGTTAAACATTTTACTATTATTTGCACACTAAATGCATTTTGTCACATACACATACATAGTTCTAAACTTGAGAGTTACGAAAAGCTGTCTAGATAATGGATTGTCGTATTTTAGTTGATGTCACAATTAGTTATTTTCGCCAGTGAACAATGCAGGTGTTTTTTATTTGCATGACAATATATTTGACGGTGACATTAATTTTCTCTTTAACATAATAAGGGAATAAAATGCATTTTGCATAATTTATATTTTGCCTAAGATGTTAACCTTTGCCGAAAGTTTTGTAGTTAAATTGTTTGGTAAAGGAGATGGTACTTAAAAGTATTACATATGTGACAACCTGTTGTATCTATTTATGCATACAATTATTATTAACTTTTTTTATTTTTATTAAAGTCCACGAAAGCTCTCATAAAGCCTAAGTACTAGGTATCGTGTTACAAATAGCTACTACCTTTTAGTTAAAGATATCCTTCTTATGTAATTTAGAATCTATAGGCTAATTACTTTATAATCATTATACTTAAAATAATAGTGATACATTTATTGACTAATTAGCTAATTCGAGAATGACATTATCAGAGGTGGAGCCAAAATAATTAATTGGGTAGATGAGGTGTTTAATATGCACCTGCCTTATACCGCCTGATATAATTACTAATTATACAATACTTACCTGCAATTTGTATAAAATATTTTTTTATAATAATTCAAACTACTTAGTCAAAATTTTAGCAGTATCTTAGGGTTATTTTCTGCAGGTAACGTTGACTATTCAAAAAGCAAAAGACCAAAACTGTTGCAAGTTAGCATATGTCATTTGTCCTCAAAAAAACAAACATTCGCGTAAGCTTTATTTTTTAAAATGCCTGGTAATAATGTATAAAGAAAATTGACTTTGCGTGTAAAAAATATAAAAGGTTTTGTTATCTGGGATTACCATTAAAAAAAAAACTGAACTAAAACATTGCCCAGCTGCAAAAAAATATTTATTACCCAAAAACCGGCGATAGTCCGATGTAATTTTTGTATTAAGCTATATATACCGCCCAACTTAATTTTAGAATAATGCGTTTGTTTCGTCCAAACAACACCAAGTTAAGGAAAAAAGGAATCGAATCCAGAGAATCGATTTCTATTTATCGGATCACAAATCCGAATCATTTTTAGTTTTTTTACTAACAAATAGTAACTATGATACGAATGATATTACATAATTGAGATGAATAATCAAGCGTTAAAGATTTTAGTACGAAGCCCGAGCCGCAATATATAATTTTAGTTTTATTTTGAAGTGCTGTAAGTTTTAGGCAAATTAGTTTGGGGTTAATATTCTTCAAATTTGAATATGTTTTTTCTAAGATTAACATTAATCTCTTCTTAAATGTAACATTTTTTTGAACTGTATTTCAAAACTTGCGATGCTAAATTTTCATAAGGTTTTTAAATGTGATTCTTGAGATAACCTTAAACGACTTATAAATGGGACATCTTATTTTAATTTCACAGAAAGTTTCACTAGTACCGTTTAATAATTTCCCTGCTAACAAAATAATTAAAATTTTAAATTCAATTTTGAATGACACCCTAAATAGAAATAATTAAACGTCCCATTTAAAAGTCCCTCAGGGTTATCTCAAGGATAACATAAATTATGAAGATCAAGCAATCAGAACTTTTAATATAAATGCAAGTAATATGTATTTTCGCTTTTGGTTACTACATTATATAGTTACGAAAAAAATGTTTTATTTAAATGTTGTTTTTCCAGACCTAAAAAACTACATATTTCAGTAAAAATCACATGGTAGTTGTGTTTCCTTATTTCAAGATCTTAATAAGCAGATGATTTAAAATTATTTATTTTAATTTCCGAAAATCAAGGTAAAGCTGATTAAGAATCTTAGGTAAAAATTTAAAATGAAAGATTTAAAATGGCGGATTTTGGCATTTATAAACCATTGCCTCAGATTCGGAATATTAGGATTTTAGGGGGTAGGGAAATTAATAATCTTGGGTAAAAATTTCAAAATTTCAAATGGCGTATTCGAAATGGCAAATTTTGGCATTTGTCTTAAATTAGGTATATAGGAAATCGATTTCTTTTTGGAATCGGATTCTCCCAAAAAGGAATCGATTCCGGATCATTTTAAAATTACATAACAAATCCGGATCACGGATCATATTTTTAAAAAGTAATCGATTCCAACCTTCGGATCCTTAAAAATAAATCAATTCCTGGATTCGATTCCAAAAGAAGTCGATTCTACCCAGCTCTGGTACATACATACGTCAGTTTAAATTGAAATCGTGTTTACCATCGTACGATGAGCCCGTGAAATTGATAAGTTGTAGTTAGTTGTGGTTAGTTTTTACCAATCATTTTGATCTAATAAAAAAATATTGGATAGAATTTCTATTTGTTGAAATCGTAGATGTAAACGTAGTTGTTGTAACTTCACTATTATATAGTCAAAGTAGAGCTTCTTACAGCTACCACCCTGTACATAAAGTTATATTCGTAATAAGGTAGCTTAAAGATATGTTTATAATTAATTTTATTTGTAACAAATCGATATGTGGCAGAAAACTTATTAAAACAACAGTATGGAGTTTTGCAAACCTGTTAAATTACCATCCCTCAGGCAAAATCTATTTCCTATACTAGTTTATATTTTAATTTATTTCTGGTCTATGTTTATGCCGTTTTTGCGCCTATATGGTTCGTTGGTAGCCAATTATATTAAAAGCGCCATTTTCAGACCACCTCGGAGGCACAATAATTTTAGTAGATATTAACTTGGTTCAATGAACAGGTAATCCGAATATAGCACAGAGTAATGGGTATTGGATGGTTTATTACTGATCTGAATTAATCGGGAGTATTATTAAAGATTTTATTTGTTATGTATTTATGTAACCTTACATGTATATTAGTAACATATATACAGGGTGTAAAAAGTATGATGCTCACAATTTTAATGGGCGATAGTGGAGCTCAAAACAAGTCGAAAAAGCCAAGGACATATGGGTCAAAAGTTAATTGTTTTCGAAATATGGCCTTTTAAAGTTTAAAAAGTTGGAAACACCGCGCCCGTTTCATTGCAGCGAGTAGAACGTCGAACGTTTTTTGCGAAGTTTTGCATATTTACACTTTTTTTAAGGATATGTTCATTTACATACAAATAATAGAAAATACTTCTTGCAATTTACTTTTATACTTAATTTGGAACTAAATTTAAGTAAAAAACAAATTATTGTTTATTTTTTATTTGTAATTAAAAAATAATTGTACTTACCACAAGAATAGGTTTAATATCCATTTTAAGAACATAATTTATTATGCTTTAAAGCAGCACTTTTTTATTTCACTTAAAGAATAAGATTTTTCCGTTGCACACATTCCGTTTTCATAACTTTTTGGTATATGGGGTCATCATAAGGTAAGGGGTATACTGTAAAGTCTTGTATAAATTTAAAAAATTAAGCTAGTAGCAAAAAGTAAATTGAATCTAGTTGCCTCAATAAATGAATATTTTGTTTATATGGGAATCAAAACAGTTGTCATGTCAACTGCTGTCAACAGTTGTCAGACGTAATCATTGTACTTATAGAATTATTATCAAAGTAAACCGCACGTAAACGTAAATTCAAAAAATTTAAACAATAATATGGATCTACAAACAAGAATTGGTTTAGTACAATGTTATTACGAATGCTGGATTACAAAGATTCCGTTGGAAAATGGATTTGAGAGCAGGACCTGGTCAAATGATAGCGTTGGTAATTTGATTAGCAAATTTGAAAGAACAGGGGCTGTAACTGACCTACCGAGATCAGGAAGACCAAGAATTAGCGATGTTTAAGTTGCAGAAGTTCTTCGGGAAAATCAAAACATATCCAACACTAATCCGCTAGCAATCAGTAGTGTGAATTCGATATCCAAACCACTGCAAATGCCATACACCACGGTTTGAAAAGTTTTCCGCAAAACTCTGAAAATGTATCCATATAAACTGAAACTGCTGCTTGAATTAAAAGGTGCCGATTGTTCTTTCAGGTATGATTTTTCTTTACAAATATTGCCTCAGATGGAAATTGAACTCGAATGGCTATCTCGTATTTTATGGACAGATGAGGCCCATTTATCTTTAAATGGTGAAGTCAATACGCAAAACTGTACAATATGGTCAACAAATAATCCACATGAAATCGTTCAGAAAGGTCTTCATGATAAGAAAGTCACCGTTTGGTGTGGTTTCACAGCAAATTTTATTATTGGTCTATACTTCTTTGAGGAGATACAGAATGGAGAGACCGTAACTATAACTTAATGGCGAACAATACCTGCATATGTTGCTAGACTATGCCATTCCACGTATACAAAACGAGCACCAAGAAATTGACAATATCATTTTTACGCAGGACGGAGCACCCCCGCATATTTACCGACCAGTTAAAGAATTGTTAACTGCTGTTTTTCGAGGTGGTGTTATAAGCAGACATTTTGTAAATTCATGGCCTCCAAGATCGCCTGATCTTACTTACTTATTATTACTGGCTGTGGGGCCATTTAAAAAATTGAGTGTTGAGAACACGACCAACAACGGTGGAGGAATTAAAACACTTTATTAGAGAGCAAATTGCTGCAATTCAACCAGAAATGCTAAATAACGCTGGGTACCATTTGGAGGAACGACATATAGAACATTTGCGTTAACCACTGTTGGACATCTGAAATCCCATTATTTAAGTAATCGATTTTCTTTTACATTTTGTTGTTAACTTAGTTTGTTAAAAATACATAGTAATCTGAAATATATCCCTTACTTTATGATAACCTTGTACTTGCACTACGATTAAATTTAAAGCATGTCGGCATATTTTCCCGATTTAAAAACAAACAAAAATATCGCGCCCGAGCCGGTGAGCACAATCTACGACTGACTTTACTTCACACAAAAGGTTTTGGGTGGCTCTGTTGCCAATTGTTTTTTAAACTTTTAACTAGAAGAAAAATAATTCATTTTTTATTATTTTTTTAAATTTGTAGACTGAAACAACATTTAAAACTTAGTTTATTTTATTAGCAAATAAATCTACTGATGAGCTATTAAGACAAAAGTTTCCAGTTGCTAAAGTTTTCAGAAATAACTGCGTTTAAAATTTATAACTTTGACATCGTTTAAACAAAAATCTGTCAAGTTTTGACACATATGTTATAAAAACTTTTCGACTTGTCTTGAGCTCTACTGTCGCTCACTTAAATCGTGGGCATCATACTTTTTACACCCTGTATTTATAACATAAAGAATTTTGTTATACCCACCTAAAATAAGGTAACGTAATAATTTAAAAAGATTTAGCAATATAACATGTTTTTTTTTAATTTTCTTCAAAATTTCTACTTTTTAATTGTGTCAAAAGAGACCTGTCATGATTAAGAGGTGAAATTATTTAACTTAAATAAGGGTAAAAGTATAATGGTCATCGTTTAAAACTAGTTTTCAATAACTTAAAAATGTTCTCTCGTCATAAAAATTATAAAGAGCAACATATACATATAAATAGTCTCAACAAGATGTAGGTTCGTAACATACACTTACAAAATAATATTGTAGAGGCTTATATAATTTTGTATCAATTTCAGTACGTTGGAGTTTTATTTGAAATTTGAGTTTTGCCACAGTTTCATCTTTGGTCGAGATGAAACTTAATCAAAAAATAATATTTTTGTCAAAAAAATATTCAAAAGTGGGGTTGTTTCTAAAAATATCAAAAAAAGTTATTAAAAAAATTTGGTTGATGCAATTTTTAGAATTATTTTTATTTTTTGCCTATTTTGCGCAAATTGCACCACTGTGGCAAAAAAAACCTGACTCAACCTAAACAATATTTCTTAGTTTTGACAATGCTTTATTTAGATGTTTTGTTTGAAGTGGTGCCATATTTAATATGTGTTTCTCTACAAAATCCAAATTGGGCTCTTAAAATTTGCTCACATGTGATGCAAAGTTAATTTGTTTTGAACCATGTATAAGGTAACTTCATAAAATATCTATTGTTGAAAAGGTTCTTTGGGTCCAAAAGTAATACACTTTAATATTAAGCAAATGAAATAATTTAAAATAGTTAAATTTTATAATGAAAAAAGCACAAATGAAAATTAAACGCGTTAAAGAAAGAACAGAAAATTTTGCTTTATAATCTACAATTTAAGGTGAACACGGGATTTCTACCAAAAAATTATAATTTAAAGTTTTTTCAAGAGACCTGTAAATTGTATGCGAGAAGTTTTTTGCTGAATTTAATGCAAAAACCAGGTGTAAGATTTTATTGTTTTATTTTTTTATTATTATTTCAAGGATTTGGTACAATATACCATAAAAATGACCAGTAAAATTTCACGTTATTTTATATTTATTACGTACATATTAACTTAATTTGAATTATACTGTTATGGTTTTATCCTAATTTGATAAACATTGCTGTTATTTAGACTTGGATAACAGGTAATAATAATTGTCTTGTATAAAAATCTTAAAAGATAAAATAAATATCTGCCAAAAGTTTACCAAAATCAATAGAAGTCAAAGGATATTAAATTAGAAATAAATAATCACAAAATAATATTTTAAAAATATATAAGTAGGGTAAAATAAAATCCGTTTAAGACAGAAAACAGTAGTGAAAAATATGCATTACTAAAACTTCAAATAAGTTGATGAATAAAAATTTACTACAATTCAAAAAAAAAATGTAATCCAAATATGGTTAACTTGGGTTAGATGAATTTATATTTGTTCGGAAAAAAATAATTATAATTAAAAAATATGATACTTTTATATTTAAAAAAAGGGCTTAAAACCTAATTAAAGTAAGTTTTAAGACACTGAAAAAAAATTAAATTAATATTAAAATGCTTGTTTTTGGAGATTTTTATTATATATTTAACAAACAAGGGTATTTACAGGGGCAATTAATGATCAAGGTCATTGACTGCGTGAGCCTAGCAAGTGCGTTAAGGGTTGAGGTCATTAATCGCCATTTAATGCACAAGTTAGTTACAGTATTTTTTCGGCAATCATTTTGTTATTATATATTGGACATCATAATTTTACTTGAGTTTTTCAAAATGGATTTTGGTTTTAAGCAACCAATATAACAGATATTTTGATGGTTAGTTCTAGAAAGTTATGGGTAGTTGTTACAATGGCAAGGTTGTAAATAGACACAACGTCTGTTTAGTGCATTTTTATTAGCCTATGCTACATGCCTTAATGTATTAATAAGGGCTATTACTTAACGATTTTGTTTAAGTTAATAACACTTATAAATAAACAATCGCCCACATAATTTTTTCTAAACGCTATATTTTTGGTACTACTAAAAAATGACTTACGCTCTTCTAAGTTGGCCTTACTTTTTTTAAGATTTTTATTTTTAGAATTGGATTTTGATATTTTCACTAATTTTTTAAAATTTTTAGTAAAGCATTTGCATCTTAAAACACTTTGTCATCACTGTGCAATAATTAATTAAGACATACCTTTTGTTTTTAGGAAAAAAATATCTGTCTTCTATTTTATTATCAAGCATATCTTACGGCACTATTAGGATTTAAGTATATTTTAATACGTATTGCTGTTTTTATTTTTAGAATGTCATTTATTTCTTAATTTTTAAAATAAAGAACTTGAATATATTTACTCCTATTAGTAGATATTGGAAATAAATTTCTCTTACCAAATTAATTGTGTACTTATTTTCCATTAAATTGTAAGTTATTTTGGATATTCATTATGCATAATTTTTATTCCTTTTCGTTCAACATATTGTCCATCATAGTTATATTTATGCAACTTGGCTCCTTTTTGGTATATCAAATATAGAAGTATATGTAGGTAACAGTAACAATTGTATAACTCTAATCTATACTCAAAACAACATTTATTTATTTTAAAATATATCATGTTTTAAATACATACACACGGCTTTGTATTTACTTTTAAAATGGTTTTATGATAAATGAAATGTACGGTAATTTTGTACTAAACAGACAATAGGTTTAGTAAAAAAGTATTGTGCATAGTAAATTTTTAAAAATAAATTATACAATTTGATGAAAAATAAGTACTCTAACCATTTACGACGAATGCTTTTAAAGCAGTTAACCTTAAAAAAAGACTAAAAAAAACACAATTTTGACGGTTTTCAGCAATTTTCTGACGATTGGTGGGTGCTTTAGCAAGACTGACCACGGATTCGAGTTTAGGAGGCAAAAAAAATCTAAAATTTACTGGGTTCGATACTTTTTTTGTAGAGTGGTGTAATGAACAAAGACATGATGTCTATATACAGTAATAATAAAAACAAAAAAAAAAATTAAAACCTGTGGCAGCTTATCTTGCATGCTGGCAAAAAAAAACCTGTTTAGTTTAACACTTCCTTATACCCCTACTAATTTTTATTTCTAATATACCTTTGTATTTAGAATCTATTAATTACTTTTTCTAGTGCTTCATCGACACAAATCTTCCTATTAAACTTTTTTACCGCTTAAAATTCGTTACGACCATCCGACAAAACGTGTTCATTACAAAACCCAATAATTAAAATCATTAATCACCACAAATATATTACAAAGAACTCAAAGGGTTACTACGCGTGTTATTTCAGTTTACAAAAAAAAACATAATAATATTTTAAATAGTTTTATTTCTTCTTAATTTTCGATATAGACTAGAGCATCAGTCGACGGTGAACTACAAAGGCCTCCCAGAGTGCCCCCCTCTGATATGGCAACCCACAACCATATGATGGGTCATATTTGGATATATTATTATATTAATAATTACAAATGGAAATTTTAATAAATGAATTCAATATATTTTTTATGTTTACGTAGCTGCTAATAATAAAAAATGGAGCATTTAATTGAGTAATTTCATAATAAGGTATCCCTTGGACTAAAGTAATACAATGAGAGATAAAAACAATTAGACAATTAGGTGTTTCGAAAACATTATCAGCAAAAAAGGAGTATTTATAATACCCAGAAACACCTCTCATCCGGAGATTCCACTGGTTGGGTATTTTACCTCCGGAATACTTTACTCTCTGTTGTGACAACGTCATTTTTTTTAAACTTTATGACAAAGAAAAAAACAGAAAGAAGGGAAAGAACGGAAAAAAGAAAAAATGACTCACCTAACCGCAAAACGTCTTTTAACACTTCCAGAGTCCTCTACAGGTGAGAAAATGCTCCTTTACCACCCTCTAAGCCTCCGTGGACTGTACTAAGGTAAAAAAAAACCTATAGGGGTATTGGTAAATTAGCTTTCTTTTACCAGACCGATAAGCGCTTATTTTTCTTTAGCCTATGGGTAGGGTTTAAGTATATTATTAAAGAATATGGTGCAAACCTTATAAAACTTGTTGATCAGTAAAAAATTTACAAAATATCATTATGTTATTAACTTGATAGCTATACAGAGTAAGCTAATAACTGAACTTAAAAATAAGCTACAAAGGATAGAGCAAATATGATGACACATTCTCGAGTTTGATGGATAAAACAAGTGCAATTGTAAAGTGGGAATTAGGATATTTTTTTATTTTGACGATCTCAGCTCACCCTTGTATTAGTCCGGTAACTGAAGACCTGAAAGTACCCAAAGCTGTAAATAAATCTGTACAGTTTTCATTTGTTGCGCAATTCTTAGGTCTTCGCGGATGCTTTCAAGCGAGAGAAAGTTTATCACGATTCCGACGTGGGAATCCGCTGAAAATGGCCCCCCAAAGTCCCAAATATGAGTTTTCCGCGAATGTCTGCCAAAATATGCAAATTAGGAAATTTTTGTTTAGACAAAAAATGAAGATCACCTCGAAATCTACAAAAATGCTTTGAACTATTTTTTGCGCAACACCAACACTTTTTGCAAAAACGGCCGTCGAAAAAGCCATAACATACAGATTTTCTGGAACTCCGCAAACGGCCAACAAATGCAGATGGGCAAAACAATTTTTTATCAAAACGCAAGAAAGATGGTAAAGGAAATTCTCTGGTATCATTGAACACTTGTAAAGGTCTTATTATAAAAAAGAAATGATAATAACAAACCATTTTTCCAAAAATATCAATAAATTAATGAGATACTCTAAAAATAAAAACTTTGGCCGCTTTCTTAAATATTCTAGAAAAATTAGAATGGACCCAACTCATATGCAATGATAGGTAGGTTTTTTCCCATTCCGATAAACTTTGATTGATTAAAAAATGTACATTATTGCCCGAGTAATGGATCAATTCGTTTGCCAGCTTATAAGTGAATTCATTAAGATAGCGGCATACTAGCGGTAGAGCGGCAGCTGAAA